>CAKXYN010000018.1:32875000-33289000 GCA_935064755.1 Tragelaphus eurycerus | reverse complement strand
AGACTCTATACATGAACATCACCAGATGGTCAACACCGAAATCAGATCGATTACATTCTTTGCAGCCAAAGATGGAGAAGCTCTATACAATCAGCAAAAACAAGACCAGGAGCTGACTGTGGCTCAGACCATGAACTTCTTATTGCCAAATTCAGACTGAAATTGAAGAAAGTAGGGAAAACTACTAGACCATTCAGGTATGACCTAAATCAAATCCCTTATGATTATACAGTGGAAGTGAGAAATAGATTTAAGGGCCTAGATCTGATAGATAGAATGCCTGATGAACTATGGAATGAGGTTCGTGACATTGTACAGGAGACAGGGATCAAGACCATCCCCATGGAAAAGAAATGCAAAAAAGCAAAATGGCTGTCTGGGGAGGCCTTACAAATAGCTGTGAAAAGAAGAGAAGTGAAAAGCAAAGGAGAAAAGGAAAGATATAAACATCTAAATGCAGAGTTCCAAAGAATAGCAAGAAGAGATAAGAAAGCTTTCTTCAGTGATCAATGCAAAGAAATAGAGGAAAACAACAGAATGGGAAAGACTAGGGATCTCTTCAAGAAAATCAGAGATACCAAAGGAACATTTCATGCAAAGATGGGCTCGATAAAGGACAGAAATGGTATGGACCTAACAGAAGCAGAAGATATTAAGAAGAGGTGGCAAGAATACACAGAAGAACTGTACAAAAAAGAGCTTCAAGACCCAGATAATCATGATGATGTGATCACTGACCTAGAGCCAGACATCTTGGAATGTGAAGTCAAGTGGGCCTTAGAAAGCATCACTATGAACAAAGCTAGTGGAGGTGATGGAATTCCAGTGGAGCTATTCCAAATCCTGAAAGATGATGCTGTGAAAGTGCTGCACTCAATATGCCAGCACATTTGGAAAACTCAGCAGTGGCCACAAGATTGGAAAAGGTCAGTTTTCATCCCAATCCCAAAGAAAGGCAATGCCAAAGAGTGCTCAAACTACCGCACAATTGCACTCATCTCACACGCTAGTAAAGTAATGCTCAAAATTCTCCAAGCCAGGCTTCAGCAATATGTGAACCGTGAACTTCCTGATGTTCAAGCTGGTTTTCAAAAAGGCAGAGGAACCAGAGATCAAATTGCCAACATCCGCTGGATCATGGAAAAAGCAAGAGAGTTCCAGAAAAACATCTATTTCTGCTTTATTGACTATGCCAAGGCCTTTGACTGTGTAGATCACAATAAACTGTGGAAAATTCTGAAAGAGATGGGAATACCAGACCACCTGATCTGCCTCTTGAGAAATCTGTATGCAGGTCAGGAAGCGGCAGTTAGAACTGGTCATGGAACAACAGACTGGTTCCAAATAGGAAAAGGAGTACGTCAAGGCTGCATATTGTCACCGTGTTTATTTAACTTATATGCAGAGTACATCATGAGAAATGCTGGACTGGAAGAAACAGAAGTTGGAATCAAGATTGCCGGGAGAAATATCAATAACCTCAGATATGCAGATGACACCACTCTTATGGCAGAAAGTGAAGAGGGGCTAAAAAGCCTCTTGATGAAAGTGAAAGTGGAGAGTGAAAAAGTTGGCTTAAAGCTCAACATTCAGAAAACAAAGATCATGGCATCTGGTCCCATCACTACATGGGAAATAGATGGAGAAACAGTGGAAACAGTGTCAGACTTTGTTTTTCTGGGCTCCAAAATCACTGCAGATGGCGACTGCAGCCATGAAATTAAAAGACGCTTACTCCTTGGAAGGAAAGTTATGACCAACCTAGATAGCATATTCAAAAGCAGAGACATTACTTTGCCAACAAAGGTTCGCCTAGTCAAGGCTATGGTCTTTCCTGTGGTCATGTATGGATGTGAGAGCTGGACTGTGAAGAAGGCTGAGCGCCGAAGAATTGATGGTTTTGAACTGTGGTGTTGGAGAAGACTCTTGAGAGTCCCTTGGACTGCAAGGAGATCCAACCAGTCCATTCTGAAGGAGATCAATCCTGGAATTTCTTTGGAAGGAATGATGCTAAAGCTGAAACTCCAGTATTTTGGCCACCTCATGCAAAGAGTTGACTCATTGGAGAAGAGTCTGATGCTGGGAGGGATTGAGGGCAGGAGGAGAAGGGGGACGACAGAGGATGAGATGGCTGGATGGCATCACTGACTCGATGGGTATGAGTCTGGGTGACCTCCGGGAGCTGGTGATGGACAGGGAGGCCTGGCGTGCTGCAGTTCATGGGGTCGCAAAGAGTCGGACACGACTGAGCGACTGATCTGATCTGAATACATTATCGATGACATTCCAGATTCAAAGCCCATATTCATTCTCTTCTTTCCGATGAGACTGAACAGTCGTCCTTATCTTTCTTCTCCTTTCCCTTTCAATTGGCAGCCTCCCCTTTGAGTCTTCAAGGGCCCTTCCTCTTTGTGATGTCAGTTATATTGCTAAATAATTTAGGAAAACAAGGGTTAACTTCCCAGCCCAAGGGTTGGAAACTGGTTTATTTTAATATATGTAGTATCATTTCTTTTCTTCTCCTCATATATCTCTCAGAGCAATGACTTCATTTTTCCAGCAGCATGGTAGCCCTCCTCATTCTTCAAAGATAGCTATTAAAAAAGTCTCCCCAAACAGAAAACATCAGTGATTTCTGGGCTCCATTCCCATGGGCTGAAATAGCCAAAAAGGAATTTAGTTCTTTTCCAAGTCCCATTCTGGTTCTCTGTAGGACTCCCAGCTAAGAAATGTCCTTTGGGATCGTTTTCGGCATTGCGTGGGTACTACTTCATGCGTCAGGGGAATGAAAGCTGCCTATTTTATGGCTTTGTTGTGACAGGGCCTTGTGAGGGTGGGTGGTGGTATAGAACACTCATTGACCTGAGAGCCAGAAACCTGGGTTTCAGCCCTGGCTTAGCCATTTTCTAGGCATCTAGGCCGCTGACCTTGGGTGACCTAGTCTTTTCTCTTCCCTGGCTCTCAGTTTCCTCACTTATCAAGCAAAGAGGTAAGGTGATCTGAAGAGTCCCTGCTAGCTCTGACATCACTCAAAAACTTCTGCTTAGCCTTATTTTGTCCTCAGGCATTTGGGATGGTGCCCTGACCCTGATCCCTCTAATAGGTCATCTAGTTGTTACACCAAGATTTCTGTCTGCTTAGGTCAGCTTGGAGTTGGACCTTCTTATCTGAATGCCCATAGTGCCTTCCTTTCCTTTCTGGAAACTGTTATATGTTATATGTCTTACTCTGACTCAACCTCTCTTTAAAGGTATTCACATTTTGAAAGGTAGTTACTTTGAAAGGTATAATCGTATACAAATCCTTGTGTGGTAGTCATGAAATTTCAGCCTGTGTCTTATTCTCTGTCTTCTAAAATAAGCCCAATAACTTGTCTTCACTTTCATCTTAATAGGCCTATAATTTTATTTTGAGGACATAATAAGATACTCAGTATTTTCAAGATTCATTCACTCAGTGAATGTTTGCTGAGTATACATTATGTGCCAGTCACTGTTCTAGGTGCTGGGATACATGGAAGAGCAAAGTGATTAAATCACTGACTTTATGGAGAGTAGAGGAACTAGACAGAAAACAGTATAAGTAAGCTGTGCGGTGCACTAGTTTAAGGACTAAGGAGAAGAATAAAGGAGGCAAGGGGGACAGGAAGGGCAGGGAACAGAGTTACAGTTTTAGATTAGGTAGCTAGAGAAGGTCTCACTAAGAGGTGACATTTGGGGGAAAAAAAAGATGAAAAAACTGTAAGGGGGGAGGGGGGGAGGGGGGGAGAAAAAAACCCCCAGGAACCCTGCTGTCGAGGAGCTTAGAAGAAAAGAATGAAAGCAAGATGGGGTTGAGAGGATCGGACAACACTGGACCGATCCCAGTCTTTATTGAAGCTCACATTTATACCATGTAGTACGTGACATTCGACATACAAGACTCTTGCTTATCTCTAGGCCTGGTTTTACATTAGCAATACAAAAGGTTTCTTGCTCCTTGAAGTGTAGCCACAAGCCAGACTCGCTGAAGTCTTAAAGTTGTAAAAAACATTCTTGAGGAAGGCGGGACAGAGAGCTACAGGGGGGCATCAAGCTGAAGGCACATAGCGAGGCAAGAGGGCCTAAGCTGAAATCACATAGCGAGGAGGCCAATGTGGCTGGGGAATGAAAAGCGTTCCTTTTTAGGGGGGGGGGGGGGGGGGGGGGGGGGGGGGGGGGGGGGGGGGGGGGGGGGGGGGGGGGGGGGGGGGGGGGGGGGGGGGGGGGGGGGGGGGGGGGGGGGGGGGGGGGGGGGGGGGGGGGGGGGGGGGGGGGGGGGGGGGGGGGGGGGGGGGGGGGGGGGGGGGGGGGGGGGGGGGGGGGGGGGGGGGGGGGGGGGGGGGGGGGGGGGGGGGGGGGGGGGGGTTTTTTTTTTTTTTTTCTTTCTAGCTATAGGGCCATCTACTAAGTGGGGAATTTTTTTTTGGGGTTGGAGTGATTCGTGGGGGGGGGGGGGGGGGGGGGGGGGGGGGGGGGGGGGGGGGGGGGGGGGGGGGGGGGGGGGGGGGGGGGGGGGAAAAAAAAAAAAAAAAAAAAAAAAAAAAAAAAAAAAAAAAAAAAAAAAAAAAAAAAAAAAAATTTTTTTTTTTTTTTTTTTTTTTTTTTTTTTTTTTTTTTTTTTTTTGAGAGCTTATAATCCATTTTTTATAGGTCATTATCAGGACATTTTTTGGTTTTTAGAACTTGGGGGGGGGGGGGAAACAAAGAGGGGGTAAGATCAGCCCCCTGAAGGGTTTGAGCAGGGGGGGGGGGGGGGGGGGGGGGGGGGGGGGGGGGGGGGGGGGGGGGGGGGGGGGGGGGGGGGGGGGGGGGGGGGGGGGGGGGGGGGGGGGGGGGGGGGGGGGGGGGGGGGGGGGGGGGGGGGGGGGGGGGGGGGGGGGGGGGGGGGGGGGGGGGGGGGGGGGGGGGGGGGGGGGGGGGGGGGGGGGGGGGGGGGGGGGGGGGGGGGGGGGGGGGGGGGGGGGGGGGGGGGGGGGGGGGGGGGGGGGGGGGGGGGGGGGGGGGGGGGGGGGGGGGGGGGGGGGGGGGGGGGGGGGGGGGGGGGGGGGGGGGGGGGGGGGGGGGGGGGGGGGGGGGGGGGGGGGGGGGGGGGGGGGGGGGGGGGGGGGGGGGGGGGGGGGGGGGGGGGGGGGGGGGGGGGGGGGGGGGGGGGGGGGGGGGGGGGGGGGGGGGGGGGGGGGGGGGGGGGGGGGGGGGGGGGGGGGGGGGGGGGGGGGGGGGGGGGGGGGGGGGGGGGGGGGGGGGGGGGGGGGGGGGGGGGGGGGGGGGGGGGGGGGGGGGGGGGGGGGGGGGGGGGGGGGGGGGGGGGGGGGGGGGGGGGGGGGGGGGGGGGGGGGGGGGGGGGGGGGGGGGGGGGGGGGGGGGGGGGGGGGGGGGGGGGGGGGGGGGGGGGGGGGGGGGGGGAAAAAAAAAAAAAAAAAAAAAAAAAAAAAAAAAAAAAAAAAAAAAAAAAAAAAAAAAAATTTTCCCCCCCCCCCCCCCCCCCTGGGTGGCCCTGGTGATGTAATTTAGCTACTGTCACTGTGCTGGGAGAATGACTCAGAGGGATAGGGGGGGGGGGGGGGGGGGGGGGGGGGGGGGGGGGGGGGGGGGGGGGGGGGGGGGGGGGGGGGGGGGGGGGGGGGGGGGGGGGGGGGGGGGGGGGGGGGGGGGGGGGGGGGGGGGGGGGGGGGGGGGGGGGGGGGGGGGGGGGGGGGGGGGGGGGGGGGGGGGGGGGGGGGGGGGGGGGGGGGGGGGGGGGGGGGGGGGGGGGGGGGGGGGGGAAAAAGATGAAAAAGGGAAAGATTAGCCAGGGCGGGGGCTGGGGGGGGGGGGGGGGGGGGGGGGGGGGGGGGGGGGGGGGGGGGGGGGGGGGGGGGGGGGGGGGGGGGGGGGGGGGGGGGGGGGGGGGGGGGGGGGGGGGGGGGGGGGGGGTGCGGAACAAAAGGTCCAGCAAGGAGAGGGGGGATATGGCTTGCTGTGGGGGGGGGGGGGGGGGGGGGGGGGGGGGGGGGGGGGGGGGGGGGGGGGGGTTTTTTTTTTTTTTTTTTTTTTTTTTTTTTTTTTTTTTTTTTTTTTTTTTTTTTTTTTTTTTTTTTTTTTTTTTTTTTTTTTTTTTTTTTTTTTTTTTTTTTTTTTTTTTTTTTTTCTAGAGTATGGGGGGCCCCCCTCTAACAGGGTGGCAGCGCCAACTGGGGGGGATTGAGTCTGGGGTGCCATATTTTAAGGTATGGGGGTAGAGGGGCTGAAGAGGGAGTTTCGGGGTGTGGTGGGGGGGGGGGGGGGGGGGGGGGGGGGGGGGGGGGGGGGGGGGGGGGGGGGGGGGGGGGGGGGGGGGGGGGGGGGGGGGGGGGGGGGGGGGGGGGGGGGGGGGGGGGGGGGGGGGGGGGGGGGGGGGGGGGGGGGGGGGGGGGGGATGACATCCGCATGGATGTGAGGGTTCCAAGAGAAAGGGGAGTCAAGAGGACACCTCAAAATTTTGTTGGGGGGTCAGGTGTCTCATCTGGAGAGTAGAGTTACTGCTCTTTCTGAGATCCGGGGAAGGGCTGTGTGAGGACCAGAGGCCGTGGGGGCTCAGGAGGATGAGCCGTGACTTTTTTTGGTGGGAGAGCATAAAGGTTGAGGATGCTAAAGGCATTCCTGTTTTTTTTTTTTTTGGGATACTCGGGAACACCGAAGAGGGAAACGCCATTAGGCAGTTTTTTGGTGAAGTATTTCATTTGGACCCCATGTCTTTTCCTTGGAGGCAAGGACCATACTAGATTTTGCAGGTAAAGGGTCAGGTTAGCATCTCCCACCATATTAAATGTCATGAGATTAGATGGGACTCTGCTAGAGATTTTTGTGAGAGTGTGAGTACAGAAAGGAGGCCCACCGAAGAGTTCTTTTGTGAGCGGTCCCGGCTGTCTGGCAGAGGGTTAGGGGTTTTCCGAAAGGGAGGCACCCTCCCTGGGGGGAGCAGTGGGAAGACTGAACAGAGCATGACCACTTCCCTGAGTTTTCGGGGAACCCCCTATCAGGTTCAGCAGAGTCTGGCTCTGGAGCCCGAGCCTCAGGGTCCAGGGTCCAGGCTCTCTCCCTTTCCCCCCTATGAGTCTGCGGGGGGGGGGGGGGGGGGGGCCCCCAAAGTACCTCTCCCATTGGCTCGACCAACAGTACTTCTCTTCCCCGGATTGGAAATCTTCTGCCCACGTTCCTCCGCGTGGGATTATGTTTTGTTGGGGTTTCGGCAGGTCTGGGAAAAAAAAAAAAAAAAAAAAAAAAAACCAAGTTGACACGGAAAATTTGTTTTTTTTTGTCCTCTGTTATTTTCTTTGTGGGTTTAAAGAAGCATTTTTTTATTTTTTTTTTTTTTTTTTTTTTTTTTTTTTTTTTTTTTTTTTTTTTTTTTTTCCCCCCCCCCCCCCCCCCCCCCCCCCCCCCCCCCCCCCCCCCCCCCCCCCCCCCCCCCCCCCCCCCCCCCCCCCCCCCCCCCCCCCCCCCCCCCCCCCCCCCCCCCCCCCCCCCCCTTTTTTTTTTTTTTTTTTTTTTTTTTTTTTTTTTTTTTTTTTTCCCCCCTTATAGAGCACTCACCCCCCCTGATGTATAGACCACGATTCTTCGCTTGGACTCTGGGAGGTTTCCGGGAGAGGGTCCTGGGATGATTGGGGGGGAGAGGGGGGGGGGGGGGGGGGGGGGGGGGGGGGGGGGGGGGGGGGGGGGGGGGGGGGGGGGGGGGGGGGGGGGGGGGGGGGGGGGGGGGGGGGGGGGGGGGGGGGGGGGGGGGGGGGGGGGGGGGGGGGGTTTTTTTTTTTTTTTTTTTTTTTTTTTTTTTTTTTTTTTTGGGTATAGCATTGAAAGGGTTTGTATGTATAAGGGGGGGGTATTTTTTCGTTATATCTTGAAATGTATTAATTTTTTTTTTTGTTTTTTTTTTTTCAAAGATCTAATCACTGTCATGTTACAAGGGGGGGGGGGGGGGGGGGGGGGGGCCCCCCCCCCCCCCCCCCCCCCCCCCCCCCCCCCCCCCCCCCCCCCCCCCCCCCTTTGTTCATTATTAGATTGTTTTTGTATCGATGTTTATTTGAGTAATCAATAAATAGAGCATTCTTTTGTGGATCGGGGAAAAAGGGGGGGGGGGGGGGGGGGGGTGTTTTTTTTTTTTTTTTTTTTTTTTTTTTTTTTTTTTTTTTTTTTTTTTTTTTTTTTTTTTTTTTTTTTTTTTTTTTTTTTTTTTTTTTTTTTTTTTTTTTTTTTTTTTTTTTTTTTTTTTTTTTTTTTTTTTTTTTTTTTTTTTTTTTTTTTTTTTTTTTTTTTTTTTTTTTTTTTTTTTTTTTTTTTTTTTTTTTTTTTTTTTTTTTTTTTTTTTTTTTTTTTTTTTTTTTCCCCCCCCCCCCCCCCCCCCCCCCCCCCCCCCCCCCCCCCCCCCCCCCCCCCCCCCCCCCCCCCCCCCCCCCCCCCCCCCCCCCCCCCCCCCCCCCCCCCCCCCCTCCAAAAAATAAATAAAAGCTTGGGGGGGGGGGGGGGGGGGGGGGGGGGGGGGGGGGGGGGGGGGGGGGGGGGGGGGGGGGGGGGGGGGGGGGGGGGGGGGGGGGGGGGGGGGGGGGGGGGGGGGGGGGGGGGGGGGGGGGGGGGGGGGGGGGGGGGGGGGGGGGGGGGGGGGGGGGGGGGGGGGGGGGGGGGGGGGGGGGGGGGGGGGGGGGTTTTTTTTTTTTTTTTTTTTTTTTTTTTTTTTTTTTTTTTTTTTTTTTTTTTTTTTTTTTTTTTTTTTTTTTTTTTTTTTTTTTTTTTTTTTTTTTTTTTTTTTTCATTTTATATGATGTTTGTCGTGAAATTTGAAATAAAAAGACAGGGGGTAATGGGGAGGCCTAGTTGCACATTTGCCACACATGTGGATTTCTGGGCCTTTTAGTGCATGCACAAACTCAGACTCATTTGAGTCTTTTTGTTGGGGGGGGTTTTTTTTTTTTTTTTTTTTTTTTTTTTTTTTTTTTTTTTTTTTTTTTTTTTTTTTTTTTTTTTTTTTTCTCTGCAGATTCCATTTTGGTCTGGGATCCCATCACCAGGCCTGGGCCCCTACCATGTGAGTATTTAGTGGGCCTGGGTTAAATAAGCCAGATAATCCCAGAAGATGGGCAAGATGGAATAGTGACATAGGATGAACAGCTCGGGGGAGATGAGAATCCTCACTGTTAAAGTAGGTCAGCATTTCTGAGACCCCCGGGCCTGCACGGCATCTATGCTACGCCTTTCGTATCCCTGGGGCTTGTTCTGTTTGGTGCTGGCCCATTGGCATGTTACTTTGCAGAAGTCTTCCCCTGGGACTGGAGGATATTAGAGGAAGAGTTCTGTTTCCACCCACACTAATCCGTTCATCATTCTGCACGCTCACCCTGGGCACAGGCCCAGCTTGACACATCTTCCCCGTGTCATAACACTGTTTTGTTCTAACGCCCCTTCTTCACAGGGGCCTCCCGTGGAGCCTTTGCCTAAGTATTGGCAGGGTCCTGGCTCTTTTTCCTGTGATCAAAGGCTCATTGCTGAGAACAGAGCCTGTGTTTTTGCATACAAAAAACATTTTCCTTATCTTCTTGAAAAAAGGTCAGCACATACCAGACACAGGAGGGGGTCACAAAGGCCCCATTTGTCTCTCTCTCAAGTTCAGAGAAGGCCCTGGCTTTCTTTCTGGAGACCGCAATGATGCTGGAGGGTCACAGAAAGTCCAGGGACCTGAAAACAATGACTGCCTTTGGGTTTTGGCCTCTGCTCTTTCCCCTCTGTGCTCTCTGCTTATTCACTCTCACACGTGAACAGAAGTTTGAACCTCTCTAAAGAGGCTTCTCCGGAGAAGGCAATGGCACCCCACTTCAGCACTCTTGCCTGGAAAATCCCGTGGACAGAGGAGCCTGGTGGGCTGCAGTCCATGGGGTCGCGAAGAGTCGGACACAACTGAGTGACTTCCCTTTCACTTTTCACTTTCATGCACTGGAGAAGGCAATGGCAACCCACTCCAGTGTTTTTGCCTGGAGAATCCCAGGGACGGGGGAGCCTGGTGGGCTGCCGTCTATGGGGTCGCACAGAGTTGGACACGACTGAAGTGACTTAGCTGCAGCAGCAGCAGCAAAGAGGCTTCTCAGGGCCCAGCCCTAGGTCCGCAGAGCCCCTGGAAGCGGGTTCCTCTCCTCCCTCTCCTCGCCCTGCCCTTGTTCAGGACCAGGGGGTCCCTCACCTGTTGTTTGGAAGCCGTATTGAGTCTCCTTACCTTTAGGCTCTTCTCCCTCAGTTCACTCTCTGTAGTAAAGCTTGATTTTGAAAGACACAGCCAATCACGTCTCTCCTTGGTCTGCTGCTGCTGCTGCTAAGTCGCTTCAGTTGAGTCCAACTCTGTGCGATCCCACAGACGGCAGCCCACTAGGCTCCTCCGTCCCTGGGATTCTCCAGGCAAGAATACTGGAGTGGGTTGCCATTTCCTTCTCCAATGCATGAAAGTGAAAAGTGAAAGTGAAGTCGCTCAGTCGTGTCTGACTCTTAGCGACCCCATGGACTGCAGCCCATCAGGCTCCTCCGTCCATGGGATTCTCCAGGCAAGAGTACTGGGGTGGGGTGCCATTGCCTTCTCCGTCTCCTTGGTCTAAAATCCTCAAATTCCCAAAACCATGCTGAGCAACCCAGTCAGGACTACCTGAAGGTGTTCTTTTTTCTCCTGATTTCTCTGGCTCTCCAGGGACAATGGGCCGCTCAGCTTTCCCCAAACGTTCACTACCCTTTCATATCCCTGCTTTTTCACATACTATTGTCCGGGGCTGGGATGCTTTCTTCTTCAGTTTGCAAAGTAAAAGAACACGGTTCTTTCCAGGAAAACACTAAAGCAGAATGTCTTAGTGATGGTGCTACTGCTGAGTCAGAGTAGTTCTGGATCTAGGGCCAGAGCAGGAGGGTGTCTGCCTCGCCTCTGCCTACCACCAGATGAGTGACCCGAGTCGAAGACCCAAGCTTGGGAAATACTCCAAAGTGTTATTATCTCCCACAGAACTATTTATATTGATCTAATTTAGTTTCCAAATTTTTTTCCTGTATGTTAATTCATCTGATTGCACAACCCTCAGACAAGGGTAGGGCAAAGATTTTTCTGCCAGTATGTAGATGGGAAAATTAAGTGAATAAGGAAGTCAACCAATGCTTGGATTATACAACCAATGTCTTTTTTTTTAAAGACTCACTCTACCCCCAGGGTTTCTTTTTTTTCTGGCAGGAGGGCTACAGATTTTCCTTCCTTGATTCTCGTTTACCTTTACTTGAAGGCCTTCTTGGTGGTGCTGATTCTGCCGCGGCCAGCGCTTGTAAGGCGAAACCCCCAGGAACCCTGCTGTCGAGGAGCTTAGAAGAAAAGAATGAAAGCAAGATGGGGTTGAGAGGATCGGACAACACTGGACCGATACCAGTCTTTATTGATGTTCATATTTATACCATGTAGTACGTGACATTCGACATACAAGACTCTTGTCTATCTCAAGGCCTGGTTATACGTTAACAATACAAAAGGTTTTTTGCTCCTTGAAGTGTAGCCACAAGCCAGACTCGCTGGAGTCTTAAGGTTGTAAAAAACATTCTTGAGGAAGGCGGGACAGAGAGCTACAGGGGGGCCTCAAGCTGAAATCACATAGCGAGGCAAGAGGGCCTCAAGCTGAAATCACATAGCGAGGCAGCCCCCTTATCAGGTCAGTCCCCCGCAGTTCCCTCTTCTTTATTTTTTAAAAGTTCCACTAATTGTCTATGATGCAAGGTATTTTTATGCACCATAGCTCTAACTGAGAGAATCTCTTGAAAGAGAGTACGAATAAGGCAAAGAGCTAAACACATCAGGAGCAAAATCCCTGCTAGGCCTATACTGACTGCCAACATACCATGCCAAAGTGAACGTAAATTTGGAAAATTAGAGAAAAGATTATTTACAAAATCTTCAGTTTCTTTAGCAATGTCCAGGGTAGCTTTAGGCCCGTCTTCTATCTGTCGAATTTCATCATGGAGTAGTAGTAAATCTAAAGATACATTTGAATCATGCCAAATTCCCATTAAATGCCTTTTGATTTTAAACCAAGGAAAATCAGTTTGATTATATTCTTTCTTAGTAACACATATCCATTTATAATTAGCATGACACCTAATTTTTGTACGTAGATTTAGACTCTGAACCTCTTCCCCAATAACTCGTACGGTATCGTAAAGAGCTGATAATCGATCCTCAATTTTTTTATCAATATCTTCTTGGGTTCTCATTACTTTGGTTACATTGTGAGACAAAGAATCAATAACATCAGCGTCTTGTACCGATTGAGCAAGGGAAATAGAAGCAGTAACAGCAGTAGCAATTAAAGTGATTAAAGATACAATTCCTAACACTATTAAACCAATCCCTCTTTTTGGGCGCGAGAGGGCGGTATTAATTTGCTGGATAAGTTTTAGAGCAGTTTCATCATACCAAGTTTCCGTGATTTTCACTGGCAGCATGACAAATGCAGGCTGCCTTACAACTATTACTTGTTGTCCAATTGGGATCCCTCTAATACAGTTAGTAAGTGTACAATCATCACATTTTACATGGTATTCATTGTTAGACAAGGATATTTCAGTCACTCCTACTAAGAGCATAAAAGGAAAAGGGAGACAAGCTCTCGGGTACCGGCGACCCAGATTTCCTATGTCTCCATACTTGGTTCCAGTGACATTTTTTTCTAATTTATATAGCGTGGGACCACTGGCTCCAAAAGCGGCCAATAGCTTCCAAATCTCTGTCTGAAATGTCCCTTCTGATCTAAGTCCCAATATCGGAGGATGTAACCCTCGACATTCGGGGCAAATGCTAGGCTCTTGTGGACCCCAGTCCCAGAGTTGAGTGGTGTTGAGGTTGTAAACTGTAGCATTAGGTGAACGGCATCGAGTCCATGGAAGCGCTATTTCCAGAGGAGTCGCTAGGTTATAGCTACAAAAGGGAACATCTCGTGGCCCCGTACTGTTGTGCACTGTAGTTGTTGTTCCTGTGAAGTTGTTTATTCCGGGGAAGCTTGTCCGAAGATATGACACGATGGGGGCCACGGTGATGCAATTAGGGATGGTCTGGCTGTAAGAAAAACACATGGGATATTCCGTAGTCAGTCCATAGTAAGACATGTTAGCCTTTTGAGGTGTTATATGGTTGTCAGAGGGTTCCCCTAGTAAGATAGTATCATTAACATATACAGGGATGACTTCCCGTTCCCATTTAACCGGTTGGATAAGTGGAGGATCTGGAACATAAGCCCAATAAACAGATGAACTGTAGCTATGGATTTGTTGTAACAGCATAAGTAGTATCATAATAATATTAGTAGGGGAAACGTTGGCCTGTGCATGTGCTGTATTTCAAACTCTCTGTATCAGCGCTTCCACTTGTTGAGGAGTGGGCAAATTGTTGTCCTCATTGTGCAGCGTCAGGCGTTGTATCTGCCAGGTTAGTGTTTTGTGTTGTTGTGCGTACCAACCTCTCCGGCAACCAGCGCGGCGCTTTGGCATCCTGTGGAAACACACATACATGACCTCTACCCCAAATTAAAATGGGGTCAGGGCCATGCCACTGGCCTGTAAGGGGATCTTTCCAGTTTACTAAGGGTTTTTTCTCATTGATCTCCTTTCCCCAAAATCGTTGAGCAGCAGACAAGCCCTTTGCATCTAGAGACAAGAAATTCAGAGTAAAGAGTGCATGATTCAACAGGTTAGGAGGTGAAACTTGGTAACAGTCAGCTGGATTCCCCCGTTTTAACAGTTGATGTTTGATGCGCTGATGAGCACGTTTAACAATGTCCTGTCCTTGTGGGTTATAAGGAATGCCAGTCTTATGCTGGATACGGAAGCGAGCACAAAAAGTCTGAAACAATTTACTAGTGTAACCGGGACCATTATCAGTTTTGATCACCTTAGGAATTCCCATGACAGAAAAACAGTAAAGACAATGACGTATACATTGTTTCGAGGATTCACCTGAAAGCAATGAACAGGACAAAAAATTTGAGAAAGTGTCAATAGTAACATGTAAATACTTAAGTTTTCCAAATTCAGAAATATGGGTAACATCCATTTGCCAGAGATCGTTGGGGCGCAGACCACGGGGGTTGACTCCATAATGAGGCACAACAAAAAATTGAGGACACGAAGGGCACGCCTTTATTATCTCTCTAGCGGCTTCTCTAGAAATCTGAAATTGTAAACGCAATGAGTGACTGTTTTGGTGATGTAATGCATGAGAAGCCCGTGCCTGTTCAATGGAGGAAGGAATATTAGATTGTGAAAGAAAGACTCGGGTTAGCAGATCAGCTGTTTGATTGCCTTCAGTTGAGGGTCCGGGTAAAGATGTATGTGCCCGTATGTGTCCAAAATAACATGGATGATTTCGTTTATGAATTGTAGCCTGTATGGAAGAGAATAAGTTAAAGACCGTAGGCGAATCATTATGAATGGCAGGAACAGTTTTAATACAGGAGAGAGCACGAACAATATACTGGCTGTCAGTAAACAAGTTAAAAGGAGCATCACATACTGTCTTTAAAGCTTGATCAACAGCAAACAATTTTACGATCTGTGCAGAAGAATAGGATGTGTCTGTAAAATAAGCAGCGTTATTAATAATCAAAGCAGCTCTACCATTGGAGGACCCATCTGTAAATATGTTAGTAGCATTGGAGATCGGCTGTTGTCGTACCACCTTTGGGAAAATAAACTGGTGAAGTTTAGCAAACTGTAAAAGTTTATGAGAAGGGTAGTGATGTAAAAGCTGACCAGGAAAATTTGCCAAGGCAAGTGCCCAGTTGTCTGAAAATTTAAATAACCATTCCTGCTGTTCCAAAGCAAAGGGAACACAAATAAAATGAGGTTCTTTTCCAAAATATTGAATAGACTCCAGACGGCCTTTAGCAATAATTTTAGCTACCAATTCATGGTAGGGGGCAAAATTTTTTGAAGGAACAGAGGCTAAATAAATCCAACGTAGTGGATCATTCTGAAACAGAACACCTGTAGGGGAATGCGGAGAAGGCAGTATATACAAACCCCAAGGTTTAGAGTAATCACAGTAGGTGGTTTGTTGATCACGAATAGCAACTTCTACCTGGGATAAGGCTGAGCGAGCCTCAGGGGTTAATTGTCGTGGAGATGTCGGATCAGGATCTCCCTTTAAAATGTTAAACAAAGGCTTTAAAACGTCTGTCGGGAGTTTCAAATAAGGGCGAATCCAATTTACATCCCCCAGCAATTTCTGAAAATCATTTAAGGTACGTAAATGAGTAGTTCGCAGTGCAAGTTTTTGTGTGGCAAAAGTTCGAGGATATAATTGAAAACCTAAATAAGAATAAGGATGGTGTATTTGCACCTTATCTCTGGCAATGATTAACCCATGGTTTTGTAGCTGAGATCTCAAAAAACAAAATATTTTAGGTAACAAGACATTATCTGTATGAGCTAACAGAATATCATCCCCAATCTTTTTTGTGACAATTAGCCGCCTCCTCATCGAGGAAAGACTCTTCATCAGGAGATAGTTCATTTTTCGATTTTGGCTGAGATTTTGTTAAGAGAGCATTTTGCATTGTATTTTTTAAAAGGGGGAGGTTGCTTTAAGGGAGTTTCTTCAGGGACAGTATATTCATGTTCCCCCTCGGGAGGCACTTCAGACTCTCTGTCATTGGTCGCATTATCTTTCAACAGCGAACTGAAACGCTGAATTTCTTCATGGTCAAAATTTAAACAGTCTCTAATCAGTGACCACAAAGACACAGTCTCCACAGGTACTTTTTCTGGACCAAACAGAGTGTAGTGGTTTTTAATCTGTTCCCCCACCTTTTTCCAGGTAGGTAGATTTACAGTGCCTTCCTTGGGGAACCATGGACATACCTCCTCCACGAATGACAGAAAAGAAACTAGCTTAGACTTAGAGACTGTCACTCCCCTGTGGTGCAGCATTACATACAACATATAAACAAACAGACTACGACTATGTGATTGCCCCATTATTTATACTCTCAACTATAACCCTTACTACTCCTCAATTAAAATCTGTTGCAACTTCACAATCGAACGTATACTCACGTTTACCGAGATTACCGAGTAGTGGCTCCGTAAACAGCTCGAGCCCCACGTTGGGCGCCACCTGCCGCGGCCAGCGCTTGTAAGGCGAAACCCCCAGGAACCCTGCTGTCGAGGAGCTTAGAAGAAAAGAATGAAAGCAAGATGGGGTTGAGAGGATCGGACAACACTGGACCGATACCAGTCTTTATTGATGTTCATATTTATACCATGTAGTACGTGACATTCGACATACAAGACTCTTGTCTATCTCAAGGCCTGGTTATACGTTAACAATACAAAAGGTTTTTTGCTCCTTGAAGTGTAGCCACAAGCCAGACTCGCTGGAGTCTTAAGGTTGTAAAAAACATTCTTGAGGAAGGCGGGACAGAGAGCTACAGGGGGGCCTCAAGCTGAAATCACATAGCGAGGCAAGAGGGCCTCAAGCTGAAATCACATAGCGAGGCAGCCCCCTTATCAGGTCAGTCCCCCCCCCCTTTGTTTATTTTAAAAAAAGAAAAAAAAATTAATTTAATGGAAAAAAGAAAGAAAACAAAAAAAAAAAAAAAGAACAAACCATCCAACAAGTGAAAGAAAAAAAAAAAAAAAAAAAAAAAAAAAAAAAAAAAAAAAAAATTTTTTTTTTTTGGTGGGGATGAAAAAAAAAAAAGAGGTTGGAAATTGAAAAATTTTTTTCCTGGAATATTTTGATAACTTACAGGAACAAAAGAACAAGGTATTTCATCAGAACTGACCTGAGAAGCCTAAGAAGTGCTTTGGTATCAATGATTTGATTTTCCCATCATAATCTCTCTCTCTCTCTCCATGGTACAGGGATCCTAATTGGATACAGAGAACTGTTGATAAATGACAATGCAATTCACCAGAACCATCAGTCCATGAAAAACATACAAGCCAAATAGGATGCTTTGACCCAATACAGATGTTTATTGGAACAAATGTGCAGTTACAGCTACACATGTTGTAGAGCAACAGTTTCCGTTTCTGATGAAATTGGGCATGATCATTATTGCGGATAACAACATTCCATGGTACAGAATCCTAGCTTTAGATATACTAACTATTCTCTGGGAGGTGAATTGTGGTTGCGTAGAAGAGAGACCTCTCTAAGAGATAGTCATTTTGAAGTTGGAATTGGCTATATTTGGAGGTAGCTAGTGTCACATCTTTAGATTTGCTCAAGAATGAGGTCATAGAGTTAGACAATAGGGTCCTGACAGACCCTCCAAGCCTCTGCTTCTACAACCCTGTGAGACATTTGGGTTTCTTGGACCTTAGCAGCAGTGCAGGGGCTGGTACATCTAGTAAATGCTCATAGATCAAGGGTCAGGTGAAGTCCAGCAGCACATCTAGACATCCCTTAGACAAGGATAAAGTTGCGATTGGAATAAACAAGATAAACTCGTCCAGCCAGAAATTGGCATTTGTACACAAATCTTGAGGCTGCTTCAAGTCCCAGAATTGCCTGAATTTAAGAAGAAAAGTTCTTCTAGATATTGACTCTGATTCCAGAGTCAGAGCACTGGTCTGCTGGACACGTCATTTTTATGAGAGAAGAATGGACATGTGCTCTTGTTGTTGTGTCTAGAAGGCCTCCTTTTGTCTTACTTGTAGAAATGCCCACCTTCTTCAAGGTGCAACTCCAACACCGTCTCCTCTGAGTTGCTTTCCTGGTGTCCCCTCCTCCAATGCCTGCATACAGGAACGGCCTTTCTTTCACATCTGTGCTGTTTTGACACATAGTATGCAGTCGGGTTCATTCTGTCGTGGTGGACACTTGTGTAGGTGTGAGTTCTTTGTGCAGGAGCTCCTGGAAAGTATGAATCATGTTCCCTTCATTGTGCTGGTACCCATAGCAGTCATGGCAGCCTGGCACAGGGGGGCACTCAGGCAGTGCTGTGAAATGAGCGGGCATGATGTTTGGAATGCTTTAGGGTAGTTCCAAAACTTTGCATTGTGATTCTTCTTTGGTGTCTAAAATAGAGCCCCAGTTTGCTTTTGACAAATGTCTGGTGGGACTGAGTACGAAGGCTGCCTTCTGTGTACAGAACAAACAGCAGGGCACAACGAGGTAGAATGACCTGCTCAGAGAATCAAAAACAGGCTGTGAGCTGCTGTCCCCGAGTGGTCAGCCTAGGGCTTACTGTTCATAAGTTCTCATTCCTCAGTATCTTCTTTCAGCAAGAGACCTTGAATGACTCCGGCAGCTGCAGTGCAGGTCAAGAACTGAAATCTCCCATGAAGACCAATTTTGGAACAGAATTGAAGACAGAACAGAAGACAGGACTTGGAGCTTCTGACCCCTTGAAGGGCTCACATCTCAGAGTTCTGGAGGGGAGGAGGACCCGGGAATCTTCCTGAGAGAGAAGGTGGCTCCTGAAGGGAAGAGGCATTCTGCTTTGGAAGATTTTATGACCCTGCAGGACTAGGGTGTTCTGGCTGAGGAACAGGGGTGAGGAACCAGGGGAATGGTGCTTGGGGTCAGCTGTGGACACAGGGAGGGAGAGTCCAGGGGCCTGAGTCTGGCCTCCCAGGGCCCACCTCATGCCAGGTTCCCAGGAAGAAAAGGAGGTGGGCATCTAGAACAGAGGCTCTGCTTAGGAATAAGAAAAGGCCCGTAGGCTTGCACTCTGCCTGGGCTACATCCTGGGGAGCCAGGGTGTGGTGCACAGGGTGGGTGTTGCAGTAGCAGCAGGATTTGGTCTGCATCAAAGCTCTCTCTATTGGGTTCTGGTGGCTCAAGTGGTAAAGAATCTGCCTGCAATGCAGGAGACCAGGGTTCAATTCCTGGGTCAGGAAGACCCCCTGGAGAAGGGAATGGCTACCCATTCCAGTATTCTTGCCTGGAGCATCCCACAGACAGAGGAGCCTGCAGGCTACAGCCCATGGGGTCACGACGAGTTGGACATGAATGAGCGACTAACACTTTCACTTCAAAGCTCTCTTGGGCCTTTTAGACCTTTTGGTAATTTTGGCTTTAACTCATCTATCAGGGAGAAAACTGACCTTTTCATCATCATGATTATCTGGGTCTTGAAGCTCTTTTTTGTACAGTTCTTCTGTGTATTCCTGCCACCTCTTCTTAATATCTTCTGCTTCTGTCAGGTCCACACCATCTCTGTCCTTTATCGTGCCCGTCTTTGCATGAAATGTTCCTTTGGTATCTCTGATTTTCTTGAAGAGATCCCTAGTCTTTCCCATTCTGTTGTTTTCCTCTATTTCTTTGCATTGATCACTGAAGAAGGCTTTCTTATCTCTTCTTGCTATTCTTTGGAACTCTGCATTCAGATGTTATGGTAGAAAGTGAAGAGGGGCTGAAAAGCCTCTTGATGAAAGTGAAAGTGGAGAGTGAAAAGGTTGGCTTAAAGCTCAACATTCAGAAAATGAAGATCATGGCATCTGGTCCCATCACTGCATGGGAAATAGATGGGGAAACAGTGGAAACAGTGTCAGACTTTGTTTTTCTGGGCTCCAAAATCACTGCAGATGGTGACTGTAGCCATGAAATTAAAAGACGCTTACTCCTTGGAAGGAAAGTTATGACCAACCTAGATAGCATATTCAAAAGCAGAGACATTACTTTACCAACAAAGGTTCGCCTAGTCAAGGCTATGGTCTTTCCTGTGGTCATGTATGGATGTGAGAGCTGGACTGTGAAGAAGGCTGAGCGCCAAAGAATTGATGCTTTTGAACTGTGGTGTTGGAGAAGACTCTTGAGAGTCCCTTGGACTGCAAGAAGATCCAACCAGTCCATTCTGAAGGAGATCAATCCTGCAATTTCTTTAGAAGGAATGATGCTAAAGCTGAAACTCCAGTACTTTGGCCACCTCATGCGAAGAGTTGACTCATTGGAGAAGACTCTGATGCTGGGAGGGATTGAGGGCAGGAGGAGAAGGGGACGACAGAGGATGGGATGGCTGGATGGCATCACTGACTTGATGGGTGTGAGTCTGGGTGACCTCCGGGAGCTGGTGATGGACAGGGAGGCCTGGTGTGCTGTGGTTCATGGGGTCGCAAAGAGTCGGACACGACTGAGCGACTGATCTGATCTGATCTGATCAGGGAGAAATGGCTTTGTTGGATCCTTGACTGTCAGAGCTGGGAGGGTCTTTGTTGGGATGAGGGGAAGGGACTTGCATAGAGTCACAGGGAGCTGGGGGCAGAGCTGGTTCCCAGTCTCCCCTCTTCCTGTCTCTGCTTCTCTCAGGCATTCTCACAGTTCAGTATCTAGCTCAGTCATAAGGGCATCTCTATGGGACCTGCAGAGACTCAGACTGTCTCTTTTACCTTTTCATGGGGAGGGGTGGGAATTGGGGTTGGGGAATGCGTGGCAGCAAAGAAGCATAGAGCATTTGGGGGCAGGCGAAGGCGATGGTCAAGGTTGAGGGGACAGGTACACACTTGATCAACCCTAAGACCCAGCCAGGATTTACAAGTGAATGCAGTGTGCCTGGTAGACACACCTGCCTTCCACTAAATCACATTTATTGAGAACTTAGTTTATACCTGCACTGTGCTAAGTGCTATGAAATAAATTTGATCTTCATCATACTTTTCTGAGGAGGTAAGGTAGGCCATGTCTGTCATAGGGATGAAGAAACTGAGGCTCAAAGAGGTGAAGTCACCTGTCCAGTGTTGCAAAGCTAGTAGGTGATACAACCTGGATTCTGATCACTCTGCGACTCTGCTTCTTTAAGGAGAGTGAGAAGATGGCTGAGATGCCCCCTTGCTATGCTAAGTCACTTCAGTCGTGTCCGACTCTGTGCGATCCCATAGACGGCAGCCCACCAGGCTCCCCCGTCCCTGGGATTCTCCAGGCAAGAACACTGGAGTGGGTTGCCATTTCCTTCTCCAATGCATGAAAGTGAAAAGTGAAAGTGAAGTCGCTCAGTCGTGTCCGACTCTTAGCGACCCCGTGGATTGCAGCCTAACAGGCTCCTCTGTCCATGGGATTTTCCAGGCAAGAGTCCTGGAGTGGGGTGCCATTGCCTTCTCCGTATGCCCCCTTAATTGGCCAGTAATAGGTGGGCTGGATGAGGTGCGTATAGGGTGAGGGCCGTCTGTCAGCAGATAATTATCCTCTGCTGCTGACTGACCGTGGGCAGGTGAGGCAGAGGGTGAGGAACTGAACTCAATTGCTCATGCCGGTGACCCTCCGGATCCAGTCCTTGTTGTGGAAGATGTACGAATACACTCCGTAGCGGTCCTTCTTTCCACAGTCCACGCCCCAGGACACTGTGCCCACCAAGTACCACTGGCCTCTCTTTGTATCCAGTGTCACCATGGGCCCTCCAGAGTCACCCGCACAGGCATCCCTGCCCCCTAGAGGAAGAAGAGACGCGGGTTAAGTGTCTCCTTCCCTAGACCCAAATTCAGAGGGCCCTCCCTCTCCCTACGACTGACGTGTAGTTCAGAGGATTGGACACCAGGGGGCGCAGCAGACCGTTGGACTCAAACGGGCTCTGAGGGTTGTAGTCAGGCCTCCTCCTACCTCCGCGATTTTAGAAAGAGTAGGTTCAGGACTCTCGGTTACATAGCGGGAAACCTGGGCTGGGAGAAGGGAAGTACGGAAATCCCTTACTGATGTAATTTCTCCAGTGGAATCTTTCCTCTCATGATCTTCTACCCCGTCCCCTGCCTCGTTCCTCCCCTTCCTCTGCTGTTCAACCTGTCAGCTCCAAGGTCTGCAGGGCGGCCTTTGCTGGGCTTGGTGCCCCGCCCTGGCTGGTGGCGCCCTGCTGTAGGCAGGCGTCTTGACTCACCTTCCTTCTCCCCAGCACAGATCATGTCTCTGGTCACTTTTTTCTTCAGTAGAGCATAGGCCTCCCGACAGATGTGGTGGTCAACAATTGGGATTTCGATCTGGAACACAAGACCGTTGTCAGTCCCCAACCCTGGCTGAGCCCTGCTCTTCTGACACCCCATCCCTGGCTCTGTCTCCTTCCTGGACGAACCTGGGTCTGCCTTAGACCTCGCCTCAGATACTGCCCTCTGGTACAGGTACTGAACGCAGAACCAGGAGGTCTGTGTTCTGGTACAGTCTTAGTCATGAACTTGCTGTGTGACCTTGCGCATGTCCTTTGCCCCCTCTGGACCTCAGTTTTCTCATCTGTCAAATGGAGATAATATTGCTTAGCATATGCATTATTTCAAACACATCAGCATATGCAAAACCTATGGGCAGTGTTCTTTTCCCCACCCTTAACATTACTGGTTGTGGGACGTGGGGCATGTAGCCTTCACTGTTTTTTCAGATTTCTGAGACTCTGTTTCCTCATCTGAAAAATGGGAATCATAATGTTTGACATGCTAATTACATGGAGTTGTTACGAAAAGAGGAGTTGAACGAGCAGATGCTCTGTAAACTACAGGCTTCCCAGGTGATGCAGTAGTAAGGAATCTGTCTACCAAGGCAGGAGGCGCAAGAGATGCAGTTTCAATCTCTGGGTTGGGAAGATTCTCTGGAGTAGGAAATGGCAACCAACTCCAGTGTTCTCGCCTAGAAAATTCCATGGACAGTGGAGTCCGTGGGGATCGCAAACAGTCAGACATGACTGAGCCACACACATATTTGCATAGAGGTTCATGAGGCTCGCCTTGCAGCCAGCTTCACTTATGTTCTCCCTCACCATGGTTTGAGTTTCATACACTCAGACTGTATGTTGCACATTTCTATCTTATATAGCTTGGGACATGGTCGCTACTCAGGAAATGGTATTTTGAATTGAGGTGATACATTGATACATAAAGGTAAGGTATTGCGTTTATTATTGCCCTTGATTCAGCTTGGGGGTAAATGTTGGAGTGGGTGTCTAGAATAAAAAGAGGAATTGCATGAGTCTCATTCAGCCAAACCAAGAACTGAATGAGTCACATCTCCCACAAAGCACAAGTCCTATTGGCCCTTGCTGGGAGGGTACCAGAGATATCCACGTCCCTTTGAGGCATAGCCTTCCCAGATAGGTGGGGAGGGGAAGGCAGGCAGGGTGGTATAAGCACCTGTCCTCAGCAAACCATCGAATGTCTGACTAACCTCTATACACCACTCATACATCGCTTAACTGTCACTTCCTCTGGCCTTCTGCACTCCCAAGACAAAGTCAGAGCCTGGTTATACATTCTGAAGCATCCTGCACCTCTTCCTCATTCCGATGACCACATTGATGAATACTTTCTGTCTGTCCCTATAAGCCAAGAAGACAAGGGGCCAGATCAGTCCTCTTATCCCCCTGCATACTTAGTAGTTAATATAATACAAAGTTGTTAATACAATGTCAGTCGTGTCTGACTCTTTGCAACCCCATGGACTGTAGCCCACCAGGCTCTTCTGTCCATGGAATTCTCCAGGGTTGTCATTTCCTTCTTCAGGGGATCATCCCAATCTAGGGATCGAACCCACGTCTGTTTATGTCTCCTGCATTGGCAGGTGAGCTCTTTACCACTAGTGCCCCCTGGGAAGAGGCACTGAATAAACACTCAAGAGTGAATGATTGAAGGGGTAAATGGTTGTTGCAAACCCAAAAATTTAAAGTGTGTTAAAATAATGTACATTGAACAGTTTAGAAACTAGCCGTGGCTCTCATAGAACCTGGTAATGTCCAAGCCAGACAGCTCTTGGAGGACATCTAGTGTTGCTGGTGGCTTTGCAGCTTGAGCAACTACCCTGCAGTCCAGAGGCAAGATGACTTGTTTAAGATCACCCAATAGGTTACTAGGGGCTGGGACTTGAAGTGTGGCTCCTTACTCCTGGTTCAGTGTTCTTTTCTGAAATGACGAGAAATGTAAACTTTCAAATGCCATAGTCAAGTTCATTGCTGCAAGGACTGTGGCTCTCAGGGCCCATCCCTTGACCCATTCTTGGTTACTGCTATGTGAGTCTTTCTGATGTATACAGACGGATCACCTTTTAAGGTGTCCAAGCCTGCTGTTTTTCTGGAAGAATTTCCATAAATTGAGCTTTTAATAAGCTACAGAAATACTGAACAATGTTTATAGACTAGAGTCCTATGACATGTAGAACAAACAGATCAAACTAGTTGGGATTCAATCTCACTTAACTTTGAAGGTGAGTCTGGTCCCTTCATACCTGTCTCACTCATCCCCAGTCCAAACCTCCAAACCCCTGAGAGACACTGGGGCTCAGAAATGCCCAATGTGTGGCACAAATGTCACCCTCTGAAGGGTATATATTGAACTTCACCTCCATCAGGGTCTCTGGGAACCTTTGCAAGAACTGCTTCCCCCAACCACTGACGATGACCACGGCCCCTGGGGGAGAGAAGACACAGTGAGAGTGGACAGGCTGTCTGCGGGGTTTTGGAGGGTGGCACCTCATCCCCTGCATGTGGAGGAAGCACTGAGTTTTCCCCTGAGAAAATGCCAGCATGGTGGGGAGGAAGACTTGGGCTGGAGCTTACCTGAGACAGTGGTTTGGGCATTTGTTTCTATGAGATGTTAGCTGGTTTATGCGTTTAGTTGTCTGTTCTCTCCCACTCCCAACTAGCCTGGAACCTCAGCTCCGTGAGAGCAGTAATCTCATCTGCCTGAAATTATTCAGGGCTGTATCCTTATGCCTACAGCAGGGCTGACACAGAGTAGATGCTCAATCAATAACTGAATAAATACAAAGTCCAGCCTAGCCCACAACAGGATGTACTCCCTCCCCTTCTGATCCTTAGTTTTCTCATCCATAAAACGAAGAGGTCGGACTCGGTACCTCTAAAACCCCTCCCAGCTCTGATGTTCTAGAAGTCTGTAAGGTTGGCAAATCTTGAGGCAATGTGAACATGGGCTGGGCACTGATAGAGCACTTACTTGTTTCATCATTTGAAAAGAGCCTGGATACTGAAAACAGCTCTGGGTCTTAAGTTGGAAGATCTGAATTCCAGCCCCAGATCTACTTCTTACAAGCTGAACCTTGGGTAAAGCACTTCCCTTCGCCAAGCCTCAGTTTTCTCACCTGGAAAATGGGACTACAATACTACTTCACAAGGCTTTTATAAGTAGCACATAAATTAATTAATGTAAATCAAGTGGTACATGGCAGGCACATGGTATCTGATGCATCAGAGCCATACCTGGGTCTTCCTGTGGGCTCACTTCCCCTCAATACTTCTCATATTCCATTCAGCTATTTTTAAAAACTAACTTTGTTGAACTAAAGAAGGTTAGCTGTGACATGGCACCACTGAATGTAGAACAGGATGAAACAAAAACCAACTTCCCTGAGTTGGACTCTCACTCTATGCTGAATATGTTTGATCATTATTTCACTGAAACATCACAACCACCCATGGGGTATTATTCCTAGTGTAAAGGGAAGGGGCTTGAAGTTAGGCAACTTCTTCAAGGTTGTCCAGCTAGGAGATGGCAGCATGGAGAGCTGAGCCTGAGCTAGCGATTAAGTCATTGACTCTCAGCCCCAGACGTACCCTTTTATATTCTGCTTTGTGATGCTGCGAATGAGACTCTGGAATGGCAGATCCATTTTGTCAGGAACATTCCTGAAAACAGGGGGCACTTCCAGGAAGCCCTGCTATTCCTGATGGCATCACCCTAGTGGTGGTTCCCCACCCCACCAGTGACAGTTGCTTCCCTGGCACCGTCAGCACAGGGCCTCTTCTGCAGAGTCTGAGTTTCTACTTCACAGAGCCCCCTGTCTAAGCTTCTGGGTTCTGTAACTCCAATCTCTTCCCTTTGTTCCTCCAGCCCCAGGAGTGGTAGTTCCTCCTGCAAGTGCTATCTCTCTGATCTCAGCATCCTGCTTTACTTCTCCAGCCCTTCAATACCCTATATTAAATTCTTTTTGTTACAGTAACTAGTCTGGTTTCTGTTTTTCTCTCTAGACCCTGATGGATACATGCTTGAAACTGACCAAGACTGCCTGCTTTTGTGTACCACCTTGAAACCTGTTTTGACTTAGCTGTTTTAGGGAAGGTGGCTGAGGAATCAGGCAGACACAGTCAGCTGACTCAGCTGGCACTGAAGCCTGACCAGCGCTGGAGTAAAAGCCTCCATGGAGGCTCTGGCGAGGTGAGATCACAGGTGGGTGTGGTACCTTTCTCCGGTGGCCCCTGGGGTAGGCAGATGGGCATCACAAAGTCATTTAGCACCGGGCCCCTCGACAGCTCCAACAGAGCGACGTCATTCTCGTACGTGTTGGGGTTATACAGGGGATGGAAGAAGACTTGTTTGACACTGAGACTCTGTTCATTCTCATCTGACTGGGCCCTCCGAAGCTTGCCTGGGCAAGAAGAAGGCGTGTGAGGCATGAGGGCAGCGGAAGCTTGGAGGATAAAGTCCCACCTTGTTCCCTGTCAGCCCCTGCCCCTGCAGCCCATGCTTCCAGCCCTGACCCTTACAGTGCCTCTCACGTACCTGTTTTAAGCCATCCCTCCCCATTTGCCTTTCCCCACATATTGTCCTGGGCTCGAACCTCCGTCTTTCTTCATAATCTGATCTGATCCCATCGCCTTGTAATTAATACTCACTCCAGGGCCCATTACCATAGGTCCAAACCACAGTCACCCTTCCATACCTGGGTAATGCGTTGCCTCCTCCATGAAACCTCGGAGATTCTTGAGTTAGACGCCTCAGTTAGGAATCTCTTCCCTATGAACTCCCCCTGTTCCTCTCCTACAGAGCTTACTGTTTCCTGCATTTTATTAGAGGGCTTTGTGCTCATATTTTATTCCTTTATTAGACTATCAGTCCTTGTGGGCAGGAACTTGTGTCTTTAGATCTGACCTAGTGTCAGGACATAAATATGCAGTGAACTGAACTCCGTCAGCCAGTTAACAAAGGAGAGGGGAAGCTTGGATTGTTTGTGTATGAATCACTTGAAACCACAGATTCATAGAAGCCTGAGACATCTTTGGAAGTTATTCAGATGGGAGTCTTTATTATAAAATCTAAGGCCTCACCTTCAATGATCTGCTCATGGTCCTAACATCCGAAAATCACTGCCTTGGGCTTAGACTGTGATCCAGGACTTGGGCAGGTCCCTGGACTCCAGTCCTGGCTTGTCCTTCATTCCCAATGACTCCCTCCCTGATGACTGAGCGAGTAGATACACCCCATCCCCAGAACCACAGCTGGATTCAGGAATCAGCTTGGCCCACACTCACCCATGATAATTTTGAAGGCAGAGGGGCTGAGCAAGTCCAAATCATGAAGAGTTATGTCCTCTGAATCCGGCACTTCATGGAGACAGTGAGCCGCAGTCACAATCCATTTGGACCCTGAGAACAGAATTGTGAACACATCCTGTCCTCATGGCCCCACCTTGCGTCCCACTACCTCAAGCTGAGGGCTTTCAGACCCCTCTCCACGGCACCCCTCTCCCTTGCATTTCACAGCCCCAGGTCAGAAACTCATTGATCTTAATCTGAAGATGAGGAGTTGAATCTGTGATTTCATCTACTTCCCCAACCTAGGTCAACACTGAACATTTTAAAAATGATTCCAGGTCTCCCTTAAATGCATGGGGTTGGCAAGCTCCAGACAGCCCGAGGTGTTCATAGTCTTGCTCACGGGTTGCCCCCTGGGCCTTGTTGCTCAAGGGCCCACGGACTAGCAGCATCAACCTCACCTGGGAGCTCCTTGGAAATGCAGACTCTCAGGCCCCCACACAGGTCTACTGAATCAGAATCTGTACTCAGTAGTAAAATCTGAGAATCTTAAAAAGAACTTCAAGTAATTTCGATGCGTAGTAAAGTTTCAAAAGTATTGTTGTACATGATTCTTCTCAAATGTGAGTACACATTTATAATAGAATCATGTGGGGAATTAAAAACAAACAAAGAAATCCTCCCCAAACAATGTCTGGGCTTGAGCCAGACCATCTAAGTCGTGGAGTGAGGCCCAGGTACAAACATACTTTAAAAGTGCCCCCAAAGTTCTGCTGTCATGAAGGCTGGGAACCACTGTTCTGACCCAAACCTCTCATTTTATAGATATGGATTCTGAAGCCTGAGCGGAGCGGGAATGTCTAGGGCAGCTCTGCAGGTGGGTGGCAGGACCAGGGCTGACCCTGATGATCTGGTCTCCTGACCCTGGTCTCCTGATGATCAGCCTAGCACATCTCTTGTATCTTGGCTCTTTTTCCATTGCTGGACACATTCCTGCTCTTTGCTTAATATAGGATCAGGGCTTGGTTCATCCCTAAGGTGAATTAGGTGACAAACGCATAAATGGTTGAGCCCAGAGACATACTGGGATGAGCCAAACAGAAAGAAAGGTGCCAGGGCTTTGGAGTGTGGGTACATAGCAGAGTTAAGAGTTGCGGGCAGAGGTCCCTTTCTGTGCAGGTCCCTGGCCCTCTCAGGAGCAGCCATCTGCTCCAGCTACTGGCTTCTGGATAGTGCCCTACACAGGTCATCCTCTTTCCCCTGGTGGTATTTTTGATCCCTGTCTACAGCCAGGGGCTCCTGGATAATTTTCCAAGTGGATAAAGTGGAATGAGGCACCCAGATTAGGAAGCCTGCCATGGAACTGGGCTGGGGAGAGCAATGATGAGACCAAGACATAGCTTCCTCTCCCAGCTCTGCAGATAGTGAGTCCCTGAGTCAGGACCCCTCTGCACAGGCTTCATGGTGGGCACTGAATGGGCAGGTTCCCTCTGTCTGTCCCTCAGCTTCTTCTCTGTTTCTTATGCCCGCTCCTGCCTTTCCCTCCCTCTACAAAACTAGACAACAGGAGGAGAGAGATTCTAGACTAGAAGGGCTATGGGCAAGGCTGAGGATATCTTGCAGAGCTCTTGTAGCTTGGCTGAGGGTAGAGAAGTGGGAACAAACATGCAGTAGACACAGTGAGCACTGAACATCATTGAACTGAAACACCCAAGGCTTCAGAACAGGAATCTAACCCTTAAACTGTGAGTACTTAACCCATCTCTCTTACATATAATACATTCTAACAAAATCATAAGTGTCTTTGCTCTCGTCCACTCTCTCTGTCTGCTCCTCCCCTCTCTGCTTCCTTTCTGATGCTTTCCTCTCCTCTGGGTCCCCCTGCTTTTCTCCTTTCATGATTCTCTATCTGTCATTTCCTGCCCTACCAGTTTCTCTTTCTGTTTGTACTTGTGTTCTTTCATTTCGCCCTTCATCTCCCTTTGCTCTCCTCTCTAGGTCTCTGACATGCCCTCTTTCTCTATCTTTGTCTCTGTCCTTCTAACCCCTCTCATTCTTGGTTCTCTCCCCTGCCTGATCCCCACTGGGCTCCCCTTTAACCTGTGCTCACTTACTGTGACCCTTTGGGAGGCTCCAGAGAGTGAGAGCTCCTGTCTTTGTGTTTGTGGGAATATAAGGATCAGCCCCTCTGCCAGGTTACCATTTCACATAACCCACATGTCCAGGCTGCAGCCTCACCAGTGCCTGCACCTTCTCTCAGGGGTCCCTTGTCAGGGAGCTGTCCTCCCCTGAGCGCACCCTGGAGGAGAGGGTGGGTCAGGGTGAGGCAAGGCCAGCAACCCTAGAGCTGCCCAAGCAGAGGTGGACCCGTCTATGCCTTCCTCCTCTGTGATGGGGTCAGAGGGACTCTAGATTGCTATTAATTTTTATTATGATGTCAGAGCTGGGATGGACCTTAGCTCATCTGGGCTGAACTGTGATAGGAAGAGCCATAAATCATTTCTTTCCTGCCTTAGCTGCCACTCCCAACCATGTTCAGTCCATTACAAAAGTCTGACAGTTCCCTTTTCCAGTGGCTTTGAATCTGAATCTGCCTGTTTCCATCCCTCATCCCCTATTCTTATTCTGAGGCTAATGACTTCCCTTCTCACTACTGCAATCTAGCCACCTCACTGGACTCTTGGCTTCCAGATTAACCCTTCTTTCAATCCATGTTGTCTCGGGAGAGGACTTTTAGGAACATGGTTATAAACCTGGAGTAGCATTTAAGATGCATCTTGATTCCCAAGCATTGCATTCAAAGCTTTGTAAATCTCCCTTCTTTGACTCCTCTAGGGTGGGTTTCCTGGTTCTCCCTCGGCCCAGGGCACTGGCACACCCTGACCTTGAGCTGCATGGAAGTGCTTTGTGTTGTAGTCCATGTTTAAGGGTCTGACTCCCTGACCCTTCTCAGTGCCAGAGAGCGACCAGGGCTCAGGAAATGTTGCCTGAAGGAGTCAGCTGGAACAGAACAAGTGTCTCCCTGCTCCAGCTAAGGGCTCTTTCTACCACATTGTGCTTCTGGGCCCTGCTACTAGAGAGGAAGCTTCTCAGTGAAGAAACCTTGTCAGTCTCCAGGAAGAGGGTCAGGTCCCTTTCCTCTACCCCACCCTCTAATCCTGGATCCCCCACCCCTTCCACTCTCCTTACCTAGAAGGGAGCCCCCGCAGAAGGGCTGCCCATTCGGGTGTGACAGCATGGCAATCCAGGGGGTGGTGCCCTTCTGGGCGGGACGTCCATTGATGATCCTGGCCAACAGATTCCGGGAGAACTTGGGGATCCCACACACTGCAGCCAAGGGAAGGAGGACAGGTCACACTCTCACACTCTGGGCTCCACCTTGCCCTTTGCAAAAGCTGCTAGCTCATCACCCTCTATTAGGAATATCTGTTATTTTTGATTTCCCAGCATCCATTGCCCCTTTTACTAATAGCACCCAAAGTTTCCTCTGGGGTCCTCTCTTCCCCCATTTCTTGTCCCTTTAGCCTGACTTGCAATGATCTTACCTCTGGTTCTAGGGGTAGGAATGTGACCATGACCTGACTTAGTGAAAGCCTCTTGTACTCTGGTCACAGTGATTGCTCAGAGATGGAAATGTAACCCTGGACAGGCCAATAAAAGCCTGCCTTGAGAGCTTTGCTAGAAGGTCCTTCTCAGTTGGGGTTGCTCGACTACTGACTATAAGCCCAGACCTGCCAATCATCACTTTATGGAAAGTTTGCAGAAAAAGTTTCAACAAACAAACACAAAGCCTGCAAGAAACCATCCTCCTTTGTATCTGCTGCTGCTGCTGCTGCTAAGTCGCTTCAGTCGTGTCCGACTCTGTGCGACGCCATAGACGGAAGCTCACCAGGCTCCCCTGTCCCTGTGATTCTCCAGGCAAGAACACTGGAGTGGGTTGCCATTTCCTTCTCCAATGCATGAAAGTGAAAAGAGAAACTGAAGTCACTCAGTCATGTCCGACTCTCAGCGACCCCATGGACTGGAGCCCACCAGGATCTTCTGTCCATGGGATCTTCCAGGCAAAAGTACTGGGGTGGGGTGCCATTGCCTTCCCCGTCCTTTGTATCTACTCCCTCTCTAAACATCTCTTCAGAACCGATTCTGGGCTCTGGATCCCCTCACTTCCAAACTCTTGGGGACCTGGTTTTGAGGATTCATACCCTTCTCCTCTATCTTGCATTTCTCCTTTCTTTATGCCTCCAAAACATGATCAAGACTTTTCATGCTAAAAATTGAATTTTCCACTTTCTCAGCTGCTCATTCACTCCATAGTCTCTCCCTGTCCTTTCGTCCATGGTCAAGCTTCTGGAAAGAAAATTGACATTCAGTATCCACATCCTTCCCTGTCCTTTGGAGGTGGACTCAAAAGAACAAAGTACCAGTTTGCACAAACTTGGCCATAAAGTGGCCATTTGACAGTCTAATAGATTTGTAATCATACATGGAGACAGAATGGCTCTGGACCCATAACTGGAACTTCAGTGGTGATATTTACATGTATAGGAGGATGCTATTTCTGAAATTTTCTCTCATGTATTCTTCATTTCTAAGAATTCTCCTCACCTTGCAGTTGCCCACTGTTACAGCTGGAGCATCTGTTGTTTTAGGTGAGGCTAGATACAGCTTTGACTCATGAAAGAGCAAAACAGAAACCAAAGTCTGAAAATACAAACTCATTTGAAGAGTCAGACAAGAACAAGAGGTCCGTATTAATTGGTTTCAAGGAAGCAAAACCTGGAGAACTGGGCAAAGATGTCCCAGAGAGGCTGCCTCAGGAAAGAGATAAAAAACCTAGGAGAAGCTGGAGAGAGAAAGAGAGAAGGAGGGAGACAATGGGAGGGAGAGGTAGGGAGAGAGCGAGGAAGAGAAAAGTGGGAAAGAAGGAAGAGGCTATGGAGGAGGAAGAGGAGGAGGATTAGGGACATGGAGCATAAAGGAAGGGGGAGGAAGGGCTAGGGACTTAAACATGAGCAAGGGTCTGTTCCCTGGATCCTCTTCCAGACTTGATGGTAGTTGATGGTCCTGGTGCCTAGGAACATCCAGCCTGGAAGTGTCCTCTGGACTGTCCCAGCTCATTTGCATTGTTGATCACTTTTTTCTTCTTGACATTTTCTCTCCTTGGCTTCTGAAGCTCTTTTCTTCCTGTGTTTCTGATTTCCCTTTTCTATGTCTTTCTTGGGGTTTTTCTTCTTCTGTCCATGCAATCCATGCTGGTGTTTCCCTTATTTAGTCCTCAGCCCCCTCGTCTTTTCTTTTCCTTTCCAGTGGATGATGCCACTTCTTCCCATACCATCATACCACACTTAAACCCTGATGAATTTCAGATCAGTGTCTCTAATCTGCCTTCTCCTCTGGACTCCTCCTTTCTACACCTCCAGCTGGATTGCTCATAAACTCCTCAAACACAGCAAAACCAAGTCCTGGTCTCCATCCTTCACCAGCCATCTCCCCTTTGTTATTCCAGATGTCTGTTAATGTCTGCACAGACAGTGTCCTTGTTGCCTCCCTTTTCTTTGGCCACCATCTTTAATCAGCTACTGGTAAAAAAAAAAAAATCACCAGGAGAAGCAGAGAGTAATGTCGCCGTGTGCTCTTCATGCAACCCCATGACACCTCAGTGTCTCAATACGTCAACAATATAAATCCAAAAACCTAGAGGATGTGATGGAACACAAGATTGATAATCTCTGAAACCAGCTGCACATAAAATGTAAGGTATAATGTAGGATTCTTTTAGTTCTCAGTAGTGTAAAAAGCATGACAGTTTCAATATGATACAACCCCCAAACACAAACTGTGAGCGTATGACATGGGAGCCCTCACTAACATATTAGCTTGTGTTCCATCCACCACATCTCCTGTCTGCACGATTTCACACAATGCCTCTGCACCAAGTTCTACCCACTACACTACTTGAATGCTTTCAGACTCCACCCCCACATCGACAGTGTCATGCCTTTGGTCTGGTGGTTTGCAACACCTCTCTCCAGAATGGTTGCAATGATCTCCTTATCACTCTCTCTAGGTTGGTCCCTCCCTCTACCCCCTCCACTTTCCACAGCGTGCTGCCCACACTCAGCCTACTGATTCAGAACCTGCCATGGGTGAGACCTAGGAACCTGCATTCCTAATAAACACAGGTGATTCTGATATGCCCCAAATTAGGCAGTCGTTGGCTACAGGACAGGGCACTAACATAAGTATGACATTCAAGACTGTCCACTCTCCCCTACGCTCTCTGTTCCCATCCACTCGGGGCACACTTTCCTACTTGACCTTTGTCCCCTCTGCCCTGCCCTCCCATCTCCCAGTGTATTCTTTGTAACCTCTTTGAAAAGTTACCCAGACCCCTTTCAGCTGTGTGAACCTCCCCCTCCTTAAATTCCCATAACACTACGATCTCCACTCCGTTCATGACATTGAACTCCCCTTGCCTGCATGAGACTTGGGTGCACACGATCTTGCTTCCTGTTCTTATCTGGGCACTTTGAACTCAAGGACTTAAATGGCAGGCACTTCTGTGATGGAACAGGTAGCCTTTGAGAGGACACACGTCCATAACCATCTCCATTTCTCATCAACCTTCCTTGGATAATGTCCAGGTGACAAAAACTGTACCCTTTCCACAGTGAGAGAGATTGTGGCTTAATGAAGGGTCAGATTTTCTTCAAAAGGTCAAAATGAACAAACATCAACAATAACCAAACCCCCAGACAAAGGCTGTTGGTTATCCACAGAGGATTTATTTCCATTTTGGTCCCCTGATGGAGGAAACAGCACAGAGGAACCTTACAGAGGAGTGAAGCTTGTGATATAAATATACAAAGTATAGCATCCTCTACATGCACCGCTCAGACACAGGAGTGTGCTGTCAGGACCCAACTGGAAAAGCAGATGCTTCCCAACTGCTCTCTTGGAATCCTTCTCAAGGCTTCTGTCTCTGGTGGGGAGTCCCCAGGAGAGCAAACCCCGGGGAGGAGGACGGTCAGGCTGGGGATAGCCAGGGAGAGGTTGCTGGCATTGGAAGCAGTGAATGCTGGAGCTGGAAGGACCCTGAGGGGGATCCAATGCCTTCCTTTCACAAGTGGGGAAACTGAGGCCCAGGGAGGGAAAGCAATTTGTCAAAAGTTACAAGCCAGTTTGGGGGCAGAGCTGTGGCTTGAACCCAGGACGCTGGGCTCTCTGTCTCCTCTTACTGCCTTTCTTGGGCAAGTCCCTGCTTCTCTTGACTTTGCTTCTGGAAGCTGGAGGAGTGGGTCCCTCAGAACATTCATGCCGGGTGGGTTTTCTGTAGAGCTCAGACTGCAGGCATGCTGTGGGGGGAAGGAGGTCTGGTGCGAGGAGGTCACTCATATAATCCTCCCTTCTTCCATTTCCCTGCCCAGAGGCATACAGGCGTGGTGTGAGCCTTCTCTTTCTCCATGCAGTAATCGGGTTGAGTCTCCACATCTAGGGCTGGGGCTTGGGTAGCCCTTTCAGGCGACTGGAAACTTGCTTCACGCTTGTCTGGAGAGTCAGGTGTGGATGTACCCAGATAAGTGTTTTACATTGATGATAGGAATTTAATAGGGTTGGAAAGCTTCCCACTGCTCTTCTCCTCCCCCCAGGTCATCACAGAGTTTCCCAGCTTTCTCTTTGTCCTTTGAGATTCCTTTAACAGGGAACAGAAGAAATAAGACTTGGGCTGCAAAAAGCTTTGGGGAGAGAAAATCCAGGGATGAAAGTACTACAAGGCCTTATATTTAGAGAGAGGGGCCTCTGGGCTATCATCCCTGTCTCCTCAAATCTGAGGGCTTTTCTGGTAGAAAAGGGTCTAGACTCAGAGGGCAGAGTGGGGAAAATATATGGACTCAGCTCTAGGCAAGGAAGCATTTTCTAACAGTCAGGTCCAAGCTCAGTTACACCAACGGTGGGGCGACTGGATTTGATGAACAACTAGGAGTGAATGAGGCCCTTGGGGTGGGCATTCCAGGAGAGGAGTCTGGGCACTGGCCTGAGTCTAGCTCCCTCCCCGTCCTGCGGGAAAGTGAGGCCCAGAGAGGGAAAGGGACTTGCCCCAGGGCTAGGGACCCAGGTTTCCTACGTAGGGCCTTTTCCTGTACCACACTGCTGCCTCTCAGGGAGCCAGGAGCCATCTTAGGAAGGTGGGAACAGCGTGTCCATCCCTTGGTCTTGTGAGTAACAGTGGAGTGTGTTGTCATTAGGAGGGTGCAGTCTTGCTGGGGCTGGGCAGGGCAGTTGGGGGGCAGGAGTATGGCAGCTCACCGCTCCACCAGCAGCTGGCCCAGGCCTTGTGGGGAACCCATCTGCTCCCACACCCAGTCCACATAGTTGGAGACCTTGGTGTAGACCCCATACACCTGCTTGCTGCCACATTCTTCAGGGCCTCCCCAGGACACCAGGCCTTGGGCCACCCAGCGCTGGCTGGCGTCGTCGAGGATGACAAAGGCGCCACCACTGTCTCCTAGGCACGTGTCCTTGCCGCCCTCGTAGTAGCCGGCACAGAACATGTTCTCGGTGACGCTGTAGTTGCCTGACCGGGACTCATAGCTGGCCTTGCACTCCGCGTGGGGCACCACGGGTAGCTTGACATACTGTAGGACGTCTGACAAGGTCCGCGTGCCGCTGCCAATGATCTCGTCCACCGTCACGTTTGGGTTGGAGATGCCCCAGCCGGCTACCAGCCCCAGCACGTGGGGTGCCGGGCCTGCGTGCTCGGGGGGCGGCAGGCAGACGGGGAGGATGTGGGGCCCCAGGGGCACGGGCTCCCGCAACTGCACCAGGGCGATGTCATGGTTGTAACTCTGGATGTTGAAGTCCGGGTGCAGCACCACTCGGGCGGCCGAGCTGTTGACAGCCCCGGATTTGTCCCGCACGTCGTGCAGGCCCAGGTGGACGGTGACGTGCTCCTTGGAGACCGGTGTCACTGTGTTGTCTCTGCGTTGGGAGCGCAGCACGTGGGCGGCCGTGAGGATCCAGGACTCGGAGAGCAGGGCCCCGCTCCCAAACCACTTGTCATTGGGCACCCTCGAGGTGTCCTCCACCACAATCAGGGCCTGCCATGGGAAGAGGCCGGGCTCGGCGTTGCGGCCCCCAATGATCCGCTTGACCAGGTTTGGCAGCGAGCGCGAGGGCTGACCGCACACTGTAAGGAGGAGGGGGCGGAAGGAGAGAAGGAGACTGGTCAGGTCAGCCAGGTGCAAAGAGCCTCTTAAGGAAATGTACATCTCACCCACTGTAGATTATGCCACCGTGGACCCTGGCCTATGTCTGGGGGCCATGCTGGCCTGGGAAAGCTCTGAATGGGCTCATTTTTTTGGCTTGAGTTTTTCCAGCCTGGCTCCTCTGTAGTCTGACCCTTCTGTAGCCAGGACCCTCTATGGACCAGAGCAGGTTACTTGTGGGCCTTCACCATCCTTAACCCTTCCAGCCAAGACCACCTGTGGTCTGGATCATCTTTAACCAGGGCTATCTCCAGCAGCGATCCCTTTGCCCCTTCCTTCTCTAGAAAAGGCATCTCGGAACCCAGATGTGGTCCATGCTGTGGGCACTTGGAAAACTTCTGAGAACCACAGGTCAAAGGCTTTGAGAGACAGGAGATTAAAAGACTGTCTAGCAGGTCACAGCAAACACTGGAGTGGAAAACAAGACACCTGGGGTCTTGATCTGGCTTTTTTCCCCTCTGTCCTGTGTGACTCTGGTAAGTAAATTTCCTTCTCTGGATTTCACTTTTTGATCTGCTAGATGAGACTGTTGGTCAAAATGATCTTCAAGGATCCTTTAAATTACAAATTCCTTTGATATTTATTTCATTTGCCCTGGCCACTCTCACTTTATAGGTGAATAAAACTCTCCAGGGGGTAAGTGACTGACCCACGGTCACATTGCTGTTAAGCTGGGTAGCAGGGGCTTAACTAGATTCTAAGACGAATGTCTTATCCTGTATTCCACAATGCCTCAATACATATGAAGAGCATGGTTTCATGCCCTGTAACCTTTTCTTCTCTGGCCTATGGGACACATGCTGTGAAGGGATGGCCAGGGCATCCGAGCTTAGAGAAAGGTGGCATAATCTACAAGCCATGATGCATGGGCTCTGCTCTGAGCCATCCATCATTGCACCCAGGAACCCAGTAGTACCTTCAGGGGAAGAAGAAAGGTCTGATCAAACTTCGTTCCACCGAGTTGTACCCCGAGCATGCACATGCACCACCAGTCTCCTGCAGCCAAACGCCTTTGGCCCATGACCAGAGGGTCTTCAGTTCTTAGCCCCCTGCTGGCTAAGAACAAGCTCACAAGGGCCCCTCTCAGCAGAGTGCTTAGGTCTGGTAGGTAAGCCTGGTGTGAGCATTGACCTCCTCTTGGTTGCAAATTGCCAGGGCTACACCCCTTGGCCCTGGATACTTTCAGTAATCCTTTAAAGACCAAGAAGCATGTGAGTTGTCTTGGCAACTTTGAGAGGTCAGGCTTCCAGCAACCTAATGCGTTTCAGATGCTCTTCTTCCGGATGTTTTATGTGATCCTGAGGCACCCTGCTGTTCACCCCAGGCCAGATGTGAGCTGGGTTTTGCTAATTGGCTGTGGCTGAGCCTTTCGGAGTTGAAGGCCAGAATCCCAATTATAAGCAGCATCCTACAGAGTGACTTCTCAAGGCCGGTCTGTGACTAGCCCTGTGCAGCAACTTATTGGGTGCTGAAAGACCAGCATCTGATGAGGGACATGCCTGTGGCTCAATCCATGGTCAGAACAAAGCCAGCACTGAATGGTGCCTTTTTCCAACCAAAGTGCCAGTGGCATACCCAGGTCACAGAATGTCTCCAAGCTGGGGAAGCTTGGAGAATGGCTAATTTACTGATGGCGAAATTGAGGTTCAGGGAATGCAAGAGATATATTCAAAGTCATTAGTGACAGAGCCATGAGTGGAGCCTGTTTCTTTGGATTGTAGCTTCATTTTTTCCACTAAAGTCTTTTTTTCTTCTTTATATGCTCTTGTCCTTTCAAGACGTTGAATGTTGCCACAAGCCTTCGAGAGTGCTCATTGAAATGGGCTGTTCTTTTCATCTGCTACCATTCTCCATCCAGTCTTTCTTGGGACAGAAGATTTGACTTGAAATACTAGAGCTTCAGCTGTGCTGAAATGAGATTTGGGCTCTAGAAGACTGGAGGTACTGAGGGAGGGTCCTAAAAACAAAACTATGGTATTCTGAAATCCTAGGTTCCTGAGGATGGCAGAGTCAAGAACGGCTCCGCATTGCTTGTGTTGACATCAAAAGTCTTGAGTCCACCTTCCAGTTTTGCCTCTAACTTTTTGTAGGTAACCTTGGTTAAATCATTATATCTTCTTGGTCCTTAGTTTTCTCAGTGTAAAATAAGGGGAAAATAATATTTGCTTAATAGTTTCCTTGGAAAGGTGAATATTATGATGCCAGATGAAATGGCTTTCTCTATTCTGGCTTGTCTCTGCATTCAATCTCAGTGTTTTAGAAGAGAATTTGGAATTTCCTGGCCTGGTCCAACAATACACCATGTTCTGCTCAAGACTAGGTATTACCAGAATTTCAAGACTCATTATATCCAACATGCTTTGTATGAATCTAGAGGATGATGACCATCAAGAGTCATAGAATGTCATGCATCACCTGATTCTGCTCCCTTACTTCTGAGGTATGAAATCATAGCCCCAAAGAGGTCAGATGACTTAACAAAGATGGAGATCAGGAAAAGGCAACACCAGGACTAGGAGCTGGGCCCTTGACTCCCAGCGTAGTGCCTCATCCCCTTCTAGTCATCACGACAGTACTGCCCAGGATGGAACCCACCTACACTGCCATTTTCTTTGGCCCACACAGTAAAATGGGGATTTGATCTCCAGTTTGCCATAGCTGTACCATTCCCCATCTTCTCCAAGCCTTCCCCAGCTGTGGCCCTTAGGTGTGCTCCTGGCTAAGCCTAACTGAGATGATGGGGGCCAGCAGAGTGTGGATGGGTTGACCTTTTCCTTCTTCCAAATCCTCATGAATTCTTTGAATTCTTGCTTAGATTGAAAGCACTCTTAAGTGAAGTCTTCCTAACCTGTCCTCATTTATCTGCTCCCAGACAACCACATGTAGGAATGTCTTTCTTCTCTGAGATCTTGTAGCAGGTGTGATGGCCAAAGCTGATGCCCAAATGCTAAAACTTTCTTCAGGTCTGGTAGACGGCTCCATAGCCTTTCCATTTTAATGCCTAATTCTAGAAATCTACTGAGTGAATATTGGAGGTTACTAAAATGTACCATTCAAATAATACACTACCTCAGTTTACCCAACACTCTAATTCAGTAAAATATGAATGCCACTCAACCCTGAACCATATGGTAAAGCTACTGCTGTTCGACCAAATGATGAAATCAACACTGCTTCTCTCTTTCAATCACCATTGATTGAATCACTATTCTTATTTCTTTTTGAAGTGTAAATTTCTGTGTTGTGAATATTTAATTTTTGGTGGGTTATTTATTTAACCCTAGAGTGTGCATTTAGGGCTATAATATTCTAAGTCAATTTGAATATGTGCATACATCATGATTACGATGTAAATCATTCATCTGTTTAATACCAATGCAAATATCCATAAAATAGCCCCCAAATCTATATGCACAGGGACACTTCCTGTAACCACAAAACTCTTTGTTCATTTTAAAGTAGGGTCAGTAAGTAAGCTCAGGGGAGACTGCAGTCACTAAGACTTGAGCATACTGCTGTTTGGAAGAACTTGTTGCTATGTCCTATGGTTATTTGGTGCTTGTCTGATTTCCACCTCCTCTACCCTCTGGTGGCTCAGACGGTAAAGCATCTGCCTACAATGTGGGAGACCTCGGTTCGATCCCTGGGTCAGGAAGATCCCCTGGAGAAGGAAATGGCAACCCACTCCAATATTCTTGCCTGGAAAATCCCATGGACAGAGGAGCCTGGTTGGCTACTGTCCATGGGGTCGCAAAGAGTCAGACACGACTGAGCAACTTCACTTCACTACCACACAACAAGTGCTTGAGGAGCAGGTGCCCACTTTCTCACTTTTTCCTGGTGCACAGCCGATACAAATACCAACTGTGTGAGATGAGAAGCCTGGCAGGAAGAGAGCAGAATGGCAGAGAGAGGAGGCAGGAAGTGTCCTGTTGTGATAGAACAGGTTGAACATACAGGGTGGTTTGTTCGAGAAGATGTGAGGCTAGGTTTTTCTGACCTTTGACCATCTAAAGATATCTCTTCAAAAGCAATCAAAGCATCATGCCCCCTACCCCTTACTCCATCAACAGCCAAAGCACCCGTGGACCCAGTGCCTTGCCTGGGACCTTGAGGCAGAGAACTTGAGAGCAAGGTACCTGGCAGGCAGGTGGGCTGGCTTCTCCCCAGGATTTCATTCATCCAGATTCCTTGAGCAGAACAGGTATATACACCTGGGTGAGGGAAAAAAAGTTGAAGAAAAAGGAGAACGTGGTTGATTCATAACACATGGAAAATAGATCTGAGCTCTTAACTCCTCTGCTGTGAATCACTGCAAGTCTTCCAAAGAGTCTTTCTGATGCTGTTCTCTCTGAGCCAGTCTGGTCTGCAACTTGAAGCATCTGTCTAAAATGTGAATCTGATCTCGTCCTGTCTCTGCTCAAAATCACAATAGCTCCCCATTGGCCTCCAAAATAAATGGCATGCTCTTCAGTATGGTGTCTAAGCCTCTGAACAGTCTGACTCCTGCCTGTGGGGGCCCCGCCCAGACCCTGGAGGGCACTTCTCATCATTAGTCACACAGCTCTGGGTGGCGCACTTGCCCTGCCCCTGCTTCCCCACTTAATAAACCCTTTCATAAACCACAGTCGTGCCCACCATCTTATGAGGCTTACACTAGCTCTGTGGGCTCTGCCACTATTCCTCTTCGAAAGAGAGGACTTGGAGGCTCTGGGAAATCTGGAGCATTTTCTTGGTTCTTTTCTGTGGTGGAGGCAGAACTGATTGGCCTTTGCATCTTTTTGAGGGTTCCTTCTTTGCGGGGGGCTGTGAGTGTGTCTGTGTGGGTATGTCATATAGGTCCCAGCAGTATATCATGCTTCTGGGATGTCATGAAGCTTAACTCTCGGGGTGCAGCCCTGAGGCAGGGAAAAGTGAGGTACGTCTCCAAGGGTTTCTCCTCCCAGTTCCTCTCAAACGATGGCCAGTGGACTGGCTGTGTTAGCCCCCAGCCTAACCCTGAGCCCAAAGTGTGAGGAGGGAGTGGGCTGGGTAAGCGTGCAAGGCTCACCTGTGGTATTGTGTAGCATCTTGTAGTAGGGCCTCTGGCAGGAATATCTGATCTCAGACTTGTATGTGGTGAGGTTGTTCCTGGTGGAGAAGGTGACCACTCCGTTTTCCAGCTCTGCCGGGGTTCCACAGTCCGCAACTGAGAGGGAAGAGAGCAGACCCCTCAGTTGGCCTTGCCCCTCCTTCTTGGGGCCACTTGGTGGGTCCATCTCATACGATGTGCAGGTTGTCCACTGCACACAGCTCCAGAGAGCAGTGTTACAGCCTTGCATTTGGGGTCTCTCCCATTTATGATAGTCCTGCTGGGCGGTCAGCTCACCTGGTCTGGTGTCAATTCCAGGGCAGGGGCTGGTCTGCTGAGATTCAAGCAGATCCTAGACTTGTCCCTACCAGGGCCCTCTCCTTGACTTCCAGTTCTATTGTGCAATCCTCATATCCTCTTTTGTCCAAATATGAAACCCGTGGCTCAGTGAGAAAATTCTGGCTCGTATAAACTAAAGAAACTTCACTTCTTCCAGCCCCAACCACATGCTGAGTAAGAGCAGTCACTGTGTTCACTTTGAAGCTTGGCATTTAAGAAAAAACAAAAACAAACAAAAACTCAGCTCCTGCATGCCTGCACAGCCCCACCCTACTGGCTCCCCGCAGACACAGAAGGCAGGATAGGGGCGGCTAGGGTGAACCAAACTTTCATCTTCACCTGCACATTTTCTCTGATTGTGGGTGGCTGCTCCTGGGAGCTGGCTGAAGGACAAGACCAAAGATATCTGCTCCTCAGAGGTGATCCTAGGAGAGCTTGCCAGTCCAGGCAAGTCTTGGGAGTTGCCAGCACGAGTCTGCCAGGAGCCAGGACAGGGGCTGAGGAAGCCAGTTTGTCAATATCTCTTCAAGGGCCTTGTTAGGGGGTGATGCTTGATTCTAAGGAAATCATAATCTTAGATCAAACAGCCTTTGTCAGAACTGAAGAATCCCAGGGGGCTCAGAACTTCCCAGGGGGAATGGAATCTGAAGTTAGGCAATCTAGAACATCATCTTTACTTACAGATGAGCCAGAGAGGAGACTTGACTGGTCTAAGGTCACACAGTGAATTAGTCAGAGAACTAGACCTGATCTTAAACTCAATGCTTTTTATAAGTAAATCAGACTGACAGTTATTAGAATCTGTTTTTTAGTGAAAATGGCCTATAATCAATATTCTGGGTAAGGCTAGACATTAGCTATCTGATGTCAGAGGATCACATTTCCTTCCTCCTGAATTTTCTTGGAAAACAGAAACAGGGGCAATTTACCCGTGAGATGCTACTCAGAAATTGTGATTTTTAATATTAGAATTCCAAATTTATCTTTTTTATTGAATAGAGTGTTATCTAGCTTAAAACATAGGTGATCTTAAGAACCTCCAGCATGGAGGAGAGGGATGAAGGATGGAAGTAAATGCAAGTAGGTACCTCCTATCCACAAGAAAGGCAACACATCCAGAGAACTGGCTAGTGGTGTTTCCTGGCCTCTAATCTCCCTGGATGAATCACTCCCATTTGTTTTGATCGCCCAAAAGTAGAGACACCCTTCTACTCTGGGGGGGGGGGGGGGGCAGGGGAGGGGGAAGTGTGTGACAGCAAGAGGGAATAATATTTACTATCTAAAACTATAAACAATTTTAGATATATTTTCCTGATGAGTCTCAAAGCAGCTTTTTCTTCCCTTTTTTTAGGAAATATCATTGATTAGTGTCTGGATCTTTGTATGAGCCTTGTCTCCCTTAACTTAGGTCTAGCAGTTTATTTTGCCCAAATTATCATCAAAACCTAGTATCTAGTATTAGGTGGAGCAATTCCAGGGCTAGGTGTTCAAGCCCCTGAGAGCCTGTACGTGTCTAGCACTAGGGGAAATTGTCTGGACTGAGGGTCTGCTTTCACTTCCCTCCAGAGAAGTCACTTGGCCCACTGATGAAGCTGCTCTTACAGCCACACGGGGGGTGTGACAAATAGTGGAAAACAGAGGATCACTGCAGCTAGTGAGTGGGGAAGAGGTGCACCTTCTCTCCAGGTCTACAGTGGTAGGCAAATTACTGTATCTCCGTGGGACATGGAGACAACTTCCCTTAGCAAGACTCTTTGAGCTCTGCCTGACACAATCCAAGATGGTATATCAGGCCCTGTCTGCTCAGTCTATCTTCTTTGCTTGAGGAAGGGTCTTGACGTCTTCTCTAAAGTGCACCTGGTCACTTCTGCACTCTAGAGTCAAAATACGCTTCCTCCCTCCATTCCCTCGGCCCCCTTTTCTCCTGCGTCTCTCCGTGGGGCTCTGCTACCCAGACCCCATCTTCACTCTCACTCTTGCTGTCGTTTATTTCCCTTCAGACGTGTCTTTCTTGATCCGCCATCCTGAAGATGCTTTGACACAGTCTAGGGGTGTCCTAGGCAACCAAATACAATTGGCTCACCTGGCCCTCAAGATCCGGAAATGCCCAGCCCAGCCCAGCCAGCCCCCAGCCCCATCTTCTGGGCATCCCTCCCGTGGTGCCCTTGTGCGCCAGTGCCAAGGACCCCTCACCGTGCTGCTGCTGCTTTCCCACTCGGGGAAACCCTGTGGTTCATGCTCTGCCCACCCTTCAGCCTTGATCAAACATTGCTGCTGCTTGAAAGTATTTTCTCATTCTTTTAATTGGATACAGCTGCTTCCACATTTTTCTTTGCATGGCCCTTTATTCTTCACTCTCTGAGGCATGTATCTTTTGTTTCCTGGTATTGTAATTATTTGGGTTCATATCATATCTTCTGCCTAAATGATGATCCCCTCTATCACACTGAATGCAAGGTCTTTTATCCTTTGTGCTGTTAAAAATATTGATTCAACGGATGATTATTTTTAGTGATTGCCCAGCTCCTCTCTCAGGGGCACCCTTGACCTAGAATGGCACTTCAGTCTCTGGACCATTCTTTGGCCAACTTTGCAGGATTCTGCCCTCATCAAGAGGCCATTCAATCAGCGAGTAAACTAATAAGCAGTCACGGTGTAATGCAAGGGTTCTTTGATATGTCTACCTAGATTTTGTTCAGGCTGAAGCAGAGACTCCCAACCTCTGCAGCCCCTTCTTCATCATTGTCCATAACCCAGAGATTCCCACGACTTCAAAGCTGAACACTGCTGTTTTCAAGTCTGATACCTATCTTTTGAAAAACTTTAATTAGGAAATTTTGAGAAATGCAAACTTTGTAAGCCCCAGAGGAAAGATCTTCTGGTGATGGGATTTTAGCCCCATTTTAGGTACAGGTGGAAGAGAAACTTTTGGGCATGAGACTAGATCTAGGTTTCCTAAAAACCCACACTATATGAGTTATTGTTAAATTCACCTACTCAGGGTTGTTAAGAAAGTAGCAATAGGTACAAATATTAAAGTCACAAAGTGACTCTGGCCCATTTAACATTGAGGTGTGGAGTAGAAATCAGGGCTTACTTTGACCTGGTCTTCCTAAGCATTTGAATATAAATTAAATCAAGTGTCTCTAGAATCAAAGCCATTTTTCCTTTCACAAGAGTATAGTCCACATAGAAGTGCTAAAAAAGAAACCCCCCATTGTCTTTTCATTATTTTCCAGCATAATGTTTAAATGATGGGTGAACCCTCCGAAGGAGAGTTGTTCTTATCACGAGGCAGTTTCAACTGCTTGGGCCTGTGTTGCCTTGTTCAGCATCCATTCTAACCCGAGCTGAAATGGGAAATGGAGTGTTGGGAGGATGGGGAGGGATGGAGGAGCCCTGGGACCCGGGGTCTTGTGAGTGGTCCATTCTTGGATGTCTGCACAGTGTGGGGTCCCAGCATTCACTCTGCCACTTGCTCTGACTCAGGTTCGCTTTCCACATCCATTTCCGTTTCTGCCACCATGATGAAGATCAAAGAGGGGTTAGGAGGTGCAGAGAAAGGAAGCAGAAAAAAGGGAGAGAGAAAAAGAAGAGAAAGAAAAATTAGCAAGCAAAGCAGAAATGGTTTATGCAGGAAATACAGAAATTGCTCCACCAGAATTGATTAAGAATGCACAGTGCAGGTACAGTCAGTGTGAAGGACAGCTTGGGATTGTGGGATGTGTACCATTCTGAGAACTCGCACAGTCATAAGTCCTGGCTCGCGGCAATGGTAACATTCTGCTCCCTGAGCAAGCTTTGCATTCATCTGTTCCAAACCCTCATTTGACAGATGGCATCAGAGCAGAGCAAGACTTGTTTGGAGTCACCACAGCAGGTGGAGACAGGGCCAGGACCACAACCCATAATTCCTACTTCCTGTTCCCATGCAAATTTCTTCACTGCACATGTACACTTCCTGTCTGTCTCAACCGCTTTCCCTGGGGACTCTCAACTTCTCAGTCTTTTTTGCTTTTGCATCTCTCCTAGGACCCAGCACATGCCTGGAACAAAAGTGCCCAATACCTACCTACTCAGTGAACAAGCAGAGATGCCGGTGTGTGTGAGAACGGGTGTGTGGGAGAACCAGGCCATATTAGGAAGGAAAAAATTCCTCTTTTCCTGATACTTTTATATATTAATATGTCACGTAAAAGTACCATCAAATACATGAGTTTCCCTGCTCTATCAACACTTCTGTTACCATAAAAAGTGTGTGTCTCATTAGGGAAAAAAAAATTATTACCAAAATTTCCAAAAGCATGAAAGAGAGACCAAAACCTCTTCTTATAAAGGGCGTTGGATGGGGGAGATGAACAAGCTTCTATTGAGTTTTTACTTATTCCTGGTGCACCTTAGGTATGATGTGTACATTAACTCAGTTGTGCTCAGTCATGTCTGATACTTTTCGACCCCATGGACTGTTGCCTGCCAGGCTCCCCTTTCCCATGGGATTTTCCAGGCAAGAATACCAGAGTGGGTTGCCATTTCCTCCTCCAGGAGAACTTCCCAACCCAGGGATTGAGCCCGAATCTCAATTAGTCCTCAGAACAATCAACAGTGCTGGAAACTGAGGCCAAATGAGGACGAGCCAACGGTTCAGGGATGTTGAACTGGTGAAGTCTGGATTGGAATCTAGAACTTCTTGTCTCCAAAGCAACATCCTGTCCTTTCTACCCCTTGTCCTCTGATTCCTTTAGAACGCTCCTTTGCCTTGTCCTGCAGAGTGCTTCACAAAGGCCTCAGTCACAGCACCACACAGGAGCCACCTGCTGGAGGAGGTGGCACACGTGTCTGCTGGCATTTGAGTTCTTTAACATCTGACCTTGTCTTTTCTGTCTGAAATCCCTATGGACTTCTGCATAGGCAACCAGGGGCTTCCCTGGTGGCTCAGAGGGTTAAAGCGTCTGCCTGCAATGTGGGAGACCTGGCTTCGATCCCTGGGTCAGGAAGATCCCCTGGAGAAGGAAATGGCAACCCACTCCAGTATTCTTGCCTGGAGAATCCCATGGATGGAGGAGCCTGGTAGGCTGCAGTCCATGGGGTTGCAAAGAGTCAGACACGACTGAGCGACTTCACTCACTTTCACTTAAACAGTCTGTTGAAACTTTTTGTTGGGGTCATAAAATGCCCCTCTTTCCTACACTGGGCTCTGACTCTAGCCACGATGTCTCATTAAAAAGAAAATTTAAAACAAGCACTTTCCGATCCAAAATTATGCCTGGGATTTGCTTCAAGGGAGCTCCACCCTGAGAGTGTCCCCTTGGGAATGCATCTGCCTGCTTACTGGACCCGAGTCATTTAGGACAAGGGAAGGGAATAGCACTTCAAAGTTTATATAGGGTCATGAAATGGGGCTGGGGCTGGGTGGAGACCCACTCTAGTTCTTGACGTCTCACCTCTCCATTCAAAAATAAATCCTCCTCCCCTCCTTCCCTTCTCTTTCACTTTCTGTCACTATGCCTCCTCCCATCACTTTTGCCACAGATGTCCTCTAAAATTGTGGTCCTTACAAATCTTGCATTAAAATCACCTGGGTAGTGGGAGAGGGCGTGGTGGTGGTCAGTTTGTATTTTCACAAAACTTACTGGAGGATTTATATGGATCGCATTCTTTTAGAACCACTGGGATGTATTCTAGAATATTAAGGCTAGTCCAAACCTCTTTATAGTTGAGGTGAAGGATCTTATCCATGATCACAGCATGGGTTAGAAGCAGAGCCAAAGCAAGAACTCTGGATTCCAAGAACCTGTGCAGAGCTGAGTCCCCTGCTTTGCACAGGTCCACTGTGCTGACCTCACCACTCTGCCTTCACAGCCATCCCAGGAGACAGTGGATACAGCTGATGGCCACATAAAGACTGTCAAGGTCACCAGCGCCAAAATAGTGTCCTATATTAGCAAATGCCAGAGCTAGTTTCAAACGTGGAGACAAGCTATTCCTCTAGCAAATTTGGCAACCTGTCTGCAGGCAGAGGTAAAATTAGTATTTAGAAAGCAAACTGGGACTCATAAGCACTGTCTTGAAATCCTAACACCTTACTGCTGAAAGGAACATTTGAGAGCTTTTCATCCAACCACACTGTGTCTGTAAAATTCCTGCCCCATCCCTCTCAGGGTGCACTTGCCAGACTCCCCACAACCCCGTGTGGGCTCTGCTCACATCCCCCCAGTGTTGGGGGGCTCATGACCCTTATAGCCAGCCAACAGTGTGTTCTTACTTTTACAGGTGGGAATCTTGCTACTCCACGTCCCATCCTTCAGACACTCCATCTGGAATGTGTCCATCTCCACATTATCCTAGGAAGAAGCATGAAGAAGGGAAAGAAGGAGGAGGGGGTTGGTGACTGTTTCCCAGTGTAACCAGCTCACCCTCCAGAGCTGGCTGTTCTCCACTGGGCTTTCCCAACGGGGGCCTCCGAGGGCTTGAAGTCAAGGGGAGGACAGACACTGAGTTCGTGTCGCCCGTTCCTACTCTGGAGAGACACCTAGTGCCAGGGTGGGGTTGGAGGGGGGTGTTGGTTGGGGGCTGGGCAGCTATCTGCGAAGGGACACCTATACTGGTGACGCCTTCTTCAGAGCCATGGTTCTCAAACCTCACTCAGTAAGCATCAATGTCGCAGGCCCCCTCCCAGAGTTTCTGGATCAGTGGCTCTGGCCTGGGGACCAAGCCCTTGCCTTTCTAACTAGTGATGTGCTGGTGTGGTGGGGACCCCACTTGGATTATCATTCCATGAGAACAGCAGTCCATTAGCTTGGCTTACACTGGACTCACCTGGGCAACTTAACAGACAAAGTGATCACGGGCCCCGCCCCGAGATTCTGTTTTAATTGATCTAAGGTGGGGCCTGGGAGGTGGTTTTGTTAAGTTAACCAGTGGATTCCTAGGAGAACCATTGTTTCAGAGAATGAGCAGTGCTTACCTGCCACCTTTAAAAGCTCAGCTTCTGTCCCAGGGCTACCCGGTAAGCCTGATGAACTTTGTTAAGGCTGTTTGTACTGACTGTCGGGCTGAATGGATATTTTGCTTGGACTATTGTACCACTTCCAGAAGGGAGAGTCTGGGACACATGCTTTGAATTTTCAGAAGGCTGGAATTTTTGGTGCATTGTGGGAAAGCTCGTAAATACTGTGGTGGGACCAGGACAAGCTCTGGAAGCCCATCTGCCCTGAGAGACTCTGGGGAATTTCTCTAGCCTGGAGACCCACCCCTCCCCTGGCAGGACCCTATACCTTCAGCACTTTGTAGCCTGTGTCACAGCTGATGAGCACCTGGTCTTTGAAGGAATACGTGGTTTGCAAGGGTTCGATTTTCCCATGGACAGGAGGCTGCAGCTTGGGGCACTCATTCCCTGGTGGGGAGCAATGAAAGGAGTAGGTGAGAAAACAAAGGAAACGGTGGTCTTGAGAAGCCTTTCCCTAGAATTCAAGACCTGATAGAGGTGGGAAAAAACACGCACCCCCAGGGCATGGGGGCCTAGACCTACCAGGCCCTGAAGAAGGCTTACTTTGGACACTTGAGCAGGTCATTTCCAACTTGGACCTTTATTTCCTCATCTGTAAAATGAGGTGGTTTGTCAGAGGATCTCATCAAAACTCAGGGTAGGAAAAGGTATTAAATGTCTGAGCATAACTCTTGTCTGATGTTTCCTTTCCATCTTCCACAGTAGGCCTGTGGGACACTTCTACAGGGACGAGGAGCTCAGTACCCACCAGTGTGTGCCTTTCATACTAGACTCCTCCGACAAGAGGAACAGAATTTCCATATTCAGCTGAAATTTACACCCTTGAAGTTTTTACTCAGTGGGAGTAGTTGGCTCTTTTGGGCCACTCACGATGACCCCACTCTTTCTTCCCAAGATCATTCTTCACAGTGCTAGAGAGACTGTGATTTGCACTTCAAAAGGCTAAACTGGATAGAATTCCTATGCCTGATGCATTTCCTGGATTATTCTCCCTCATTAATATCCTCTTCCTGTCTCTCCCCGCAAGCAGGCACTGAAGCTGGGGATGAGCCAAGGCGAGGATATAGCGTCTTTGAACTGTGTTAGTCACACCCAGCTGTGGTCCTGCCGCTGCCCCTCTTCCTCCAGTTACTGTACACCCCTTGGTCAAGTAACTCCAGCAGGGTTTGGACCAGGACTGGGTGCCTCAAGGTATTGGGCGATGACGCCTGTGGGCTTTGTCACTCTGGGTGCACAAGGAGGCACACCACCATGATGAAACATTTTGTACTAGAGGCTTACACCCAAATTTCTGCCCCAGACTTTGGAAGGCCTGGGGCTGGAAGGATCCTCTCCAGGCCCAGTCAATCACAATGTGAAGTTCTGGAAACTTTTTTTTTGAAAATTCAAGTTAAAAAAAAAGTATTTATTTTATTGGAGTCTAATTGCTTTACAATGTCATATTGATTTCTGTTGTACAACAAAGTGAATCAGCTATATGTATACATTTATCCCCTCCCTCCACCCCCTCCCCCATACTGTCTATCTAGGTCACCACTGAGCACTGAGTTGAGCTTTCTGTGCTTTATAGCAGGTTTCCACAAGCTATCTATTTTAGATAAGGTAGTACATGAGATCGCGACTGAGCGACTTCACTTTCACTTTTACTTTCATGCATTGGAGAAGGAAATGGCAACCCACTCCAGTGTTCTTGCCTGGAGAATCCCAGGGACGGGAAGCCTGGTGGACCCCACAGAGCCTGGTAGGAGGCCGTCTATGGGGTCGCACAGAGTCGGACACGACTGAAGTGACTTAGCAGCAGCAGCAGCAGTACATATATGTCAATCCCAATCTCCCAATTTGTTCCACCCTCCCCTTTCCCCCACCCCGTGTCTGCATGTCTATTCTTTTACGTCAGCATCTCTATTCCTGCCCTGGAAATAGGTTCATCTGTACCATTTTTCCTAGGGCATATACTCTGAGAAAACCATAATTCAAAGTCATATGTGTACCTCAGTGTTCCAGGACATGGAAACAACCTAAATGTCCATCGACAGATGAATGGAGAAAGATGTGATGCATATATACAGTGGAATATTACTCAGCCATAAAAAGGAACAAAATTTGGTCATTTGTAGAGATGTGGATGGACATAAAATCTGTCATACAGAGTGAAGTAAGTCAGAAAGAGAAAAACAAGTATCATATACTGATGCATATATGTTTTTTGTTTTTAAAAATCTCCCCACATGATTCTGAAGTGCAGCCAGTTTTGAAAATGTCTCATCCAAACCCACCATCATTGCTGCCCTTTATCCCATTTATAGATGAGAAACAAGTCAGCAGAGAGAATCTGCCTTGGTCCCAAGCTGCTCAGTGGCAGGGTTGGGAGTCCTGCCACATCCCTGGAAGAGCCCCAGGCCAGCATCCCCTCACACTCCCTGGCCACTACACCATGAGGGCTGAGCATGGAAGGCAGGTGTGACCCAGGAGGAGAGAGGCTGTGTTACCTGTCGCCCTGTATGACAGCCTCCAGCCCCGGTTCTCCCCCGAGTTGTCACTGCGAAACAGGATCTGGATGCTGTGGCTCTGGGTATTGATGGGTTCTGGGGCTTTCTCTCCACAGAAGGGCCCCAGAACTTTTGGACCGGCTTTAATCTGTGAGGGGTGAGATAGAAAAAAAGCAGGGTCACACCTGAGTGGCAGTGACTGCTTCTGGGATCATCGCTACTCTGCACCCAGGGTTTTCTGGAAGCTTCCATGTGAGTCCATGGTGTTCACTCACATTCTTAGTGGGCATTACCATTCACCAAAGGGTTCCATCTCCACTCTGCCATTCACAGATTACAATGACCTTGGAAGTGGACAAGGCAGGCTGATTTTCCTCTCCTCAGAGAAGAACATATTATGGTTCAGAGAGGGGCAGAGCCCTGTCCAGGTACACAGGGCAGAAAATGCCCCTGCTTGCAAAGATCCTGCAGTCTAGTCGGGGCAGACTAATAGATAATAAAAAATAATAATAATAATAATTACCAGCTATAGTAAGTATCACAAAAATAATCAGGGTGATATATAATATACATATATAATATAAATGTATGCTATATGTTTATAATTTAAGTAGTAAAATCTATGTAGTCTATATGATTTTCATCATTAATATCGTAGATGTTTTTTAGTTGCTAAGTCATGTTCAACTCTTTTGTGACCCCATGGACTGCAGCCCACCAGGCTCCGTTGTCCATGGAATTTTCCAGGCAAGAATACTGGAATGGGTTGCCATTTCCTTCTCTAGGGGAATCTTCCCTACCCAGGGATCGAACCCCTGTCTCCTGCATGTGTCTCCTGCATTGCAGGTGGGTTCTTTACCACTGTACCACCAGGGAAGCTTCAGTATAATAGAGAATAACTTTAAATAGTTAGGGAAGGCCTCTTTGTGGAGGTAACATTGGATGTGAAACATGTAGGTTGAGTAGGAGCTTGTCATTTGGAGAGGAGGGGAGAATACTTTTCAGGCAGGGAAAACAATGTATATAAAGGTTGAGGCCAAAAGTGGGAAAGAGCCTGGTAAGTATCAAGAGCAGGAAGGAAGCCAGTGAGGCTGGAGGAGAGGGAATGCCATGGCTTGAGGATGGGAAGGCAGCCACGGGCCATACTGTGTTGAGGAATTCATGTTTATTCCAAGTACCATCTTGATATAACCTGGTGTTTATAAAATTTACCCTGGATGCTAGAAGAGAACATACCATGCAGAGCAAGAGTGGATGCCAGAAAACCCTCCAGGTAGCTTTGCAGCTGTCCAGAGAGAGCAGGGATTGGACTCAGGTAGAGGCAGCGGAGATGGAGAGAAGGAAGAGGCACTCTGGGCTGGTCCGGATTTCCAGCCCTCAGGCCTGGGTCCTGCCTCTGCTTTAACTCTTTTTCCTTCCTCCTCTGAGGACCAGCACTTCTTAACCCTCATTTGATGAATTCTATAATCCTGGGTATATCTTCGTCTTGTCACCCTTACTGTGGTGAGGGGGACAGTGAAGCCCCTAGAGTTACCTGCCTAATGATGAGCTCATAGCATAGCACCTGGGATATGATGTATGGTAGACAGAGTTCTGGGCCTCCTTTGTGGCTCAGATGGTAAAGAATCCGTCTGCAATGTGGGAGACCCGGGTTCCATCCCTGGTTTGGAAAGATCCCCTGGAGGGGGAGACCCACTCCAGTATTCTTGCCTGGAAAATTCCATGGATAGAGGAGCCTGATGGACTACAGTCCATGGGGTCATAAAGAGTCAGACATTTTTTGACTAAATGACTAAGACACACAGACAGAGCTCTAAGATGGTCCCCATGATCTTCACCCTGGTGTCACTTCATGATGATATTATGATACCTGGCAGAAGGGATTTTGCAGGTGGGGCAAAGGGTTGATTTGGGATCAGGGAAGTTCCCTAGACTGGGTCCAATGCAAGTGGTAGATGTTATTTTAAATAATTACTTTTTAGGAAGCCACCTGCTTGGCCCCCTATCCTGGAAGAAGATAGAGAATGTCAATTTTCCCAATTCAGCCAAGATTTGTCAGTATCCCCAGAGCATAAAGCCACTGCTCTCTTACCTTGATGTAGTCATAGGGGCAGGACACCTCAGGATGGTCCTCAATGTCGAAAATGTCCTCAAACTGCAGGCTGATCATGAAACCCTCCTCTAGCTCAATGGTGTACAGGCATTCGGAACTCTTGGGGTAAGGGCTGGGGAAGTCAGGGCTGGTGATCACGCCGGTCCGCTGGGTGAAGAGGTTGTCACTGCACTCCACTGTGGGAAGCACAAGGGAGCAAAGTGGTACACCACGCTCATGGCCACAGAGTCCTGTTTCTTACCTGCTATGGTACGATTTTCCCAGTGGTTCTGAGAGGCAAGTGGGAGAAGGAGTCACTATCCCCATTTTACAGATGGGGAAACTGAAGTTCAGTGAGGGGAAAATTTACTCAAGGTCACACAACCAAGTAATTTTCAGTGTTAAGACTCAAAGGCAGTGAGTGTGATATATACCTTTTTGTCCAATTCTCTGATCTTGGTGTGGGGCGTGAGGAGTCCCAGATGAAAGGTTTTGAGATGTGTGGTCAGGGAGAGGATCTTCTCCTCTTTTGTGCTGCTCTCCCCTCAGCCCAGGACTCCATGAAATCTCTGCTCAAAGCCACCCTTGATCCCTCATTAACACAGGACCCTCTCACATACCCTCGCTCTCTGGCCCCTGGCCTTGCCTTGTTTCTCTTCATGCTGTTGACCCCTGCTTGCCATTGTGAAATGTATTTCTCAGTGGATTTTCCTGACCCCACAAGTTCCCTGAGCTCAGGGAGTCTGCTCTGTTCCCCATCACAGTTGCAACCCAGCAACCAGTGTCTTGGATCCTGGCCATGGCTTAACCCTGCAAAGGTCCTGTTATATGCCATTGAACCATTGTCCTAGGATCTGGCATGTCAGTTCTTTCTGGTCATTTGTAAATGAGAAAACTGTGGCCCAGAAAGGGGGCATAGCTAACCCTAAAGTCCCTCATTTACAAGCTATAGAACAAGGTTTAGAGTGGTCTCTGAATTCCTGTGCTTTAATATTCTGCCCCAAGCATTTTCATGGGGATGACATTGCTCCCAGAGGGGCCAAAGTTGGTTCTTAAAGAGGGGAAGTTGTTACTCTTTTTATGCATAACACACAGGCAGACATATAGTACATAAACATATATACAGGGTATTTGTGGTATTAAATTTCATGGGTGAGACAATTAGGAACAGAAAAAGGCTCTTGGGGGGCAGAAGCACAAATGAAAAACAGGATTCATAAACATTGCTCAGTCTTAGCCCCTCTGTGGTCAGCACATGGTAGATACTCAATAAATACTTACTGAATGAAAACCATGGAAAATACAACCCTCTTCGAGAAAACTCATGTATGTGCCTGCTTTACATGGATGGGTTTTATTCAGAAGTAGAAGTTTTTGAAGGAGGAAGGGAAAGAAATCCTGTTTATAGCATGCCCTCCCCCAACACTCCCTCACTCAGCTTCCAAGTGGTCTTTCTGGGACCCACATCCTTACCCTGCAGTCATACTGATCTACTGGCAACTCCCCAAATATTCCAAATACTGTCATGCTTCTGAATGTTTGCAGAAGCTGTTCTCTCTGCCTGTCATGCCCTCCCTTTCCTTTTTCTCTTTTCTTCATCAAGGGCATCATCTCTGAGAAGTGCTTGCTCACTTGGTGCAGACTCAGGTCTGACGGTGGCACATCCACACTTCATTTACAACACTTACTACATTTTATTATTTGCCTATGTGGCTATTATCTGCTAGCCAGGAGATCCTCCTGGAAATGTCTTAGTCCTCCTACTTCTCCCTCCCCACCTCAGCCTGGATACTATGGCAGAGAAAGCACGTGGATGAGAGGGGAAAGCAAAGACAGCAAGAAGGAAAGGGATGTTTCCTTGCTGTCTTATCTTTGCCTCTCTCTCTCTCCCCTTCTCTTGCTTGCACTGGGGTTCTCTCTATCACAATAGAAAAATGAGAGGCCAGGGAAGAGCAGAAAAAAAAGGAGCTGGTGGGTAAAACCTAGTGCAGGGTTCAGAACTGGAAAACCTGGGTTTTCCCTTGACTTGGCCTGTTACTTACAGGAGGAGAGGAAATAGGGACTAAAGAGCAGAAAGCCCTGCTCCCCAGGAAGAAAGATGGCCTAGAGGCCAGGGCTTCTCAAATGCAGTTCTCTGAGAATCTGAACCTGACTTCCAGGCTGGTGGGCATTTCAGCATCTTTATCCTTATGGTCTGATTTTACTTTTAATTGTTGCTACTGCCTGTCCATCCTTCCTCTGAGCCTCCCTTCATCTTACTGGAAAATATGACCGCTAGCAGTGATGCACAGAATCAATGCTGGGCCCCACCTCGGCACGTCCTGTTGTCTGTGTGGAGGATGTAGCCGAAGCGACAGGAGCAGTAGTAGCCGCCGATGTAGTTATGGCAGTAGTGGTCGCAGGACAGCTCCTCGTCCTCCCGCTCCGTGCACTCATCCACATCTGCAGGGCAGGAAGAGCCTCTCACAACCAATTCAAGTGTGATGGTGAAGACAACAGCCAGCATTCACAGAGCACTCAGTGGAGCCACGCACTGTGCTGGGAAACACCTGCATTCTCTCATTTAAGCCTCACCTAAGCCTCCAATTACAAATGAGGAAACTTACCCAAGGTCACAGAAAACCTGGGCAAACCTGGGCAACCTGACTCCTGGTGGTGTCACTGTTCTCTAACAGCTGTGATGACAGCAAGCAGGATGGTTATGACCCCTTTTTTATAGATGAAGACATTGAGACTTAGAGTCATTAAAGAACTTACTCCAAGTCACACAGATAGTAAGTGGAGTCCTCATTCAAATCAAGGTGGACTGGCTCTAAAATCTGGGTTTTTAACCTCTCCACCATGTTGCTTCTCTCTTTCTAAGTTTCTAAGGTGGGTCAAGCCCTATCTTAGGCATTGGAAATATAAAGATAAAAAGATGTATGTTCTCAACCCAGTTTGAACACATGCTGCTGCTGCTGCTGCTGCTAAGTCACTTCAGTCGTGTCCGACTCTGTGCGACCCCAGAGACGGCAGCCCACCAGGCTCCCCCGTCCCTGGGATTTTCCAGGCAAGAACACTGGAGTGGGTTGCCATTTCCTTCTCCAATGCATGAAAGTGAAAAGGGAAAGTGAAGTCGCTCAGTCGTGTCCAACTCTTAGCAACATAGTTCTTCCCAAAAGATACAGGAATGGCCAAGAAGCTTACACAGGAACAGATACTCAGCATCACTAGGTGCCAGGCAAATGCAAACTAAAACCATAATGAAGTACCACTGCATGTCCTCTGGAATGGTTAAATTTTTTTTTTAATTGATGACATCAAATGTTGGTGAGGATATAGAGCAGCCAGAACTCTCATACATTGGTGGAGGGATACAAAATGGTGCAAACACTGTGGAAAAAGACTGTAAGACAATTTCTTATAGAACTAGACATACATCTACACTATAATTAAGCAATTTTGGTCCTAGATATTAATATATATCCCACAGAAGTGAAACATACGAAAACATACGTTTACAAAATGGCTTGTACAAAAAGGTTTGTGGAAATTTTATTAATGAGATCCAAAAAATGGATAGAACTCAGGTGTCTGTCAATAGGAGAATGAATAAATAGATTGTAGTATATTTATATAATGGAAAATTACTCTGCCAGGGAAAGAAACAGTTACTAATGAATTGGATCATTAATGAAAATCAAAAACTTTGTGCTGAGTAAAATATTTCTCATCTCCAAAATATAATCTGTATGTGTTCATTTATATTAAGTTTTGCAAGAGGCAAAACTAATCTATGGTGGAAAAAATCAGGACTGTTGTGGTGATCTCTAAAGAGGTCGGAGTGTGGTATAATTGGAAAGGAGCATAAAGTAACTTTGGGGTTAATGGTAAAGCTCAACATCTTGTTAGAGATTTAGTTATGTACAAATATAAATTTTTCAAAGCTTAAGAAATGTACTTAAGATTTATGCATTTCATTGAATATATAGATTTTACATGAAAAGAAAAAATTGTGAATAGCTGTTGAACCCTAGATAAACAATATGCATGCTAAAGTATTTAGGAATAAGAGTACTGATGTCTGCAATTTATTTTGAAATGTGTCAAAAAAGATGAATTGATGGATAGAGGATAGATAGATGGATAGATGTGCGATAGACCAAATGCAGTAAGACATTAATGGTAGAATTTATGTAGTAGGTGTTCATTTTAAAGAAGAGAGCAGAAGACACTTTTAATTTTGAGAGAGAAAGGGAGACGTGGGGATGAGTCACCCACTTCTCCAACTTACCCACAGCTGTGTAGTGGGCATCAAATCCTGTGAATCGCTCTTCATCGGAGAAATCTGACCGGAAAGTGATGGACATAAAGGAGCCGGGGGAGAGAACCACTTCCTGGCCAGGGGTTTGTTCTGTGTCCGTGGTCTCCCTGCCACAGAAGGTTGCCAGCACCTGGTCTTCAGTTTCTACCTTTAGGGTCAGAAAGAAAGGGAACACGATGTGCAGCTTCCCAAATTAGCTTCTCTGCTGGTCTTAAGGAGAAAAGACAGAGGAGCTGCCCACAAGTGGACCAGGCAGCCTGGGAAGCCCAAAGACCAGGCTTAGGAATTCTGGAATTTGAGGAAAGACACATTACAGGTTAAGCCAATGTGTCTGTCCTCTCCCCGTTTCATTCACTTTGTTTAGATCCATCAGAAGTAGCTTCACATTAGTCCTGTTGGCAACAAAATGGCTTGTTAAAAAAAAAATATTCAATGTTAAAATAAATTTTCATATTTAATAAAAAAGAAGAGTTAGATTTCACAGATGGATTCTAGATACAACAGGAACTTATATTTCCAGGAAAAGAAACTTTATACACAATATAAGTCATTCATTGAGAATTCAGTGTGTGCCAACCACGGAACAAAGCGTGGGATGGGGATGATGGGAGATGAGTAAGCCACTGAGCTGTGCATGCGGAAGGGCTTCCCAGGTCTCTCAATAGTAAAGAACCCACCTGGCATTGCAGGGGACGCAAGACACTTGGGTTCAATCCCTGAGTCAGGAGGATCCTCTGGAGTAGGGAATGGCAACCCACTCCAGTATTCTTTCCTGGAAAATTCCATGGACAGAGGAGCCTGGCAGGCTACAGTTCTTGGGGTCGCAAAAAGCTGGACACGACTAAGTGACTGAGCACACATGCCCATGGGGAAGCAGTGTTCAGATGGCGGAAAACAGACAGAGCTATCATACAGTGTGAAAAGTGTCTTGTGAAGAATGTACTCAAAAGGAGGCAAAAGATCCCCATTGGAATATAAACTACAGGAAGGTGAGACTTTTAGTTAATTAATTACTTTTTTATTGGTATATTTGAGCTTTATTTTTTAAATGATACATTATCTATATCAGAATTGGAATTTTTAAAAATTTAAATTGTAAATAAACATTGTAAATAAACCATGTGTTTAGTTACAACGTGTTAGTTTCAGGTGTAAAGTGATTCACTTACACACATACACATATTCTTTTTCAGGTTCTTTTCTTTACAGTTATATCTTCAGTGCATGGAATAGGACCTAGAATATAGCAGTTATCCAATAAATATTTGTCAGCCAGAACTAAAAGTGCAAGACCTATTCTGAGAACAATGAGAAGCCAGAAATTTTGTGGGGATTATAGGAAAAGATATATTTGGAGGCATAGGTTGAAACTAGATTATTACTGACCTTGAATCACATAACAAGTGACTTGAAATCCCATGGACAGAGGAGCCTAATGGGCTACAGTCCATGGGATTGCAAGAGTTGGGCACAGCTTAGCGACTAAACAGCAGAAAGGCAAGTCTCGTAATCAGAACTGTGTTTTAGTAGGTAGTCTTACTAATACAGAAACTACTGGAATCACCCCAAAATAGTTGCATTTTTTTTAAGACTCAGCTGCAAAAATTGCCTATTTGCTCAAGAATTCCCTATTTTGCAAGAGCCAGGGGCCTTGGGTAGATTCAGAGACCCAGGGAGAGATTCGAAACGGGTTGTCTAAAGCAGATTATGTGTGTTTGGTTTGGGAAGCAGTGTTGTAGCTGGCTGGTATATTTTTATGACTACCATACTTTGCTTACCTGCCATTCTATCATTTATGCCTATCTTGATCCTTTTAAGGAAGCATTTCTATCTGCATCCTCCAGATTGATGTTTTAGCCAAGATGCATGAGAAAAATCTGACCAAGAATGATGTCTGCTGCCTTTCAAAGTCTTTAAAGGAAAGTTCTCAAAGGCTGCCTATCTCTAGTAGCTTCTAATGAATTGTTTTGTTCATTAGCTTAGTGTGTCAGAAGTATCTTGACATTTGACACTTCTGTTTTGAAACTAATGATTTATTTATTTAAAATAAGTGGGAGCTTTAAAGGAAAACAATTTGCCCTGGCAACAAAACACGAGGACAATTAATCACTAACTTTGGGAATTGAAGTGTAAACAGAAGATGAGATCATGGCTTTGCTATGTTTTCCTCTACTCTGCAGATACTAGCCAAACTCACACCAGCCTTAGTGCTGTAGAGTGTTCCAACCTGCACACAGCTGAAATGTCACTTTCTTGAACATCTCAGCTGCTTTGTTGTTTTGATGATCTGAGTTTTCCAGGTAGCTGAAGTTTTACCTATGATTTTTTTTAAAAAACTGGGGTGTTTGTGAGTGTAATGCTTTTCAAAGCGCTTTATTCAAATCCCTGCTTTCTCAGGTAAAATATACTAATCCTTCTTGGTGATCCAAGGACAGTGTTATGAACGTCAATTTTCTTGGGGATATTGGGTTTTGTAATGTTGTTTGCCCTGCATTAAAAGCCCCCAGACTATAAAGCCTTTGCAATTCGTATGTCTTCTTTATGTAGATAGGGTTTTATTTACTGTTTTAAAATCAGGTAGAAGTTCATTAAGCTGCTATCATTAGAATTTAATGAGAATAAGACTAAATACAGAGTGAGGGTCTAGGAGGAGGCTTCTTCTATGAGTAACCACATGAGCACTACTATCTCAGTGACCTCTGCATTGGAGCAAAATGTATGGACCTGGCTGTTAGAGGTCCTGACCCCTATTCCTGACTCCACCAAAAAGTGGTATATGGCTGATTTCTGTAGCGCTCAGTTATCCACCTGGTAAACTAGGGGTTTGAACAAGCTGAGTTCTACGTTCTCTTCCAGTCCTGACATGCTAATATTCTAACAAGGCATTATATCCATACATTAAATAAACTGACTAAAGCAGGGGTCCCCAACCTCAGGGATCTTAATGCCTGATGATCTGAGGTGGAGATGATGTAATAATAATAGAAACAAAGTGCATAATAAATGTAATGCACTTGAATCATCTTGAAACCATCTCCCACCCCCAGTCTGTGGAAAAATTATCTTCCACAAAACCAGTCCCTGGTGTCAAAAAAGTTGGGATTCGTTGAACTAGAGAATGGTGAGAAGGAGTTTCAACACAGAGACCGCTTCCTACTTAAGAACTTGAACTTGTTTGTGGTCTATACCATGTGTTCTAGAAGCAATTACTAATGAAGAGTCAAGCCTTGAGCATCAGCGCTTCTAGACATGGCAGCCTCATTCCTTATTTGTTATCCCCGAGGTCTCCAGGGTTCTATAGTACCTGTAGCATGAGACCTTCAAGTGAAACCAACCCTGATCTTTTGGATCAGGGAGAAACCTAATGAAGGTCTATGATGAACAGTGTCCCTTCTTGTAACTTCCAGGCTTAAGGATACCTAAGTTTATGATGGCAGATAAACAATCCTCACCTGTAGAGCCTCACTATGTCAGAGGACAGGTAAGCATGCCCCAGCTGAGACCCATGGGAAAATCTGAGTCTGATAGACCTTTAGAAGCAGGGAAGAGAAGGCCCCAGGGCCCTGGGAATTCAGCCTGCAGCTCCAAATAGAGCCTGGAGGGAGGGACCTTTAAGAGCTGTTTCAATTCCCTCCTTCTAGAGGAAACTGAGGTCCAGAGAAGGGCAGGGACTTGCTCAAGAGTAGAGAGATAACCACGAGCATTTCCTGATACCAGATTTGCTTTTGGAACAGTTCTGACCCTGGAGAAAGGAGCCCACCAATCCAGAGACTGCAAGGCAAATGACACAGGCACTTTGCCAAACAACTTTTTGGCCCAAGGGCCTCTTGAAACTTTATCTGGCATGCATGGACTGTCTCCCAGAGCGGATGTGGCTCAGTGACAGCTCTGGTCCTAACCTAAACAGAGGGGTCACTGGCCCTTCTTAATATTTGCAGCCCTTGCTATGACTGTAAAATTCTACAAAACCCATTGACTTCTGAGTACAGATGAAGGATTGAGCCCTGGCTTCTGTTTGGACTTTCCCTGTACTAGGGTCATTGTATTAACATGATGGGGGGAAATACCTTATCAAATGAAAACAAAAAATTCATAATAGTAGAAAACCATTTGGCTGGGGATCACAGACTCTTTTATTTTTCTACTTATTATGGGCAGCCATGTCCTTTCAGCCATGTCCTATTACGATTTTCGGCACTGACATATGGATGCATGTCCTCAATTTGCTTTCTTTCATCTCAACAAATATTTATATACCAAGTTCTCTCCTCATTATAACATGAAGGATGCCAAAAACTACTAATTTGTTGCATGTGCTTAGGGAATTACCAGATTATAGTTACTGCAATGAAAGCTAGGAAGTTCCTGGGTTTATAAGGTGGGAAAATATTGCATCCAGCTTAGGGGAATCAGAAAACAGGAAGAAGAGAATGGTCTCTGAGCTGGGACCAAAAGGTGAGTAGGATGTAGGCAGGTAGAAATCGTAGGAGGAGAGCTGGGAAGGGGGAAGAAGGGAGGGCATCTAGGTAGAGGGAGTAGCAAAGTTCTGAGGGAATTTGGAGTCTCAGCTGCCCCTCCCTACCCACCACTACCTGATATGAAAGGGGTGCTTGAGGACAGGGAGTAGGGAAGAGAGATCGAAGGAGGAGAAACCAGAGTTGGCTTTCTATGAGCTGTCTGCTGCTGCTACTGCTAAGTCACTTCAGTCGTGTCCGACTCTGTGCAACCCCATAGATGGCCTCCTACCAGGCTCTTCTGTCTCTGGGATTCTCCAGGCAAGAGCGCTGGAGTGGGTTGCCATTTCCTTCTCCAATGCATGAAAGTGAAAAGTGAAAGTGAAGTTGCTCAGTCATGTCTGACTCTTAGGGACCTCATGGACTGCAGCCTACCAGGCTCCTCGGTCCATGGGATTTTCCAGACAAGAGTACTAGAGTGCAGTGCCATTGCCTTCTCTGATGAGCTGTCTACCTTAGTAGAAATAGCACAAACCTCCTAGGCAAAGCTAAGGCAGGGCAGCAGAAAACTTGGTGAACTGTCTGTAAGAGGACAGCTATGGCTTCTTTCCACGTGTCCATAAAACGATCCCATCAGAGACTATCAATACATTGACATCCACCCAGTGACAAACTTGAAGCCGAGATGATTTCAGTGACTCAGTCAAAACCATTATCTAGTGAGCGGTGGCTTCAGGTTCACATTGCAGCTTTGTGATTCCTCAATCAGTGATGTCTCCTGCTCCTTTAAAACACAAGGTGAACAAAAATGCCTGTCCACTACTATGTGATATCCCTTATATGTGGAATCTAAAAATTAATATGAATTGATGAATATAACAAAAAAGAAACAGACTCACAGATACACAAAACTAACCAGTGGGTACCAGTAGGGAGAGGGGAGGGTGGGGGCAAGATAGGAGTAGGGGATTAAGAGGAAGAAGATATTATGTATAAATAAGTAAGCTACAAGCATACATTGTACAACACAGGGAATATAGCTAATGTTTAATGATAACTATAAGTGGAATTTAACTTTTAAAAATTGTGAATCACCATGTTGTACCCCTGTAACTTACATAATAATGTATAAAGAAGGTTGAATGACAAAGAATTGATGCTTTTGAACCATGGTGTTGGAGAAGACTCTTGAGAGTCCCTTGGACTGCAAGAATCAAACCAGTTAATCCTAAAGGAAATTAACCCTAAATATTCATTGGAAGGACTGATGCTGAAGCTGAAGCTCCAATACTTTGGCCACCTGATGGGAAAAGCCAACTCATTGGAAAAGACCCTGATGCTGGGAAAGATTGAAAGCAGGAGAACAGGGTGACAGAGGATGAGGTGGTTGGAAGGCATCACCGATGCAATGAACATGAGTTTGAGCAAGCTCCAGGAGATGGTGAAGGACAGGGAGGCCTGGCATGCTGCAGTTTTTGGGGGTCACAATGAGTTGGACACGAGTGAGTGACTGAACTACAACTGTATATAAACTCTACCTCATTTTTTTTTTTTCCAAAAAGGCTGTGCTATAAGTCCAAATACCTCAGAGATTTGCTAGTCAATGTTCCCAAGCTACATCCTTGAGCCCCTTTGACATCTTCTCTGAAGCAACAGTTAGAACTGGACATGGAACAACAGACTGGTTCCAAATAGGAAAAGGAGTACGTCAAGGCTGTATATTGTCACCCTGTTTATTTAACTTACATGCAGAGTACATCATGAGAAACGCTGGACTGGAAGAAACATAAGTTGGAATCAAGATTGCTGGGAGAAATATCAATAACCTCAGATATGCAGATGACACCACCCTTATGGCAGTAAGTGAAGAGGGGCTAAAAAGCCTCTTGATGAAAGTGAAAGTGGAGAGTGAAAAGGTTGGCTTAAAGCTCAACATTCAGAAAATGAAGATCATGGCATCTGGTCCCATCACTTCATGGGAAATAGATGGGGAAACAGTGTAAACAGTGTCAGACTTTATTTTTCTGGGCTCCAAAATCACTGCAGATGGTGACTGCAGCCATGAAATTAAAAGACGCTTACTCTTTGGAAGGAAAGTTATGACCAACCTAGATAGCATATTCAAAAGCAGAGACGTGAAGAAGGCTGAGCACCGAAGAATTGATGCTTTTGTATTGTGGTGTTGGAGAAGACTCTTGAGAATCCCTTGGAGTGCAAGGAGATCCAAGCAGTCCATTCTGAAGGAGATCAGCCCTGGGATTTCTTTGGAAGGAATGATGCTAAAACTGAAAACTCCAGTATTTTGGCCACCTCGTGCGAAGAGTTGACTCATTGGAAAAGACTCTGATGCTGGGAGGGATTGGGGGCAGGAGGAAAAGGGGACGACAGAGGATGAGATGGCTGGATGGCATCACTGACTTGATGGATTTGAGTCTGAGTGACCTCCGGGAGTTGGTGATGGACAGGGAGGCCTGGCATGCTGCGATTCATGGGGTCGCAAAGAGTTGGACACAACTGAGCGACTGATCTGATCTGATCTGGGCCCTTGAAGAGCTATTCAGGCTTAATTTAGGCAGGTATTGAGAGAGTGTGCTGTTGCCTTCAGAGGTCACATGGCTCCACCGACACCCTAATTTCAGACTTCTGGCCTCCAGAACTGTGACGGAAGAAATCGCTATGTATTTATTTATCTATAATTAAATGAATAAACCACTAGGTTAATAGTAATGTATTATAGCAGCCCTACGAATTGAAAATGCTCTGTAAATAGGTTTTTCTCATTTGTAAAATAGTGAAAATAATAGTATTTGTAAATCAGAGGACTTGGTGAACATATATGTAAACTGTGTAGATAGTTATCTGAAATATAGTCAGCACTCAGTAAATCAGAGAGCAAAAGAGGAGCACTAAGATTGAGCCAACTGAGGTGACATCTTTCTGGATTCCCGGATAAGTGGAGTTTGGGAATTTCACACATTTGAAGAAGAATTAAGAGATTGGAACCATTCCTGGATGCCTTGCTTTCTGGTTCCACTCCTTCATTCCTAACCTCACTGGAGCCAGCAACACAGACCTCTCTTTTTAGGAGGCCCCCAGATCACAGGTTAATGGGGTGGGAAGGGAACCGAGGGAGCCCTCGCCACAGGGCCTCCTCATCTGACAGGTGGCACCTTAGGTCTCTTTGACTCTCTGTACTTTACAAGCTTCCTAATGGTCCTGAGAGGTGGGTGACACAGTGAAGATATTTTCCTAATTTTATACGAGAGGACCAGAGTAATTTAAAGGATCTCTGATAGCTTTTATCCACAAGAGAATAATATTAAGTCCAGGAACCTCCCCCTTACTTTCCTGGGTTTCAGAGGATTTCTCTAGGTGTGTGAATTTAAGCCAGTGTTTCAGTGACAGCCCTGGACCCAGAACTCCTGATTCCAGGGACTGGGCCAGAGCCAACAGCCCAATGTTACTATTTTACTCAGCTGCCCAAACGGCAGTTAAAGATCATGAAAGTGAAAGTCGCTCGGTCATGTCCAACTCTTCGTCAGCCCATGAATTATACACTTCATCGAATTCTCCAGGCTGGAATACTGGGGTGGATAACCTTTCCTTTCTCCAGGGGATCTTCCCAACCCAGGGATCGAACCCAGGTCTCCCGTACTACAGGCAGATTCTTTACCAGCTGAGCCACCAGGGAAGCCCAAAGACCATGAGAAGGAGCAAATTAAAAACACCAGATGCTAGACAAGAACCTGGGACTAAAAAAAAAAAAAAAAAAAAGGAGATGTGTGTATGTGTTGCATTTCAGAAGTTTTTGAAAGCCACATAAGTAAAAACAGCGTAGCTGGTGTGATTAAGACTCAAGTTGGCCATATTTGAGAGGGACTGTAGGTTGTTGCTTCAGTCCTGACCAAGTCATTTGGCTATAAAATGATAATAATAATTAAAGTACTCTAGTAGTGCATGCTTAGTCCCTTAGTTGTGTCCAACTCTTTGCAACTCTGTGGACTGTAGCCCAACAGGTTCCTCTGTCTATGGGATCATCCCAGCAAGAATACTGGAGTGGGTTACCATTTCCTCCTCCAGGGGATTTTCCTGACCCAGGGATCAAACCCACATCTCCTATGTCTCCTGCATGTCTAGGCAGATTCTTTACCTGCTAAGCTATTGGGGAAGCCTACTAGCAGTAATAGTAGTAGTAGGAATAGAAATAATCCACCCCCACTTTTCCTGTGGATTTCCAGTTGACAGGGTATTTTCAACCATCTTTAGGCAGTCTTGTAGTGAATGCACTTCAGGTAGATAGTAGTTTCCGGACCAAACCGGTGATATGAATCTCCAAGTTCACATAGCCTGGGAGTAGCAGACCTAAGACAAAACCTAAATGTCCTGACATGAGTTAGCCCTGGTTCAATAACTGGAATTACAAGACCATAGCAGATCAGAGATAGAAAGGATATTAAAGGCTATCTTTTTCCTCTCTTAGATGGGGAAACTGAGCTCAAAGAAGTGAAATACCTGGTTGAAAGTCACATGGCCACATAATGGTGAAGCCACTATCAAGGCCCAGCTCTATTGAGAGTCCCAGTAAAGTGTTCTTATATATTTGTTAGTTCAAGTAAGAACCTCTCAACGGAGCTGGGGGAACCCCTTAACCCTAGCAAGGTATGTATTGTGCACATACAATTACTGGACATCAGTATTGGACGCCACTAACAGTGTGAGGGCCTAGACCCACTGGCAGGTCCTTAGAATCCAGGAATCCCACTGCTACCAGGAAGGACTGCCCATTTGCCAGGAGGGCCCTGGGCAGAAAAAGAGATGGTCTCCAGGCAGCAGAGCATGGGGAGAAGAAAGAGCTGGCTGGGGAGGGGTAACCTCCAGCGTGGGAAGCAGGCATCCCGCAGGTGGGAAACTGGCGGTGCCCGACATCTCAGTGTGGCAGGGCTGGGGATGTGGGCCGAAGTGTCTGGGAGTCATGGCTGGGAAGGGGGGCCAGGAAGGACTTTACTCTCATTGGTCTGTGAATGGCTTAGACTCTCCGCACACCCCTTCTGTGACTTCAGAGACAGGCCTATTCACATGCAAATCTCCTTTGGGACTGGGAGGCTGAGCCCCAAGTGGTTCAGGGGCAGGAAAATAGCCTGGGGACAGGCAAAAACAAAGCCTTGTTGTGTTCTTCTGTGGCAGAGGCAGCCTGGCTCCAAGTCAGTCGCAGTCAGCACTGGGGTGAAAGCAGTGATTAAGTAAGTGCCTAGCAGAGAGAAGGGACCTGCCGCAGGCCAGCGTCGCCAGGCACTTTCCAGGAATGTGTGAGCTGGTGTGTGCCTCATTAGAGGGACATCGCCCAGGACTCTGCCCTGCACCCGCCTGAAAGTACATCCTCAAATCTTCGCAGGGAAAATTTTAAGGGCCCTGGAATAGGGACCTAAAGACCTGGGTTCTGGCCACCACCCTACCACTCATATGTGTTATTTCAACCTCTCCCCAGCACATGCCCTGGAGCTGGCTCATATCAACCCATAGGGACCAGCTCTCACTTCTCAGGGATTTTTGCTATGCTTTTGTTAGACACAGCCATTATGAAAGATTCAGTTTTATAAGCTTACAGTTAAATGCTGCTGCTTACAGTTAAATAAATTATATTAAAAAGAAATAAATTATGTAAAAACTCATCAGTTCAGTTCAGTTCAGTTCAGTTGCTCAGTTGTGTCCGACTCTTTGTGACCCCATGAATCGCAGCATGCCAGGCCTCCCTGTCCATCACCAACTCCCAGAGTTAACCCAGACTCAAACTCATCACCTCCTAACAATTCTAAAATGTTACCATTATCTCTGCGGTTGAGTTTACTAACTTCTAAAATATTGGAGTGGTGAAGAGCGGGCTCCTTTCTGCCCTCCCAGTCCATCCCCCAGTCTAGACCCAGTTGCTGATTATGATAAGTACACTGCTGGGTTCCAGCTCAGTTTTCACAAACATACTACTAGGTGGAAGTTCCTTCTATCCTCTAAGAGTCAGGAGGTCAAATGACATATGGGCAGAAAAGCAGCTAGTAAAGTCTGCCGTTGCCTGTGAGCATTCAGCAGGGCCCTTATTTCCCAGGCCCCGAGGCGATCCAGCTCCCAGCTGTACCTCTGTCTTCATCTTCTACCCTTCTCCCTTGTGCTCCAGCCACACAACCTTCCTTGAAAGTGAAAGTCGCTCAGTTGTGTCCAACTCTTTGTGATCCCATGGACTATACAGTCCATGGAATTCTCCAGACCAGAATATTGGAGTGGGTAGCCTTTTCCTTCTCCGGGAGATCTTCCCAACCCAGGGATCGAACCCAGATCTCCCACATTGCAGGCGGATTCTTTACCAGCTGAGCCACAAGGGAAGGCCAAGAACACTGGAGTGGGTAGCCTATCCCTTCTCCAGTGGATCTTCCCGACCCAGGAATCGAACCGGGGTCTCCTGCATTGCAGGCGGATTCTTTACCAACTGAAATATCAGGGAAGCCAGCCTTCCTTGCTGTTCTTCAAATACACCAGGCATTTTCCCTCTAAAGCCTTGGCTGTTCTCTGGTTGAGAGCTTTTCCCCGAAAGCCAGATGGCTGACTTCCTCAGTTTCTTCATCTTTGCTCAAATGTCACCCTTTCATTTAGGACTGCCTTGACCAACACATTTCAATCGTAACACCCACGTTTCTTTACCCTGCTCTATTTTATTTCTTTGCCTATTTCCTTACTGATGGTGGTGGTTTAATTGCTAATTAAGGTCCAACTCTTTGTGATCCCATGGACTATAGCCCGCCAGGCTCCTCTGTCCATGGAATTTCCCAGGCAAGAATATTAGAGAGGGTTGCCATTTCCTTTTCCATATCTTACTACTCACTATATAATTAGCTTTGGATTTTGTTTAGTGTTTATTGTCTGTTCCCCCTAGTGTAATGTAAGCAGTGCCAATAAACATTTCTGTCTTAATTACTGCTATACTCCAAGTGCTAGTAAATGGTAGGCATTCAATGAAGATTTATTGAATAAATGAATACTTCCCTTTTTCTTGTATGAGCACCCCAAAGTAAATTCACGCTGTGCTTTTTACTAAGGTGTGTCTGAGAGCAGCCTGTGTATACTTACACCCACAGATTTGCACACCAGAGCACTCCAGAGCATTCTACCTCACTCTTGCCCACATTTTCTGCCTCAGAGCTGGGAACGTCCTCCTGTTTTTCATCACTCCCAAGGCTGTGCTGCTTGCATCTCCTGCATAAAATAAGACTTTGTCACACTGTTTCTGAAACTCATTTTCACTTTCTGATTCTTCTGAATCAACTAGAATGGATTTGGGAAATGGGCATCTCTGGAGTGGAGGAATTCCACTAGGGAATACCATTGAAACTCATGAGAAACATTTGCTCATTCTTCTTTTCCTTCAGGGGCAAGGCCTCCTGTCTACTCCCAGAGAATGAGCAGAGCTGCATCAGTAGCTGAAGGTCGAGGGCATGTTCAGAGTAAACACAGAGCACTGCACAGAAATTAGGAGCTGGGGGTCAGAGGAGTCAGTCTTGGAGCAGGGCCATGGGAGGGATTTATCTCTCAATTATACAGCAGGGTGCAGACTGACCCAGCAAGGCTTGGGAAAGGAGAATCAGGACTGGAAGGACTGGGAGAGGCCAGCCAGTCCAATTTCCTCGTTGAGCAGATGGAGAAACTGAGGCTGAGAACAGACAGATGACTTGCCAATGTCCCAGCAGGAGTCAGTGGCTCACCTCGAAACCAGAGTCCTTTCCTTTATGCTCACCACCAGGAGACCCATGCTTTTTCCTGTTCTGCCCCCCAGGACTGTGTTCACTACAAGAAACAAAGACGGACACAGGCCCTGAGCTCATGAGGCTGACAGTCCATGCGATGTCCGTGAGTTTACTATTAGAACTTGTGTACCACAAACAGATAAACACTTTCCATCCTTCATAGCACAGAGTCCATTTCCTCTTATTTTTATAAAATATTTTTTTCCTGACAAAGTCAGGATAAGAGAAAAGTTTTTTTTTTTTTTTTAACAAAACCTAGACAACATAGGGACACTCAAGATCCCACAGTTTTACAAAATTTTAATGAATTTCTCTTGTAACCCAAAGTAAAGTAAAGTAAAGTAAAGTAAAGTCGCTCAGTCGTGTCCGACTCTTTGCGACCCCGTGGACTGTAGCCCACCAGGCTCCTCCGCCCACGGGATTCTCCAGGCAAGATATACTGGAGTGGGTTGCCATTTCCTTCTCCAGGGGATCTTCCCGACCCAGGGATTGAACCCAGGTCTCCTGCATTATAGGCAGACGCTTTAACCTCTGAGCCACCAGGGAAGCCCAGGAAGCATATAAAAATCCTGAAACTCCGTTCAGGATAAAACCTGTTCTGAGAAGGGCCAAACAGAGAGACCCAATCTTAACTTGGGAGTAAGAAGACCAGGGATTGAGACCTGGCTTTGCTATAAAGTCCTAGATGAATGCATTTAAGCTCTTGATGCTCAGTGTCCTTTCTTGTAAATTAGGTGTGATAATTCTGACTCTCCCTAGTCCATGAGCATCAAAGAAGGTAATAGATTAGAAAGTGCTGTGAAATGAAAATATCTCCTGCCGTATCAATAAACAGGAAATATCATAGCCATTGCTGATTTCTGGCCTCCAAATGTGAATGAGGGCTCCCAAAACTGGCATTCAACAGATGCTGTCAACCCTCTACCATGATTGCTAAGGAGTTGGGGGAATGCAAGAAGCAGCCATCTGCCACTTCTTAAGGTGAACAAGGAAACAGGATTTGCTTCCCGCCCCACCGCCGGCCAGAGCAGAAGTACATATGAAAGGAATGAATTCACTGAGCCCAGAAGCTTGTATTTTCCCATACATAGAACACTAAATTCCTTAACTTGAAATCTGATCTTTGATGTTCAGATTGCCTGCTCCGTTTGTTGCAAACCAGTATATAGTTGGACTCCCGCTCCAGCCTCCTTGGAACAGTTTTCTCAGAGCTACTGAGATGCTGCCTCCTGGGCTGGAGTCCTAAACATTCCCACCAAAGAAAATAGCTCTCTACTTTCAGGTTGTAACTATATTTTTTAGTTGACATTGCCAAAAACTTGTGTTACTACAAGGTGAACACACAGAAGAAATAAACAACCTCTTGCATTTGATCAGTCCCTTCGAAGTACTTTCCCATAAATTGAGAAACTCAGTGACTTGAGCAAGGTCATAGGCAACTGTTAGTGTTAGAGGAGATGAGGAAACTGACACTTACGGAGCACCCAGTAATATCAGCTGGTGCTTCAGTACTCATATCCTTGCCATCACCACGTAAACAATACTTACTGAGCTCATTACACAGGCATTGGACACATGCAAATACAGCATCTACCTCACTTGGCATTCACAATAATAAGCCCAGGATACAGGCATTATTGTTATCCCTATTTTACCATAAGTAGTGGAGATAGGAAATGGCAACCCATTCCAGTGTTCTTGCCTGGAGAATCCCAGGGATAGGGGAGCCTGATGGGCTGCCATCTCTGGGGTCACACAGAGTCAGACACAACTGAAGCGACTTAGCAGCAGCAGCAGCAGCAGTGGAGATGGGACCTGACTCTAGGTCTGACTGGCTCTAGGCCCTGATCTCCAAACCATTGAAAATGTTTGCCTTTTCACAGTATTGATTCCATGCACAGCCATCATTTCACTTAAATCCCCATATAACCTTCAAGGAAGGTACTGTATTATTAAGTCTTTTTTTTTTTTTTTTTTTGGTATAATCACAAAACCAATGCTTAGGGAGATCGAGGCATTTAGAGAATTGTTAAATAGAAATTGTTAAATTCCTATTTATCCTTCAAGACTTATCTCAAACATCAACCATCTCCAAAGCCTTTTTGAACCTCCAGAAATGACCACTTTACAGCATATATACTGCCTTATATTCTTGTGTTCCTCTTCCTGGCTTTAGCTTATTAATTATATACTTGTCTCATGATATACTATGAAATTGTGAGTTCCTGTAGGGCAGGTACTATTTTACTCATCTTCATGGGCCCCGTCTTTGGAGCAGTGTCCAACTTACAGTAGGATTTCAATAGAATTCTTGGACTTCATTCCATAGACAGTGGTGAACCATTGAAAGGTTTTGAGGGTGGCACAATCAAAGCAGTGTTTAAGAACATTTCTCTGGACACATGTAGAGGGAGGATTGAACAGGGAGAGACTGACCGCTGGTAGACATTTAGGAGGCTATTATAATAAACTACTACCCCTCATGGATCAGACGGTAAAGTGTCTGTCTGCAATGCAGGAGACCCGGCTTCGATCCCTGGGTTGGGAAGATCCCCTGGAAAAGGAAATGGCAGCTCACTCCAGTAATCTTGCCTGGAAAATCCCATGGACCTCGGAACCTGGTAAGTTACCATCCATGGTGTCACAAAGAGTCAGACACGACTGAGTGACTTCACTTTCTTTTCACTTATAATAAACTAGGTGAGAAGAACAAGAATTGGAACTAAGGGGCTAAAGTGAAGAGAATGGAGAAAAAATGTTGAATACATCAAGAATATAGGATTAAGAGGAGAAAAATGGTGTTACATTATAAGAGCATTTAACAATTGCCAGTTGAGTTGTATGCATGCAACAAGAGAAGGAAAAAGAGAGAAAGAGAATGAAAGCCAAATGTAGGTTTTTATTATCTCCTTTTCCAATGAACAGATGCCATGAAGTTAACTTGAAAATAGGATGTGTGAATCTGCTGTTCCCTTGGTGGTTCTGATTTCTGAGTACCTTTTGCAGTATATATAGCTCCAGGGCTCCTATCTCAGCACAAATCAGTTACTTCACCTGATGCTCAATTAAAGGAACCATAATTGGTTGCATTTCTGAAAAAAAATAAAAAAGTCTCTTCTGGACATTCTAAAAGACAGTGCCCTACTGTATTTAAGAGATTAAGTTTGATTATTGACAGCACTTGCTTTCAGTTCCATTCAGTCGCTCAGTAATGTCCAACTCTTTGTGACCCCACGAACTGCAGCACACTATGCCAAAGCCTTTGACTGTGTGGATCACAATAAACTGTGGAAAATTCTGAAAGAGATGGGAATACCAGACCATCTGACCTGCCTCTTGAGAAACCTGTATGCAGGTCAGGAAGCAACAGTTAGAACTGGACATGGAACAACAGACTGGTTCCAAAAAGAAAAGGAGTATATCAAGGCTGTATATTGTCACCCTGCTTATTTAACTTATATGCAGAGTACATCATGAGAAACGCTGGGCTGGAAGAAGCACAAGCTGGAATCAAGATTGCTGGGAGAAATATCAATAACCTCAGATATGCAGATGACACCACCCTTATGGCAGAAAGTGAAGAGGAACTAAAAGACCTCTTGATGAAAGTGAAAGTGAAGAGTGAAAAAGTTGGCTTAAAGCTCAACATTCAGAAAACGAAGATCATGGCATCTGGTCCCATCACTTCATGGGAAATAGATGGGGAAACAGTGGAAACAGTGTCAGACTTTATTTTTCTGGGCTCCAAAATCACTGCAGATGGTGACTGCAGCCATGAAAGTAAAAGACGCTTACTCCTTGGAAGGAAAGTTATGACCAACCTAGATAGCATTTTTAAAAGCAGAGACATTACTTTGCCAACAAAGGTTTGTATAGTCAAGGCTATGGTTTTTCCTGTGGTCATGTGAGAGTTGGACTGTAAAGAAAGCTGAGTGCCGAAGAATTGATGCTTTTGAACTGTGGTGTTGGAGAAGACTCTTGAGAGTCCCTTGGAGTGCAAGGAGATCCAAGCAGTCCATTCTGAAGGAGATCAGCCCTGGGATTTCTTTGGAAGGAATGATGCTAAAGCTGAAAACTCCAGTACTTTGGCCACCTCATGCAAAGAGTTGACTCATTGGAAAAGACTCTGATGCTGGGAGGGATGGGGGCAGGAGGAGAAGGGGACGACAGAGGATGAGATGGCTGGATGACATCACTGACTCGATGGATGTGAATCTGAGTGAACTCCAGGAGTTGTTGATGGACAGGGAGGCCTGGTGTGCTGTGATTCATGGGGTCGCAAAGAGTTGGACACGACTGAGCGACGGAATTGAACTGAACTGAACTGCAGCACGCCAGGCCTCCCTGTCCATCACCAACTCCCGGAGCCTGCCCAAACTCATGTCCATTGATTTGGTGATGCCATCCAACCATCTCATCCTCTGTCATCCCCTTCTCCTCCTGCCCTCAATCTTTCCCAGCATCCGGGTCTTTTCAAATGAGTCAGCTCTTCACATTAGGTGGCCAAAGTATTGGAGTTTCAGCTTCAGCATCAGTCCTTCCAATGAATATTCAGGACTGATTTCCTTTAGGATGGACTGGTTGGCTCTCCTTGAAGTCCAAGGGACTCTCAAGAGTCTTCTCCAACACCACAGTTCAAAAGCATCAATTCTTCGGCGCTCAGCTTTCTTTATAGTCCAACTCTCACATCCATACTACACTTGCATTACATTATACTTAAAAGCCTAAGCATCCATATGATAGGGGACTTCACTGTGACTTAATATTTTTAAAGGAAAAAAAGACTGAATGTTTTGAGATAAATTCTGGTCCTAGTGTGACCTTGGCCCAATAATTGCCCTTCCCTGGGCTTCAGCGTGATGATCATGAAGTTGAACCATGATTCCTGGGGTCTTTGATACATAGATTATCAGGGCTAGATGGGCCTTAGAGACCATCTGGCTCAACTTTCTGTATGTGAGAGAGGAATCCCTTGCCCAAGGTCTCTTAGTTATAGAGAATGGCCACAAGAATCCAGGCCTCCTGCTCCTTGGCCCATGTCTGTGTGCTGCCCCTCGCCTGTGCTCTGCCCCTCGCCTGTGGCATTAACCAGATATGACTCCTACGCCTGTCTGTGCACTGCAGGAGTCCATACATTGCAGCCACATTCCAAGGAGGCAAATACTATCACGCAGATGCTCATGAGCCTTGAAGACCAAGGACTGCGGGAGATTAGGCTGGAGAGGAATTTTCATAAAGTGAGAGTATCTGGACCACAGCCTTGGGGTCCTGCTCTTCTTCAAGCTGCTGATGTGCAGCGTCAGCAATTCCATCATCATGACCCTGATGGGCCAGGATGGGAAGGGCAGTCTGTGGAACTGTGGTTGGACAGAAAGGATTCCTGTGAACTGGAGGGTCCTTTAATCCCACTCCCAGGCCTGCCAGGGGAATTCAGTCACAGAGTGAAAGATCCCCAGGACAGGAGTATTATCTCACCGGAAGGAAATGTGTGATATTCAAAGTTCTGTGGATAAAGAACAGCACTAGAATGATGTATTTACAAGTTCTCTTTAAATGATGTGTCTCTAAGGCAACTCCAGCAGACTGTGGTCTCTTACCGGAGTGCTTATGGCCAAGGAACTCGGAGAAGTGGCTGTTGTACCATATTATTACTATTTTCTGGCATTATCCTACCTTGGATAATGAGGATTTAGTGAGGTCATCTGGAAAGCTCTGGAAAGGAGAATTAAGATTAAAATTCTGGAATTTTAGGGACCTTAGGGATCAACTTTTTCACTCTTCACTTTCACTTTCATCAAGAGGCTTTTTAGTTCCTCTTCACTTTCTGCCATAAGGGTGGTGTCATCTGCATATCTGAGGTTATTGATATTTCTCCCAGCAATCTTTATTCCAGCTTGTGCTTCTTCCAGCTCCAGCATTTCTCATGATGTACTCTGCATATAAGTTAAATAAGCAGGGTGACAATATACAGCCTTGACCTACTCGTTTTCCTATTTGGAACCAGTCTGTTGTTCCATGTCCAGTTCTAACTGTTGCTTCCTGACCTGCATACAGGTTTCTCAAGAGGCAGGTCAGGTGGTCTGGTATTTCCATCTCTTTCAGAATTTTCTACAGTTTATTGTGATCCACACAAAGGCTTTGGCATAGTCAATAAAGCAGAAATAGATGCTTTTCTGGAACTCTCTTGCTTTTTCCGTGATTCAGCAGATGTTGGCAATTTGATCTCTGGTTCCTCTGCCTTTTCTAAAACCAGCTTGAACATCTGGAAGTTCACGGTTCACATATTGCTGAAGCCTGAGTTGGAGAATTTTGAGCATTACTTTACTAGCATGTGAGATGAGTGCAATGGTGCGGTAGTTTGAGCATTCTTTGGCATTGCCTTTCTTTGGGATTGGAATGAAAACTGACCTTTTCCAGTCCTGTGGCCACTGCTGAGTTTTACAAACTTGCTGGCATATTGAGTGCAACACTTTCACAGCATCATCTTTCAGGATTTGGAATAGCTCCACTGGAATTCCATCACCTCCACTAGCTTTGTTCATAGTGATGCTTTCTAAGGCCCACTTGACTTCACATTCCAGGATGTCTGGCTCTAGGTCAGTGATCACACCATCATGATTATCTGGGTCGTGAAGCTCTTTTTTGTACAGTTCTTCTGTGTATTCTTGCCATCTCTTCTTAATATCTTCTGCTTCTGTTAGGTCCATACCATTTCTGTCCTTTATCTTTGCATGAAATATTCCTTTGGTATCTCTGATTTTCTTGAAGAGATCCCTAGTCTTTCCCATTCTGTTGTTTTCCTCTATTTCTTTGCAATGATCACTGAAGAAGGCTGTCTTATCTCTTCTTGCTATTCTTTGGAACTCTGCATTCAGATGCTTCTATCTTTCCTTTTCTCCTTTGCTTTTTGCTTCTCTTCTTTTCACAGCTATTTGTAAGGCCTCCCCAGACAGCCATTTTGCTTTTTTGCATTTCTTTTCCATGGGGATGGTCTTGATCCCTGTCTTCTGTACAATGTCACAAACCTCATTCCATAACTCATCAGGCACTCTATCTATCAACTCTAGTCCCTTATATCTATTTCTCACTTCCACTGTATAATCATAAGGGATTTGATTTAGGTCATACCTGAATGGTCTACTGCTTTTCCCTACTTTCTTCAATTTCAGTCTGAATTTGGCAATAAGGAGTTCATGGTCTGAGCCACAGTCAGCTCCTGGTCTTGTTTTTGCTGATTGTATAGAGCTTCTCCATCTTTGGCTGCAAAGAATATAATCAATCTGATTTCGGTGTTGACCATCTGGTGATGTCCATGTATAGAGTCTTCTCTTGTGTTGTTGGAAGGGGGTGTTTGCTATGACCAGTGCATTTTCTTGGCAAAACTCTATTAGTCTTTGCCCTGCTTCATTCCGTATTCCAAGGCCAAATTTGCCTGTTACTCCAGGTGTTTCTTGACTTCGTACTTTTGCATTCCAGTCCCCTATAATGAAAAGGACATCTTTTTTGGGTGTTTGTTCTAAAAGGTCTTGTAGGTCTTCATAGAACTGTTCAACTTCAGCTTCTTCAGCGTTACTGCTTGGGGCATAGACTTGGATTACTGTGACATTGAATGGTTTGCCTTGGAAACAAACAGAGATCATTCTGTCATTTTTGAGATTGCATCCAAGTACTGCATTTCGGACTCTTTTGTTGACCATGATAGAAATCATCAATTATTCTCCAAAATATTCTCCAGCCAGAAAAGCCAAGCTTTGCGTATATATGTATTCCAGTGTCCCTAATTCAGGGTCAGAAGAGGTCTTCATATTCTGTTGTGGCCCTTGAAAAGTACAGTGTGTGTGTGTTTCCATTACAAAATAGCCAATGTCAACCCCTTAATCTATCTTGTCAGGAGAATCCACTTATTTGGGAGCAAAGGAATGGGCTGCGTCCTAGTTGTGTGTTCATCATCTTGGTAATGGAGTCCTATGCCGTGCTGTGCTTTGTCACTCAGTTGTGTTCTACTCTTTGAGACCCCACGGACTGTAGGCCTCCAGGCTCCTCTGTCCATGGGGATTCTCCAAGTAAGAATACTGGAGTGTGTTGCCATGCCCTCCTCCAGGGGTTTTTTCCAATCCAGAGATCGAACCCAGGCCTCCTGTACTGAAGGCAGATTCTTTACCAGCTGAGCCACCAGGGAAGCCCCAAAGGTGTCCTAACAAGGTCAGACTTGACCTCTGTCTCAATAAGAGGAAAACTTGTTAGAAAAAAAAATTGCAAATGAATTGATAGTGAATTCTTGCAGTGGAGGGATGGGAAATAATGAAAAAAAAGTCATTGTCACAGCTAAAGAAAAAAAAATTGCAATTTCTGTGGCCTTGAGGCCTCAACTACTAATAAAGGCAAATGTTTCCACTGGCAAAATTTCTAGATATTTGACATGTTTGAAAGTAGATAAAAAGCAGTTAGGAAGTTCACATCTAGCCTCGTCTAAATCAATGGAATTTACTCTTGTATTAAGCCAATGTTTGGTCATTTTCCTTCTGCTAAGTTCACTCTCCAACCTAAATATTTGAGAATACAATGGTGGTAGAGCCAGCATTAACTAGGGGAATGGGCTGGGGGATTCTGCTAACCAAATGCTCCTTACCCATAATACATCTGGGATCCTGGAGTTCGGTTCTCCAGGCTAGGTTCCAGAGGCTAGGTTATATCTTAGAAGACATAACTAGCCTATTTGTTAGAAATTTCAGTTTACGATGATGAACACTTAGGGCCTTGGTGAACACTCCCTGTTTGCTCCTTGTGACTCTGAGAAGTTGGCTCCATTTGTAATGAATTTATAGAAACTGTATTTGATCTAGATTACCAAGCCAGATCATCTCTGAGAGCAGATAGTTTCAATATTTCTCATTCTTTCTTTGTCAATCTTTTATCATCATTACTCTTTTCCACCTTGTGCAATGGCTCTTTTTCTAGGCTCATCTCTTTTGGTAACGGACTAGATTTCTGGGTCCTTAAATTCTCACAGTTCCTAGCACAGGACATTCAAAGATGGGCAGCAGCACAGACAGAGCAATGGTTCTCACATGTGGAGTTTTTGCTCCTCTGGGGCTATTGATAACTGCTGGAGGCATTTTTGGTTGTCACAACTGGAAAGTGAGTGCTATTGACATCCAGTAAGTGAAGCCAGGGATGCTGCGAAAAATCCTATAATTTGCAGAATACCTTTCTTTGGCAAATACTTATCTGGTTCAAAATGTCAATAGTGCTAAAATTGAAAAACTGTGCCATGGAGGACCAATTTTAGAAAGTTTTTAGTCACAGAAAACTTGCTTTAAATGGGATACTTGATGCATATCCAACATATGTAATCAGCAATACTCACCATTCAAAATGTGTAGGGTAGGAGTTCACAGCCCCAGTTACCAGGCTTCCCCGGCCCCCACCCCAGTGCTCTTGTCAGCCTCTGCAGTATCCTAGGGCTCAGTGGAGTACAGCTTGTGAGCACTTTGGTGGAGCCAAAAGAATGAAAGTCATAAGACATGGATTTGGAATCTCGATCCATCATTTACTAGCTGTACAACCTTGGGTGAGTTGCTTCACCTTCCTGGGGTTGTGTCTTTGCCTGTAAATGGGATAGTAAACCTATCTCATAGGATTGTTTTAAAGATTGAAAGAGATTATACGTGTAAGCATCTTGCCAACTCACTTCTTTGCTGATGATCAAACATTCTGGTTAATACCAGGTTAATTCTTACTGAATTACAGCTGTAGAAAAATGAAACTATACTAACCAAAAATATAGGAAGTTTATGCTAGAGTGGTTTAATAAGAGCTTCTTCCAAGAAGCCAGAGAGAGGTTATAAGTAGGTTCTTAGGTCTTCACCTCTTTCTGAACCAGATACAACTGTAATATGTGTCATCTCTCAGAAGTGCTTTGACCTTTCTTAGCTCCACTTTTAAAAGAGAACAGCTTCATATCTATGGCATTGCTTGTGGATACTTTCTAAATTCTGAGAAATTGTTTGATGCTGTAATCCTTTCCTGCTCCTCTTCCCTTTGTTTTTTACATCCATCGTCACTTCCATCTTCTGTGATGACCCCTTACTGTTGCCCATACTCTTTGTTGATAAAATCCAAACTCTTTAGCATTACGTTCAAAGCCCTTCAGGATCTCATTCCAATCCAACCTTCCAGCCTCACCTCTTATTTCCCCTGTGGCATACTCTACACTTCTATTACCTTGATCATTACCTAGGGAACTGGACAATGCTTTCTAATGCCTCAGCTTTGGATATAATGATAGTTTACTCTGGAGTCTTTTTTGCTTGTTGAACTAAAGGTGACATTGGACCAGAGGTTAGCAGAAATGTTAGACTTTGAGAACAGAAAGGCAAAGGGAAGGCTGTATTTGAGTAACACTTTGCCAATTTCATCTTCCCTTAAGATCTTTCCTAGGTCTTCCCACTCAACCTGCTCCTAGTGTACCACCTGCAATCTTCATTTATCATGTTATGATACTGTATGTCTCCCTCAATGGACTGCCAGCCTGGGGGGCAGACACAGCATCTAATTCATCTAGGTTCCTCTAACTCCCAGCAGATTCTCCAGTAGAGAACCGGCCACAGCAAGGGAACATCAGGATCTCACCTTCACATAGTCGTATTCACAAAGGTAGGAGGATTCCAAGTTGAAGTGCATGAAGTAAAGCTTGATTCGAAATCCCTCTGGGACAGTGATATTCCAAGTCACCTCTGAGTCACTTGGATAGGCGTCCGGATAGCCAGGAGACTGGATCTGGCCAAACATGTTGTTAAGCTCCACAATGTGGGCTGAGGCCTCCAACAAGGAGAAGCACAGCGCATGAGAGAGGAGGAGCCACCTGAAAGACAGGAATGGATTCACTCACACTCGGGTAATGGTCCTTGTCATTTAACTAAATCAGCAGCCAGGAGACCAAGTTCCCAGCACATCACTGACCTGCTGTAATTATTTTTCCCTTACGGGCCTTGCTTATCCACTGTATAATACTGGAGGACAGTAACTTGATTTCTACGGTTACTCCCAGTTGTGCTCTTTTAAAGATTCAATAATAGCATTAAACTTTCCAAGAATATATCATATTTGGGACTCTGAGACATATTGTTTTTTGGTTTAAAGTATAAATGTCATAGTTAGGTAAAAGCTGATATAATTTCTTCAGCTCCGCTTAATTTAAGAATCATAAACTCTTGATTCAGTTTCCTAAAAAGTAAGTACTAATAACATGGAAATATTGAAATAAGGCTTGTACTCAATGATGGGATCTGCAGTACCTTAAAAAAATTTAACAAAATTAATCAAGAAATATAAAATTTTGAATTAAGAAGAAATTACCAAAACAAGTTGTTTTCTCCCTCCTTTGACAAGTGTTCTTATAAAAGGATAAAAAACTTACAATCTATTTCCAGTTGTAGGAATCCAAGATAATAGACTGTTAAGAGTTGCATAAGGGGCATGGGAAATTCAACTAAAACTTACAGAACACACCCAAGTGGCTGATTCAATAATGAGGCAGAATGTCCAAGGCTTGCCAAAAACTTAATGGTCAATGTACAGTACAACCAAGGCATCCAATAGATTGTTCCCCTGCAAGACTCAAGGACCTTGAACTCAAACATCTCAAACCTGGCTTGTCAATTTCTCCCCTAAATCTTATTTATTCTGATTCCTATGTTTTGGAAACCCTTCTGTTTCTCCTCAGTCAATTAATTTAAATGTTCTTATCTGGACTATTGCTACTGAATCCTAACTGATTTCCTTGGCCCCCATTTCATACCATTTAGTAATCTTCTCCCAAATTTGATTTTCTAAAACACAGACGTGTCCATGTGGCTTCACTGTGCCTGCAGGGCAAAGCATCTGCTACTGGGCTGGCTGATGAGCCCTTTTTGATCTAGCGCTGATTTGCCTGTCCAGCTTCATCTCATACCAGCCTGAGGCAGATCGTTCTGGAAGCACGCCACACCCATCTGGGTCTCAACTCCATCACACATGCCCCACTCATTCCTCACCTGGTCATCTCATTTATCCTCCACCATCCAGCTCAAAGCTTCCCAGGATACTATGGAATATCCTTCACTCCAGATTGCAGCTCCCTGTACATGCTTCCAATTAGAGCAATGATTTAGGCACGGCCCTGAAGTTAGGTGTATTTGGGTTCAAATCCCAGTTCACTTCCTTACTGGCTGTGAAATCTTGGGGAATTAGTCTCTGAGTTCAGGTTTCCTCAAATGTAAAGTGAAGATTATAGTCTTTAATTTACAGAGCTCACATGAATATTAAGGATGATGTATGTGAAGGGCCCAATATAAAGCCTGGCATATAATAGATGATGAATGAATGAGCTAAAGCATGAATGTGGGGCCAGAGCCTTATTAATATACAGTCTGAAAAATAAGTTCTGGGAAATTATACCAGCATTTTAACATTAATAGTTAGAATTTGGCTAATCGGAAAGTTGTTTCTCCCAACCTACCCCTCCCTGCTCAGTAAAAAGATGCATATATGTGTCTACATGCATATACATGAATTTTTGAGTGTATAAACACAATGAGATAACTGCAATGAAATTATCTAGCTGTTTTATATAATATTTACATAAAAGATAAATACCTAAGTGCAAAAAGGCCTAGAAGAATATCACTGGGGCATTAACAGTGGTTATCTCTGAAGTGGTAATATATAATTACACTCAATAAAAGTGAGTGCTTTCAATTTTACTTTTGTGTATGTAAAATGTTCAAATGTGTCTAGAAGGACCTTGTGCTATTTTTTCAATTAAGAAAAATAGAGGTAAATTTTTTTCCAAGGCCTGTACAATAGCAACACATGAAATGCAACTAAGGAAACAAAATGTTTTCATCCAACTGCCAGGGTCAATATTTTTATAAACCAATCTGTGGAGGAAGGGACTCCAAGGCAGAGAGAAAGGCAGGCATGGGTCTAAGCTCTCTGATGAAGTGGTAGGAAAGGTAAGTTTGAAAACTCTGGCTTGCACGGGTCAGGCAGCCCCTCTTTGAAATGAGGAAATATACTGATATTTCCAACCTGCGCTGGAAATTCTGGTTAAGTGTCTCTTGAGCAGGGGAGGGCACTAGTCTTGGGTTGGAAGAGCTGGATTCCAGTCCAGACTTTTACTTCATTCATCTAACCCATCTCGGGGAAGTCATGTAAGGTCTCCCTCTGGATCTCTTCATTCATTAAGTGTCATAGTAATGACACCCCCCAAGGCTGCTGTCACAGTAAAGGAGGATTCGAGAGTAAGTACTTTGTCAGCTGTCCAGCACTAGTTAAACATTAGTTACTATTACCCCATCAGGCTGCTTCCCGAAAAGCAGGGGTTAGGAATGAGCTTTGGTTCCCAAACTGGACTTCCCTGCAATAGCAACACCCAGATTATGCAAGGCTGAAAGGTCAGCTTTCTCCACTTCTGCTTTTTTTACACCACATGGAGAAGACCCTGAGCTTCCTGCTGCTAGTTCTGTCGTGGGCTGGCCCAGGCGGATGGCTCCATCTATCCTCAGAGGCCTCAGACCACATGTAGTAGGCAACTGGTCAGCGTAGGAGGAAGGCCTGTGAAGCACTCTGTTCTATTTTGTTTGCATTTCAAAACAGTTTCAAACATATGAAACAAATCTCTCTTTTCACATAATAAGCCTGAGCATATGCTCACTTGCTTGCTTGCGGGGCTGCAAATCAAAGAATGTAAGTGGTGGCTTCCATTTCCCATCACGCTCTCTGAGTGTTTTTGGCTTCTTATCCACCAGGCACCGGCTGTACAAATTCTGACACCTGCTATCTATTCTCCGACTAATCAAAAAGTTTAGTTACGTTTGCTTGAAATGTCACAAGTAATATATAAAGCTGGGATTTCATAAGCTCTACTGTAGGCACAGGCTCTGAGGAATGCTTAAAAAATGCCGGCGTATAGCCATGGTTGTGGAACGAGTAGCACTTTCTATCCTTTCCATTCACTCCTCACTTCAGCCCACGCAACACCAAGACTGTTTTGGGATAGAAGAGTTGAAAAGGTTTGTGTAGATCTCTTTGACACTCTTACTTGACAGAGGACAAAAAGGATACCCCAAGAGGTGACATGTCACACCCAATGCCATATGGTGAGTTAGCTTCCACAGAAAACAGCAATAACAAAAGCTCACAGAGGAAGCTGGGTCCATGCCCATATCAAGCCTAGGCATCTGGCCAAAGCAATTAATCCTGTGAAAAATAATTTCAAAAACCCATAGCTTTATGTAAAAATTTTAAAAAAAAACTAATACAAAAGTATTTAGTTTAATTGGTCAGATTTTAGTTTAATTGGTCTGGAGTGAGGCCTGGTCATTGGCATTTTTTAAAAAGTACTATAAATTGTTCTAATGTGCAGCTAGGGTTGACAGCTGCTGATGTACAATAATATACTTGGTTGAAAGTCTGGCACAGTATTACAGAAAGAAATTCTAAACTTGGAGCCCAAAGATCCAAATTTGGGTCTGGGCTTTTTCAAGATCATCAGTGTGGCTTTGGGCAAGTTGCTTAACTCTTTTATCCTCATGTCTCCATAAACCCTTACCTCATCCAAAATCTGAAGACCAGATGCAACAGTGACTATACAAGTGCTTTGCAAACTCTGAAGCGTTGTGTCTGTATAAGGCAAGACCTTTTAGAGACTTCTGCTGCTGCTAAGTCACTTCAGTCATGTACAACCCTGTGCGACCCCATAGATGGCAACCCACCAGGCTCCCCCATCCCTGGGATTCTCCAGGCAAGACACTGGAGTGGGTCGCCATTTCCTTCTCCAATGCTTGAAAGTAGTGGAGCACTTTTCCAGGAGAAGTTTTGCTATTCAACAACTGAATTCAATTCAGCCAGTATTGATTGTATGCAATGAAATGATTGTATGTATGAAACAGACATTATGCTAGGTATGAGACATACAAAGGTGAACAAGCCACAGATCCTGTTCCTTAAGGAACATTCAGTCTTGGAGGAGGAGGTGGACATTTCAACATGATAATATTAAGAAAGATAACTCCCAAGGACAGAAAAAGCACAAAGAATAAGATGCTGACTCTGGGGAAGCTGGGCAGGGAAGAGGAGGTGATATTTGAGCAAGCTTGAGTGATCGAGTCTTGTAGAACAATGGTCCCCAACCCGTGGACTGGCCGAGGACTGGTACCAGTCTGACGCCTGTTAGGAACCAGGCTGTGCAGCTGGAGGTGAGCAGCAGACCAGTGAGCAAAGCTTCATCTGTTGCTCCCTGTAGCTTGCATTACTGCCTGAACCCCTCCCTCCTTCCCCCCATCCCTGGAAAATTTTCTTACATGAAACCGGTCCCTGGTAACAAAAAGACTGGTGACCACTGCTCTAGAAATAGGGGAAATAAGAGAGTTGAGGAATGAGCAAATGCCAAGACAGAACTGATCATCGGCCCTATAGTTTGGTATGGCTGGGGTCCTGGGTGGTAGGGTGAAGACTTGAATAGTGGACAGATAAGTCAAATTGTCATTCCATGTAGATGGGCATAAATCTCATCTCTTTCAGGAGAAAGGAAAATGAAGTTAGACAGCAGATTTAACATTACAATGGATTTAAAAAGAACCGAGTGATTGGATTAACCTTAAAGACCTGATTATCTCTCTAAACCACAGGTAATCTGAGTTCAAAGAGTTAACACAGTCTGAAGCCCCTCATTGGCCCCAGACCCTGAAAAGTTGCTAGGTGATTGCAGAAGAGAAACAAATAGAAACCCTTTTCCAATTGAGAGTAAAATTAACAGGAAAAGAGGTGTTCAGGGACTTAACACATCTCTGGAGCGTTCGTTTTTTCTTTTTTGTATTTTTAACAGTATTAGCACTTATAAGTGGTAAAAATAATTATGGTGGCTGGATTTTGACACTTAGAGAGGAAAACTTACAAGAAATGTCTGGTAACAAGCAGCTAGTAACTAAGTATAGGCTGAGACATTGGAAATATTGAAGAGCTTGGAAACAATTGCAATTTAAAATCTTAGGTTTAGAATCAGAAAGACTTTTTTTTTTTTAATTTGAAATGTCCCTTTAAGAGTCATTTGGTGCAATTCATAGCCTGATTCATGCTACTGGCGGCCTCTGATTTCAGTGAGAAATGCAGAAATTTATAGGGGACTGTAAAATGTGGACAGGTTTTTGCTTTTTTAAACTGAGGTTTAAACTAGCAAACTTCTGAAGGTTTAAGAAGCCACAGAGCTGAGCAATGGGAATCTGGTTTCTTTTCCGGTCAGAACAAATAAACACACAAACACATATTTAACTCACAGAGTGTTGGAAGAGAGAAACCAGTGCTCTTTTTAAAGGAGGAAAACAAAAACTCAACCTTGTAGGCAACAGGAGAAAAGTCACATTGGCCGGCGGGCAGCACCCTGCGTTGGCAGAGGAGAAACCTGAGCTCCAGCAGCACCGGGGCATTTGCACACAGCCACAGCCTCCCGTTTCAAGTTGCAAGTCTCTGGAGTCCCAGGCAAGGCCCCAGCCTGGCTCCCTTCTCAGAGCCCCAAGAACTGATGAGGAGCCCCTGCACCAACCATAGGACACGCAGGTGAGTCTGCCCAGAGACAAGGTCAGACCTTCCAGAGCTACTTGGCATCTGGTCCCTGAAAGCCTCCCCCCACCCACCCCGTGCCCACTTCTGCCCTGGCACTCACCTCATTTTCCTGCCTTGAGAGCTCCTGGCTGCCTGGTCCCCTTGGCCTGACTCGTCCGCGAGCTCGTCCCCAGTGTGGTATCAGCCTTATCTTTGTTCTGAGGTCCCTGTGTGACTCTGGAATTGGCTGGCATTCTCCATTCAGGTCACGCCTTCCCCTGCCTGCAACAGATCCCCTCTCCCCTCTCTCTCCCTCTGCCTTCTCCTCTCTCTCTCTCTCCTCTGACTTGCTCTTATACACACTCAGAGGAACCTGACAGAACAGAATCCGTCTTCTTCCTTACAAGATCTCCTCCTCCAGTTCCCTCCTTCATCCTGTACGGCTGCTTCCAGCTCCCGGGAGAGAATCACTGAGCAGCTCAAATAGGTATTTGTATCATCGTGTGTGTGTGTGTGTGTGTGTGTGTGTGTGTGTGTGTGTGTGTGTAGACAGTGGAGAGGGACAACGTCAGCTCTCCCCAGTCTCCCTTGCCAGATGGCTATAATTCTCTGCTCGTCTTCAGGACACTGGCAAAAGGACATCAATTAACCAAGGACAACACTAAGAAGGCAATTCTAGTATCCTGCACTAGGCAAGAAAAAAGATCCAAATCCCAAAGCTTGTCTGTCTACAAAGAACCACAGGCTTTTTGGTGAACCGAGCAGCTGGCCGGGCTTGTGAGCTAGCAGCCAGTCCTTCACTTGGCTAGTTGTTCCTCACCACTTGAAAGTGAGGCTTGAGCTTTTTACCAACTCAGACTGAGCAGGGGCCTGTTGCCGCCCAGGGAGGACCCACCGCAGTCAAAGAGCCTCACACCCCGTGGCTGTGAAGAGACCTGGGCCTGTGTACGTGGCTAGACCCAGGGATTGTGAAGAAAAGCAGCACCAGATCTCAGCCGAGCTGAAGAAGGAGATTTCCTTTCTCCACAACCTTGACCACCAGTCCTGAACAAGGAGAAGGATGTCTGGTTATAAAAAGTACAGTTCACTGAGAACCTTTTCTGTGTTAGGCACAGGGCTGGGTGCAAACATCATCTCAATTATTTCCACAAACTTGAGAGGGTCACACTATCATACCCATTTTACAGACAATAAAACTGAGGCAAGAGAGGTCCATAACTTGCCTGGATTATCCAGCCTCTTATTACTCCTACTGCTGTCACAGCTAACAGTTAACATTTGCTGAGCACTATGTGTCAGGTACTGGTCTAGTAATGGGTTAACTGCTTTTGATTGTCTACATTTTGCAGAGCTGAGTAGTAATATTATTCCTGCTTCCAGATGAAGAAACTGCTCAGAGAGTTTAAGTAAGTTACCCAAGATCACACAGCTAGAAAGTGATGGGGAAAAATCTGAGCTGGTATCCACTATGTTGTGCTGCTTCTCACTAACATATTATAGTGCATATGGCATTACAAATACATACCACATTCACAGAGAAACTCAATTTGAGGCATTTTTTGAAAAGAGCAATTAGACTCAGTCAGAATTAGCTATAATCTTTCCTTTCTATTCAAGCGAACTGTGTACTTTGGACTCAAGAACATCTCTGATCCTATTTCCTCACCTGGAAAATGGGGTTTGCTATGAGACTTAAAGGAAATTATTCTTATGCTTTTTTAGCTGTTCAGTGTACTCTAGAGATTGCTCCCACCCATTCCAAGCAAGGCGGCAAACACATGCACTCTCCACACTCTGATAACACTGCTTTGGCACATTTAGGGGAACAGTGCCTTGAATCTTGCTGAAGTTCTCCTTGTTCCATTTTTTCTCCAGTTTCTCTGTTTTATCACCTTTAAAGGTCAACTTCGCTAAGCAGGGCATTATTAAGAAGCTGTATTTGATATTGTGGGTGCAAGTATATGCGATGAGGAAATGTTTGAACCTAGGTACTGTTTTTGCAAAATACTGCTTTCTGGTTTAGGCAGGAGAAAAAAAAAAAAAATCTGTAAAAGTCCCATTAAGACGACTCACAGGCTCCTCAGACATCAAATAACTCTCACCAACATTTTAATGATTTAAGTGTAAATGAATCAGAAACACATGGACTGCATTTCTCTTGGAATATACAAGCATTTTAAAACCAAGAGAGGAAGAACTTGGCACAAAGCACCCTGCGCCATGCAGAGGGCCCTGCCCACTAAAGACATTCCCTCCATTAGTGCTGCAGATGAGCTGGCCCTCTCCTAATTTAGGGCATATCCAGGGAAATGCAGTCATTTGTTCTGGGCAGAGAGGGGAGAGTTCGGGAGGGAAAGCCATCAGCTTCTCCTTGTAAAGTGTCACAGAACCACTGAGCCTCCCAGAATAATTTCCTGACTATGTTTTTTTTAAGGCTGCCAACGCTCAATGGGAGGCATTTGAAATATGTTCTGAGCCAAAGTTCTGCCAATATACAGCAGAGCTGATATGTGCTTCCCTGGGAGTTAGCCAAGGCTCAGATGGAATCTGCATGAAAACTGCGTGGCTGAGGACTGATCTGGCCTGGATTCAGGGCAATTTCCCATTGTGTGGGGCTGCACTGGTGATACCGTCCTGATCTTTTGATAAGAACGTCCTGGAGCGACATGAATAAATCATGAAGAGTGGGAGGAATGGAAAAGACAGTGGTCTAGGAATAGACTCAAACATGGGTAACTCATATGTGACCTTGGACAAGTCACCTATTTTCTCTGCTGCAAGAGGGGAAGGAGGGACATCAGTTTGCTCTAGTATAAACTCAGGGGATAGGAGTCCACTGGGAGCACGGAGCACATGTAAATGTGTGTGCGGACTATGGAATGAAATTGCACTGGGGGTGGCGAGGTGAACTGCTAATAATCTGTTAAAAGTCAAAGAGCCCAGAAGTGAAGTTGCTCAGTCGTGTCCGACTCTTTGCAACCCCATGGACTGCAGCCTACCAGGCTCCTCCATCCATGGGATTTTCTAGGCAAAAGTACTGGGGTGGGGTGCCATTGCCTTCTCCAAATATGTGTCTGCTGCTACTGTTAAGTCGCTTCAGTCGTGTCTGACTCTGTGCCACCCCATAGATGGCAGCCCACCAGGGCCTTCTAATCTTGACACTTGCTTTTATCTGTGGTTATACTATCACATCACTCAGGATTCAATCACAGGTATTCAGAAAGATAATTTCTAAGAAGATTCAACTTGTTTTAAAAAATGTTGATGAAAAGGTTCACATACTTACATCTAAGAAACTAACAGTATGTCAGTTAGAATCATAAAAGTGTAGAATGACGGATGTTGGCTCAACATCCCGTTTATAGTAAGGGAAACGGATCAGAAACCTACTACTAACAGAGTAAATACTACAGCATTCCTACAACTAGAACAGGGCTTTGTTTACATGTTCTACCAAAGTGTTTATTATATACAACTCTTCAGCACAGACTTTCTGGAATTCCATGAATGCGTTGGAAAAAGTAAAATATTTGGGCAAAAAGTTTTTATTGACCAAATGTGAAATCCAGGCTTCCTATAGAATATCTAAAAACTGATAAATGGCCCCAAAGATTACACCTTAGAATTAAATTTTGGGTTATTTAATACACTGACTGACAGACAGCTGGAAACCCTGACTTCAGAAACTATCAGATCATCAGACTAATATGGGAAATTAAAAAAATAACAATGCCTGAGCTTCATCTCAGAAGATTCAAATTCAATGAATCTTGGGAGGGGCTTTTGAATCTATAATTTTAAAAGCTCCCATGCACAAGTGTCCCATTTTGGGTACACATAATGGTGCGTCATAATTAATGACATCTTAGATTTGATGTAATATTCTTAGTATCTGCCAGATACCTTCATGTACATCATTACATATAATGTTGACATGTGTTTCCAGATGAGGTTCAGAGAGACTAAGTATGCCAACAAGAGGATGATCAACATCTAGAGCCTTGGACTCCTGACCCTAAATCCTGCTCTCCTACTCCTCATCTGTAGACCCCTGATTCTGCCTGATTGAGCCATGCTGTCATGTGACTGCAAGATTTTAGGGGAGGGAAAAATAATTTATATGCGAAAAATAAACTAGGCTCTATTATGGGCTGAATTGTGCTCCTCCAAAATTCATATGCTGAAGCCCTAACCCCCAGTATCTCAGAATTTGTTTGGAGACAGGATCTTTAAAGAGGTGATTAAACTGGAGGTTGTTAGGGTGGGCTCTAATCCAGTATGACTGGTATCCTTATAAGAGGAGGAGATTAAGATACAGACAACACAGAGGAAAGATGGGGTGAAGAGACAGCCCACCTGTGAGCGAAGGAGAGAGGTCTCAGAAGAAAAACCTTGATCTTGAACTTCCTTAAAATACCTGCCAATACCTCGAGCTTGAATTTCTAGTCTCCCAAACTGTGAGAAAATATATTTTTGCTGTTTAAACTACCTAGTCTCTGATCCTTTGTCATGGCAGCTCTGGCAAACTAATACAGACTGTCTAATAGAAGTTCTCCCAAAGCGTAAGTAAGCCCATACTACCATACTGCCGCTGCTGCTAAGTCACTTCAGTCATGTCCGACTCTGTGCGACCCCATAGACAGCAGCCCACCAGGCTCCCCTGTCCCTGAGATTCTCCAGGCAAAAACACTGGAGTGGGTTGCCATTTCCTTCTCCAACACATGAAAGTGAAAAGTGAAAGTGAAGTTGCTCAGTTGTGTCCGACTCTTAGTGACCCCATGAACTGCAGCCTACCAGGCTCCTCCGCCCATGGGATTTTCCAGGCAAGAGTACTGGAGTGGGGTGCCATTGCCTTCTCCCCGTACTACCATAGTGTCAAGCTAATTTTAAGCACCACATACACGGAACTAACAAACACTGGGTCAGTTAAGGTTTTGTTTGGTAGGTGATAAGGGAAACCTTGACTAGTGCTGAAACAGAGTTTATTTTCCTTGTGTAGCAAGAAGTGAGGCAGAAGGTGGGCCTGGGGACATTTTCTTTTTTTTTTCTCTTCTGCCAGTCCTAGGAGGAGTGATGTATCCTAGGGTTAGGTACATGAAAAATAGACCATCTGTTATGGGCTGAATTATTTCCTCCCCAAAATCATATATTGAAGCCTTAACTCCCAGTATCTTAAAATATGAACATATTTGAAGATAGGAGCTTTAAATAAGTGATTAAGTTAAAATATTGCTGAATGGGCCTAATCTAATTATTAGTGTAAGAAGAAGAGTGTAGGATACAGACAACACAGACAGTAGGGAGACCATGAGGGAATGCAGTAAGAAGGCAGCCATCTGCAATCCAAGGAAAAGGCTCTCAAAAGAAACTAAAGCCGCCAACACCTCGATCTTAGACTTCTGGCCTCTAGAACTATGAGAAAATTAATGTCTTTTACTTGAGTGACCCAGTCTGTGGTATTTCAGTATGGCAGCCCTAGGAAGCTAATAAGCCATCTGTACTTGTCTTACCTTTGCTCACCTAAATATGTTTGATACAAATTATAGTTGCTATTCACTCATTTTAGGTCTCCCCTCCCCCAGAAGTTCCTCAGATGCTAAGACCACATGGATCAAGAAGATACACCCATCAGACAGGATTAATTAGGCCTTAAGAAGCAAATGAACAGCAGGGGTCAGACCTTGTGAAAGGTCAGGGGATTCAGGATTATCACCTCCCTAACTCTCCAGTGCTGTTTCATGGCCATTACTTTTCCAAACTCCTGCTAAATTCCCCTGCTTTTCTATCTTTCTGGAACACTCTACTCATGTCTACTATTGTCATCTTCCAGTTTCTTTATCCTATCCTCTGTTCCTTTCATTAATAACTTAGGCATGTGACACTATGCTCACCTCTCCTTCCCAATTCCTCCTGACATCCTGAGTGACAGTGGTCTCTCATTGCTTGATCTAGTTTAATGATGATTTCTCCCATTTCACCATAGCCAGCTACTCTACTTATAGCCATATCTATGTCTGAAATCTTACCCTTGTGATACCCCATTCCCTGACCACTGTCTCCCATCTTTCTAAGTCTGACTTCTTCAATAACCCTAGAATTCAACCTCATCAGGATAGCTAGCCTTCTAACACCATTCCATTTCCAGTCTATCAGATTCTCTTGGCTTTATATCTTTTCTAAATTCCGCAACCAAGCACCATCTCTCCTTAGTGGATTCTTTTTCTTTTTTTTTAAACCAGTTTCTTGACTCTCTTCTTACTTCAGAGGAATGATTTTTCATATTTCTGGTAAATCATTGAGAATCTAATGAAAGCCAGATTCCTTCTGTTTTGAATATCCCCAACAAGACCACATAATTGATTCCCTCACTCCTTCAATTCTTTCTAAAAATGTCACCTTATTAGTGAGGTCCTTCCTGGCCACTCTATTCTATTACTTCTATTCTCACCCCCATTTGCTCTCCCCATATCCTGCTTCACTTGTCTTTGTGGCACTAGCCACCAGCTAAGATGGTATTTATTTTAAGTTTTTATTGGTTTGTTGCTTGTTCTCCAACCCATTAGAATAACACTGTCTATGAGTGGACAAGTATTTTTGTATTTTTTGTTTGTTTGTTTACTGCTCTATTCCCAGTACCAAGAATAATGCCCTTGGCTTGCACAAAATAGGATCTTAATAAACATTTGTGGAATGAGTTTTCTTCCAAAAAACATTTAATAGGCACTATTCTTCAAATTTGAGATATAATTTCAGGGGCTTGATGGCGCTCCTAAAACCATGACGCTCAGAAGCTCAATTGTAACCAGTCTTCTCAAATATTTCTCATACATCCCACTATAGTTTTAAAAATCATTACATACTGATCACTAGCAAATCTACTACTTCTTTAGTCTAAATGTCTTTCCATAGTTTCTCATGCTCAATCAAATGTATTCTCACCTCCACCTCAAGGTTCCATTAGGCAGAAGTCATTTTCTATATCCAACTTGCTCATTCTCTCATATGAACAATGTTCATGAACTACTAACAAATCAGAAATTCAAGCCAGATATTTGAGTGTCATCACTGACTTATTTTTTCCTTTTCTTCTCATCTGCCATCAATCAATAACTCCTATTGTTTACATATAAGTATCTTTAAACCATCATTATGCATAACATCCATTCCCCATTGCCCTTGCACTAGTGGAATGATTCATTAGTTTTCATTGGATTATTTCAATAACTTCTCATTGGTTTCTTCCTTTAGTACCACTCTTATAAGTATACAAGTCTCATTAATTCTCTCCCTTTGCTAGACCTTTCAGATCCTTCCTTTGCCTGCTGCTGCTGCTAAGTCACTTCAGTCGTGTCCGACTCTGTGTGACCCCAGAGACGTCAGCCCACCAGGCTCTTCTGCCCCTGGGATTCTCCAGGCAAGAAAACTGGAGTGGGTTGCCATTTCCTTCTCCAATGCATGAAAGTGAAAAAGTGAAAGTGAAGTTGCTCAGTCGTGTCCGACTCTTAGCAACCCCATGGACTGCAGCCCACCAGGCTCCTCTATCCATGGGATTTTCCAGGCAAGAGTGCTGGAGTGGGGTGCCATTGCCTTCTCCATTCCTTTGCCTAGAGAATAAAATAAAAATACCTTAGAATAGCCTTTGAGCCTTAAAGTATAGTGCTGCCGTGAAACCGAAGTAGCCTGCAGTGCTGAGCCAACATGTGGAGGACAGCTGCCTGGAGAATGGCCTGGATCCACAGCAGACTTTGCCTAAGTGAGAAAGAAACTGTTGTGTGAAGCCACTGAGCTCTTGGTATTGTTTGTTACTGTAGATAATTTAGCCTACTCTGACTGACACAGTACTCTTATAGAGGTTTACTCTTTCACCTCTGTATTTTCCCCCAGAACCAGCATGCCTACACATCACACTTTAATGTCTAGAACTGGTACCAAAATAGTTTCATATTCCAGATTTTATCATGCTCTCTCATGTCTGTAGGCACTTACATACTTGGCTCTATTGGTCTTTAAAGCTATTTTCTTCCTCATTTGTCTACAGAATTTCCTCGTATTTATCATTTGAAATCTTTCTTAAATATCTGCTTCTCTGGAAAATTTTCCCCAATCATTCAGCCTGGAAGGAAACACTACCTTTGTTCCTTACACTTAAACTTTAAATTATACTTTAAATTGCACGTGTCAAATTATAGAGCAATTTTTTTGTTGACTTGTGTCATTCTTTCATCACAATAATTTGAGGATCTGAACAATATCCTTTGTACTTTCAACTCAATAAATGCTTATTGAATGTATAGATGTCTAAATAAATTTTTAGAAAGATATCAGGACAGGTAAATATATAATTAAGTCTATAATTATAAATTATGATGGCTGCTACACATAAAGAGAACTATTGAAAGAGGCTAATAGAAGGGCTTAATTTATGCAGAGTGGTCAGCAAAGTCATGGTGAACTGTTATTTAAAATCAATAGGATGAGTACAAGTTTGCTAGTGAAGAGCTGGTGATTTCTCAACGATGGACTACCCTACTTGGACATCACACATGTGGAAACTCCCCATTTTTATAACCCAGTTCATAGAAATAATAAAGATATAGAAATGTGAACAGCTGTACTCAGAAGCAAGAAAAGAAATGACCTGTGGATGAGGAAGTGGGAAAGTCCATAAAAGGAAGGCGATAGATGAGAAGTTATGGCAGTGAAGTGTCCCACAGTGGGAACCCATCTTGACCATGTGGGAGGTCTTCATAGTCCTGCTGGGGCTCACAAGACTCTATGTGAAGTCACTGGGAAAGGAGAGAGAATCACCAACACAGAAAAATTGCCAAACAAAAGTCAACAAATATTTTTCAAAGCCTGTATATGGAAAAGTGATACTAAACTCAATAAGAAAAGGATTTCATGGAAGGAAATAGAGTTAATAGAACCACAAGAACAGAATTTTAAAATAACTGTCCCCAGAAAGTTAAAGGAGGGGATATCATCTGTGAGACAAGGAGAAAGATTTGAAATAAGAACAGGCTGAAATGCAAAAAAGAAGCACTGGACAATTAATGAAATTAAAGTAAAATTTGCATTTATTAAATGTTTATTTAAATTTAAAAATAAGATGCAATTGTAAGTATAAACAGCTGAATGGCTACAAATGAAAAATTAATTAATGATTTGAAAAATCAAGCTGAAGAATTCTCTCAGATAAAGAGATCAGAAGTATAGAAAAAAATATAGGGATATAGATTCTGAAGTTCTTACATATGTCTACTAGAATTTTCTTTAAAAATGAAATAAAGAGCGGGAATATGAAACAATCTTTGATGATATATTGGCCTTAATTTTCCCAGAATTGAGAAAAGACAAGAATTCTCAGACTGAAAAGATCTACCAAGGCCCAAGTGAGATATTTACATAAAATTAGACCTAGATTCCTTGTCATGAAAGGTCAATGTATTAAGAATAAAATTAGAATCTTGAAATTACCAATTTTTAAGAGAAAAAATGAAATTAGATTATATTCAGACATTTTCACCAGCCACATGGAAACAAAAGGGAAATAGAGAATATCCAAATGTGAAAAAAAAAATACCTTTAAATTTATCATTTTTTTACTAAGGATTTTGTACATGAAGCTGAAATAATGAAGACATTTTCAGATTCTAAAAAGCCTACCATTTGCAGGCCCTTTCAGAAAGAGTTACTGGAGGATGTTGGAGCTGGTTAGCGTTGGTGAAATTGTGGAGAAATAAGCACACTAGAAGGTTGGTGTCTCAGATGGTAAAGAATCCACCTGCAGTGTAGGAGACCTGGGTTCGATCCCTGGTTTGGGACGATCCCCTGGAGAAGGAAATGGCAACCCTCTCCAGTATTCTTGCCTGGAGAATTCCATGGACTGGTCTGGTGATCATGGAGTCACAGAGCCCCTGGGTTCACAAAGAACTGGACATGACTGAGCAACTAACACTTTCAATACTTTCAAGTACACGTGTCACATGCTTGTCAGAACATAAAGTGTCCTGGCTACTTAGAATACAATCTGGGGATGTTAACAAAAGGAAAATAGGCATATCCTACAAACCAATAATCTTACCTCAAGATATCTGTCTCAGAGAAACTTCCATTTGGGAACATATTTATTGTAGCATTATTTGTCAAGGTGAAAAATGGGCTTCAATGGAATAACGGCTTAATATAATATAGTCATACTATGGAACACAAAACAACAATAAGAAGGGATATGGAAGATCTATTGATATATGCATCGAATTTATCTCTGGATTTATCTCTAAGATTTACTGTTGAGTGAAATGGGCAGATTGAAGAATGGTATGTGCATTAGGATACTATTTATTTAATGAAAAAGCAATAGGTTCAACATGAAATACACATTTTGCTCATTTCATAGATATTTTGCATATATTTTCCATATATAACTGACAAAAGTGGAAGGAAATAAATCACGAGTAACTAGTTACTTGTGGTAACTAGTGGTGAGAGGCTTTATTCATAAAGCCTCTGCAGTGTAGGAGATGTGGTGAGAGGCTTTATTCATAATTATAATAAGCAAAACTTTTAGTGACTGATCAAGGCTGTTTAAGCAGGGAATTTTAAGGGTAAAAGAGAACTCTGGGTATTGTGAGGAAAATGGACTTGGAGGCCAGTTTGGAGCCTGTTGCAGTACTTAGGACCATTAGGCACTCTGGGCACAGAGCCTGGGGCCCATGAAAATGTTTTAATTTCTTTTAAAATCAGAATTAAAAAATAAAATGATAATGGATATATAATAAAGAATCCAGTTATCTTTGTAGCAATGCAACACTAAAATATAACATTTGTTTATTTATTTATATTTTTATGAACAAAGCCCAGATTAGGAGAGAGAATGCCTGGATGGATCAGACTGGTGGTGGTGAACATGGAACCCAGAGGATAAAGACAAAATATATTTTGTCTTTCAGAAAAGCCTGAACCTGGCTGTAAATTGAGAGTGAGAAATTGAGGGAGAGGAAGACAACTCCCAGAATTCTGACTCAAGATTGTGTTGCTGCCACTTACTGACATGGGGGAAGAGAGGTAGAGGGTGAGTGGGGGTCAGGGTGTAAGGGGCCTTGCATGCCACACTAGATGCAGAAAGTCTACTAGGCAGGCTGGGGATTTTCTCAACTCTGGATAAGTGCGAGAGTCACATGGGGAGCTTGACCAATTCAAATTTCTGCCACAGCTCCCAGACTTGATCCCATCCAAAATCTTGAAAGGGTTGAGGAACGCTGACATTTTAGGCCACAGAAAGGCAAGATTTTTAAATAGAGAATGACATGATCAGATAGCATTTTGTTTTGTTTTTAAATTCATATTTGATAGCAGTAATGAGTTCGTGAGAGATTGGAGGATAATCAGGAACTATAATACCTAACAAACCCAGGCTGCCTGATTCTCAGCCACTCCCAGGCTAGGAAAAATTTAATGGAACTAAAGCTGTTTGGAAAAGAGCTGAAAAGACCTCCTGGCCAGACCAAGCGCAGAGCACAGCTTGGCTGAAGCCCAGGGGCATTTGGAGCACATGGGCCTTGGGGCCATCAGCGTTCTCTGGCCAAACTGCAGTGCTAATTTAAATGTTCAGTTGTCACAAAACAGTGAACCTGAACCATAATGACTTTTTAAAAGCAGGATTTTAAGACCAAAAGTATTTCACACACACACAAAAAGCATTGCAAGAAAGCTGGCCATCCCTCAGATAATGATTTTTAAATGGTGGGCTTCAAAATATTTTTGGGCCCCAGATGAAGGGGCTGAAGCAGGAAGGGCTCTATGTGTGTCTTTACCCATATAGGACTGGAAACAAGTATGACTCTTCTGAAGACATGCCAGCAGACCCTGATAGTTAACATGATACTCAATGCTATGCTCATCAGGACAGTGAGGGTATTTGGGTAAGCTGTGGTAACTCTCCGGGCCTGAGTTTTGTTTTTCCCCACAAGATGCGAGAAATGAGAGCACCTTTTTTTACATCTTGTTTCAAGGAAACAGTTGTTCTTAAAGTCTTTTAAATGAGTGATACATTTGGGATTCTAAGGAAACTTGACCTTCTCTGGAGAAAAGTATCAAGTTTTCCAGTATCTAGATATTTATAAGACTGGTGATTAATCCTTGGTGAAGTGAAAGTGAAAGTGACTTAGTGGTGTCCGACACTTATGGAATTCTCCAGGCCAGAATACTGGAGTGGGTAGCCTATCCTTTCTCCAGCAGGTCTTCCTGACCCAGGAATCAAACCTGGGTCTCCTGCATTGCAGGTGGATTCTTTACCAACTGAACTATGAAGGAAGCCAATCTTTGGTAATGTTTATAAATCACCTGCAAAGCTCCTGGCCCTTTGTGGAGCTTCAACCAATAGGAATTGTTATTTTTTTTAATTTTTTTAAAAATTTTATTTTATTTAACTTTACAATATTGTATTGGTTTTGCCATATATCAAAATGAATCTACCACAGGTATACACGTGCTCCCCATCCCAAACCCTCCTCCCTCCTCCCTCCCCATACCATCCCTCTGGGTCGTCCCAGTAATTGTTATTAATATAATTAGAAAGTAAGAATAAGGACCATGAAAGGTATACAAAGAAAGTGGCCTTCAGGATGGGCCTGAAAAGATGAGTAGGATTTCAACAGGGCAAAAGAGAAACAAGAGCTACAGTAATGGCAAAAATTGATGTAAGACTCCGTGATGAAGAGAGTATGCAGAATTGAGTAATAATACTACTGAGACTTAGCTCCGTTCCAGGTGTGATATGCATTATTTACTTCATCCTCCACAATGAGATATTGTTAGAGAATAGGAAACAGAGAAAAGGAAATGTTCTTACTCAGAATTACCCACTCAACTTTGCTCCTGCTTCCTTAGTAAATAATTGATTATCTTTCTGTCACTACAGGTTCATTTGCACTGTCTAGAGATTTAAGCCAATGGAATTATATAGCATATATTCATTTTTGTCTGGTTTCTCTCACTTAGCATAATTATTCTGAGATTCCCTCATGTTGTTACACACATGATTAGTTCATGTGTCATGATTCGCTTATTCATCCGTTCATGGACTCCTGAATTATTACCAGGTTTCAGCTATTACAAATAAAGCTTCTATGAACATTCATGTATGTGTCGTTATTTGGAAAGATGCTTCCATTTTTATTTGGTCCATCTCTAGGAATGGGATGGCTAGATCAGACTGTTGGTATATGTCTAATGTTTTAATACACTACCAAACACTTCTCCAAAGTGGTTGTACAATTTTACATTACCATCAATAGTGAATGAGCATTCCGGTTGTGCCATACTTGTGCCCAAACTTGGTAAGTTCAATTTTTGAAAAACTTTAACCATTATCATGTATGTAGAGGTATCTCATTGGATTTTAATTTGCATTCCCCTAATGATGAATGATTTTGAGCATTTTTAAGTGTTTTCATTCATGTATCATTTTTGGTAAATTGTTCAAACCTTTTGCCTTTTTAGAAAATTTTTTTTCCTAATTATTGATTTATTTATATATGAATCCACTGTATATGGGACTTCCTAGCCTGGTGAGCTTCCGTCTATGGGGTCGCAGAGAGTCGGACACGACTGAAGCAACTTAGCAGCAGCAGCAGCAGCAGGTGGCACTAGTAGTAAAGAATTTGCCTGCCAATGCAGGAGACACAAGAGCCATGGGTTTGCTCCCTGTGTCAGGAAGATACCCTGGAGGAGGAAATGACAACCCACTCCAGTATTCTTGCCTGGAAAATCCCATGGACAGAGGAGCCTGGCTGGCTACAGTCCATGGGGTCATAAAGAGTCTGATATGATGAAGAGTCTAAGCACACCACTGTATACCAGATGCATAATTTGCAAATATTTCTCCCTCATCCATGGCTTGTCTTTTCATTACTTTAATGTTTTTTTGCAGAGGAAAAGTTTTTAATTTTGATGAAGTACACGATCAATTTTTTTCTTCTATAGATCATGCTTTTGGTGTTGTATCAAGAAAATCTTTGCTTAACTCAAGTATTCACAATAATAAAATACCATGTACTGGGGGTTTAAACAACAAACATTTATTTTTGACATTTATTTTTCAGTTTTGGAGGCTGGGAAGCTGAAAAGCAAGGTGCTTTTGGGTTTCTGGTGAGAGCCCTTTTCCTGGTTTGCAGACTGCCTGCTTGTGGTGTCCTCACATGGGAGAGGGAAAGGGTGTCTTTTCTTATAAGGTTGCTAATCTAATCATGGGCACCACCCTCATGATCTCCTCCAACCTTAATTACTTTCCAGTTTCCACCTCCAAACTATCTCATTGAGGAACAGGGCTTCAATATACGAATTTTGGGGGATACAAATGTTCAGTCTGTAACACCAAGGTCACAATAGTTTTTCCTTTTTTTAAAAAATTTTATTTCTTATAAAATTTTTAGATTTAGATTCACATTAGGTCTATGATACTATGATTTACATTTTGGTCTATGATCCATATGGAGCTGGTTTTTGTGTATTGCACAAGATTTGGACTGAAGCTCATTTTTTAGTGTATAGATATCCAATTGTTTCAGCATCACTTGTTAAAAGGACCATCCTTTCTCCACTGATTTGCTTTTACACCTTTGTCAGTTGTCCTTAAGTGTGAATTTGTATCTGGTTTCTCAATCTGTTCTGTTCATCTATTTGTGGATCTTTATGCCAGTACCACATTGTCTTAATTACTGTAGCTTTAGAAAAATCTAGAAATATGTAGTGTTAGCGCTCCTGCATTGTTCTTTTTCAAAGTTGTTTTAGAAAGAGTTTGTTAATTTCTACCAGAAAGCCTGCTGTAGAATTTGATTGGAATTCTGTTGAATCTATACATCAGTTTGGGGAAGAATTGGCATCTTAAGAATAATTAAGTATTCATATTAAGAACATTCAGTATTCTTTTTTTATTTTTATTTTTTGCAGGGGAAAATGGACAAAGGAAAGGATCAATGAGGGTGGGAGGGAAATGGGAAGAAAGAAGGGGAGTGATGGTGCGGAGGAGTATATGTAATTTCTTAACCAATGGCTTTCTGTTTTTAATCACAAAGAACACTTAAAAAAAATCATGTTGAATTCATCCTATATTAGGATGTTTGTTCTCGAAATGAAAAGTTCAGGAAACAAAAAGTCCAGTTTGGGTGTCCTCATCTTAGGCACATCTTGGTATTTTGTATTGGTAGGTCTATCTTTACCACAATATGTTATTTAGGACAGGATCACATTTGTCACCTCTTCCTCCCTACTACTCAAAGTGGTACCAAACCCACAAAATAGTCAATAAACCTTTACAGAGTGAACAAATAAGTCTTTTTTTTTTTTAAACTCTCCTGAGTGAACTGAATTTTTTGAGGCTCATAAGTGAATATGTTTTGCTCTTTACTTTGTCTATTACAGCCAGATTATATGAGTGGGGTATTAAAGTCTCCCACTATTATTGTATTGCTGCATATTTCTTCTATCATATTAATTAATGTTTGTCTTAGATATAACAATGCTCCAATGTTGGGTGCATATATATTTATAATTGTTATAACTTCTTTTTGGATTGTTCCTTTAAGTCGTTATGTGTAACCTTCATTGTCTCCTTTTCAGGATCTTTAAAGTCAATTTTATCTGTTATAAGTATTGCTACTCCTGTTTTATTATGGTCCATATATGCATAAAAAATCTTTTTCCAGGCCTTCATTTTCAGTCAGTATATATCCCGTATTTTAAGGTGGTTCTCTTGTAGACAACATATATAGGGGTCTAGTTTTTGTATCCATTTGACCCATTTTATCTTTTGGTTGTCTCTTGTAGACAAGGTATGTAGGGGTCTTGTTTTTGTATCGATTCGGCCAGTCTTTGTCTGTTGATTAGGGCATTCAGCCCATAAACGTTTAAAGCAATTATTGATAAATAAGATTTACTTTATTGTTTTGGGTTTGAATTTATACACCCTTTTAGTGATTCCTATCTAGAGAATGTCCTTTAGTTTTTGTTGGAGAAATGGTTTAGTGGTGCAAAATTCTCTCAACTTTTGCTTATTTGTGAAGCTTTTGATTTCTCCTTCATATTTGAATGAGATCCTTGCTGGATACAATAATCTAGGCTGTAAGTTATTTTCTTTCATCACTTTACGTCTTGCCATTTCCTCCTGGCTTGGAGAGTTTCTATTGAAAGATCAGCTGTTATCCTTATGGGAATTCCCTTGTGAGTTATTTGATGTTTTTCCCTAGCTGCTTTTAATATTTGTTCTTTATATTTAATCTTTGTTAATTTGATTAATATGTGTCTTGGGGTGTTTCGCCTTGGGTTTATCCTGTTAGGGACTCTCTGGATTTCTTGAACTTGAGTGGTAATTTCCTTCTCCATTTTAGGGAAGTTTTCAACTATTATCTCCTCAAGTATTTCCTCATGATCTTTCTTTTTATCTTCTTCTTCTGGAACTCCTATGATTCGAATGTTGTAGCATTTGATGTTATCCTGGAGGTTTCTGAAATTGTCCTCATTTCTTTTGATGCGTTTTTCTTTTTTTTTTAGTCTGATTCATTTATTTCTAGGATTCTATCTTCTAATTCACTAATCCTATCTTCTGCCTCTGTTATTCTACTATTTGTTGCCTCCAGGGTGTTTTGGATCTCATTTATTGCATTATTCATTATGTGTTGACTCTTTTTTATTTCTTCTAGGTCCTTGTTAAACCTTTCTTGCATGTTCTCAATCCTTGTCTCCAGACTCTTTAACTGTGATTCCATTTTGATTTCGAGATTTTGAATTAATTTCGCTATCATTATTTGGAATTCTTTATCAGGTAGATTCCCTATCTCTTCCTCTTTGGTTTGGTTTGGTGGGCATCTATCCTGTTCCTTTAGCTGCTGGGTATTCTTTTGTCTCTTCATTTTGTTAAAATTGCCAAGTTTAGAGTGTCCTTACTATGTTCTGGTAGTTTGTTGAATTCTCTTTATTGAGGCGGTTTACAGGTCTTTTCAATATCTGATCACTGCCCTGTTACAGAGGGAGCGGAGATGAACACCCAAATCTAAACCGGCCAGGTTCAGGCACTCGGATAATCCTCAGAAGCACAGACTTGGTTGAGTCTGCCTTTTATGCCCTTCCCACATCCGAGTAGCGCAGGTGATGAAATGTTCAGCGAGCGCAACTGCTGCGACTTATCGCCTCTCCGCCACTCAGTTTTCTGGGTATACAAACAGCGCACTTTCTCAGGCAGATGTTGACCATCCAGAGCCCCAAGAAGCGTGAGTCAGCACAGAAACCTACTCACAGTTCCGTTAGACAGTGTCTCTCTAGGGCTGTAATTACCCGCCTCCAGCCCTGGCTGCCTGTCACTGGAGAGGGACGGCCTGCAGCCGGCCAACTCTGTGCAGCCCTTTGTTCCGTAGGTAGTCCTGGTGGTGTCTTAAGTTAGGGCTGGCTTTTGATGTAGTAGATAACTGACAGTCTGGTTAAATTGCTCAGATAGCGCCCGAGATAGCCAGGCCAAATCCTTTCTCAAAGCAATGCAGGCCTCGCCGCTCCTCCTAGCCCAGCCCCCACTTGCCAATAGCAAATGCTGGTGTCCGTGCCACTTCTCCGCAAAAGGAGTTACGGCAGGGCTCGTTTTCTCGTTTTGAAGACAATGAGCTGTCTTTCTAAGTGCCTGATGTCCTCTCCCGGTATTCAGAGGTTGTTTTATAGAATTTATTCAGCATTCAAATGTTCTTTTAATGGATTTGTGGAGGAGAAAGTATTCTCCCTGTCTTACTCGTCCGCCATCTTAGCTCCTCCTCAAGAACATTCAGTATTCTTAAATGAATACCATATATCTCTTAACTTATAAAGTTCTTTAAAATTTATCTCAGTAATGATTTGTTGTTTTTAGTGAGTAATTCTTATCTACCTATTGTCATATTTATCTCTAGGTCTTTAATAAATTTTGATTTCATTGCATATGACACTTTGATTTCTGATTGCTCATTGCTAATATAGAAATATAAGTGATTTCTTTCTGTCTTCTGCAATCTTACTGAATTTACATTTTAGTTATAATAACTTTTTTTTAAGATCCCATCAGATTTTTTACATAAATGATCATATCATCAAAAGAATAAAGATGGTTTTACTTCTTTTCTTTTCCTTGCTTTGTTGCACTGGCTGGAACCAAAAGTGTAATACTGCATAGAAGTGGAGACTGAACATAAAAGTTTTATTCTTGATCTTATGGAGAAAGCATTCAGTCTTTGCCATTACGTTATTTGCTAACTGTGGGGTTTTTGTAGTTGTCCTTTATCAGATTGAGGAAGTTCCCATCTATACTTAGTTTGCTGAGAATTTATACCAGGAATGGCTGTTGGGTTTTATCAATTATCTTTATTTATGTATTTCGGCCATGCCACACAGCTTGTGCGATCTCAGTTCCCCGACCAGGTAGTGGAAGCACAGAGTCCTAACCACTGGACCTCCAGGGAATTCCATTTTCTACTTTTATTGACATAATCATATGATTTTTCGTTTGTTAATATTTAAAATGTCAATGTTAAAATTTTACCACTTTAAAAATATGGTAAATTACATTGATTTATTTTCTTGACTTTTCCAGAAAGTTAATCTTGCATTAACTCTACTTGGTTATGAGATAATTAATCTTTTTGTAGATTGTTGAATTCAATTTTATAAAATTTTGTCAATTTTTTTTATATATGGTTTTGAGGCACACTGGTATGAAGTTTTCTTATAACATTTTAATATGATTTTGGTATCAGGAAAACACTGGCTTCAAAGAATGAGTTGAGAAGCATTCCCTTTTCTTCTATTTTCTGGAAGAGTTTGTATAGAATTGGCATTCTTTCTTTCTTAAGCATTTCTTAATACAGTGAAATTATATAGGCTTGAGTTTCCCCCTTCTTCTCTGTGGGGAGATAATTTTAACTACAAATTCCACTTATTTAACAGATAAAAGGTTGTACAAGTTATCTGTTTCATCTTGAGTAAATTTTTGTGTTTTTTGAGGAATTTGTACATTTTATCTACGCTGTCTTTTTTTAAAATTTATTTTTAATCGGAAGTTAATTACTTTACAATATTGTGTTGGTTTCTGCTTAATGGTGTAACATTGTTTATCGTAGTATTGCTTTATTGTACTTTTACTACTTATAAAATCTTTAGTAATGTCACCTCTCTTATTCCTGAATTTGGCAATTTGCATCGTCTCTCTTTTTGTGCTGATCAGTTTTGATAGAAGTTTGTCAACTTTATCACCTCCTCGGAGAGGCTGCTCTTGATTTCATTGACTTTTTTTCCCCAACACATCTCTATTGCATATTTTTAATGGATTTATCCTCCAGTTCTTTAAAGTTGTGTATCTGGAAAGGACTTTACCCTTCTCGTTTTAAAAAGATATTCTCACGGAAGCAAAAGAGTCTGTATTATTTTGAGTGCAAAGAAAGGCATAATTAACATGACAGTATACATATATCAAGCACTTAGGTTATGCCAACAATCTTCTGAGTTAAACATCATTATTATTTGCATTATACAGACTTGGAAACTGAGGCTCAGAAAAATTTAAGTTTTCCGATGTCATATACCCAACAAGCAACAAAGTGACATTCACACAACTCCAGAGTCTCTAATCTTAACAAGATAGACAAGATTCTGCTGTCTATCAAGAAAATAGAGGACATATGAATATGCACTCCAGGAAATGCCTCATGCTTGTAGTCCTGAGAAAAAAACTTAAGTCACTTGAGAGTCATTCCAGACTTTTTCCAGGACAATGGTAATCTTAGCAGGAAACTCCTGGGACCCTGTGAAACCATATAGCTCCCCAGAGACACTTACAGAGAACAAAACTCCAGGACATAGCTTACGATCAAAGCCACCCAAAGTCATTCCCAGAGCCTGAGAAAGGGCTCCATAAAATCAGCAGCTGGGGGTTGGAATGGGTGTTGGTTCTAAGAGGGCATTTCCCTATGGATGGCTGGCTGCACACACTTAGATGAAAAGACAGCCTCGCTGATAGTGTTGGGTGGGGCAGCATGTTCTTTTTTCAAATGTTCTGTGGAAATAGCATGGACAAAACAAAGAACACTGGGTCTGCACACATGCTACCTGAATGGATGGATTCAGATCTAAGAACCTGAGCATCCCATGTTGCTTGCCTGGGCCTATTTCCTCATCTATAACAAAAAGACATGAGTGGTCGTTCAGCCTGCCATTTGGTGCTACAAAAGTGAGAAGGATAATTATTGTTGTTGCTGTTAATACTTTTCTGAATGTTTCAGGATTCTGCACGGAGATACAATGAAAACATTTTATATCACACACTGAAAACTGAAATATACCAAAAAAGCTGCACCAAGTTAGCATTTGGAACAGAAATTATTTACAAAATAGGCAATGCTACTGGGCATGTTTTGGTCTTCAATTAAATTCTTTTTAAACTCTGGCTCCATGGTGTAATGGTTTTGGAATTAGTAATAATAAAACTTTAGTTACACTGGTGAGTAATGGTTTTATTTAAAACAAGATGAAATGTTAACCCCATGATGCCCAGAACCAAATGTAAGGCCTCTAAGTTAATGTCAGAGGCCAGCGGTGGGGTCATTGCTACTAACTGTTAGGTGGAGGGCTGAGATATACACAGCACAGCTAACTGCATCTCACCTTATAGTTTCACCTTGCTGTTTATCTGTGTCCTAACATCCTTTGGAAGCTTTCATTATTGACTTTTTTTTTTTTTTTAACACTGTCAGAGACACCAGGACTCAGAAAAATTGATTGGGTCAAAGTCTCATGGCTTGTAGGAGTGCAGGGCTCGAGAGGTCGTGACAGTGCAGAGAGCACTGTCTGATATCAGGTGTTAATTGGGGCAGGTGCCTGTGTAACTGGGGAGCATCCACTATGTGAGCACGGGGATAATACCTACTTCAGGTGCTTACTCAGCACCTGACGCTTACTTAAGTACTAAATAAAAGTTAGCTATTCTTCTTCATCTCCCACCTCACTTTTCATTGCAGCACACGTGGGTCTTGGCAAACACAAGCACAGCCACAGGCAAGCTCCCACTTCTGTAGTCCTCCACCCACCAGGAACGTGCCCCCAACAAACCAGTCTCGAATGGACTCCATTCCACTCCCCTCACAGCTTGTGAGTCTTGGGCTTTGGAGGTCTTCCCCCAGGGCTCCTTTTCCTTCTTCTGCCAGGGAGAACTTCAGAACTTCAGCCTGGGGCTATCCTTACCTGATTATAGTGACTTTCCAGGGGTGTGAGTGAGGGCAGAGGGGCTAGAAGGCAGTGCTTCATTTCAAGTGGGAAGGGAGAAAGAAAAGGAAAAGTTAGAGAGAACTTCTCTTGCAGGGCTGGTCCCTGCTCTGATCTCTATCAGACTTCCTCCCATCTGTCACCCTCCTCCCAGCCTGCATCTCTTTCTCCTCTTTGGCTCCAGGCCTCAGGGCCAAGCTCCTTGGCAAATCTGCATTTTTTTTTTTTTTTCTGGAACATGGGGCCTGTAGCATTCTTCTGGGTTTGCAAACAACCCATGCCAGCTGTAGTATTATCTGAGGACTTGCTGAAGACCCACATTCCCTGAAGGCACTAGGCCTCAGTTCAGTTTGGTTCAATTCAGTCGTTCAATCATGTCCAACTCTTTATGACCCCATGAATTGCAGCATGCCAGGCCTCCCTGTCCATCACCAACTCCTGCAGTTCACTCAAACTCATGTCCATTGAGTCGGTGATGCCATCCAGCCATCTCATCCTCTGTTGTCGCCTTCTCCTCCTTCCCCCAATCCCTCCCCAAATCAGGGTCTTTTCCAATGAGTTAACTCTTCACATGAGGTGGCCAAAGTACTGAAGTTTCAGCTTTAGTATCAGTCCTTCCAATGAACACTCAGGACTGATCTCCTTTAGGATGGACTGGTTGGATCTCCTTGCAGTCCAAGGACTCTCAAGAGTCTTCTTCAACACCACAGTTCAAAAGCATCAATTCTTAAGCGCTCAGCTTTCTTCACAGTTCAACTCTCACATACATGACCACTGGAAAAACCATAGCCTTAACTAGATGGACCCTTGTTGGCCAAGTAATATCTCTGTTTTTGAATATGCTATCTAGGTTGGTCATAACTTCCCTTCAAAGGAGTAAGCGTCTTTTAATTTCAAGGCTGCAGTCACCATCTGCAGTGATTTTGGAGCCCCAAAAAATAAAGTCTGACACTGTTTCCACTGTTTCCCCATCTATTTGACATGAAGTGATGGAACCAGATGCCATGATCTTCGTTTTCTGAAAGCTGAGCTTTAAGCCAACTTTTTCACTCTCCTCTTTCACTTTCATCAAGAGGCTTTTTAGTTCCTCTTCACTTTCTGCCATAAGGGTGGTGTCATCTACATATCTGAGGTTATTGAGATTTCTCCCAGCTATCTTGATTCCAGCTTGTGCTTCTTGCAGCTCCAGCCTTTCTCATGACGTACTCTGCATATAAATTAAATAAGCAGGGTGACAATATACAGCCTTGACGTACTCCTTTCCCTATTTGGAACCAGTCTGTTGTTCTATGTCCAGTTCTAACTGTTGCTTCCTGACCTGCATACAGGTTTCTCAAGAGGCAGGTCAGGTGGTCTGGTATTCCCATCTCTTTCAGAATTTTCCACAGTTTATTGTGATCCACACAGTCAAAGGCTTTGGCATAGTCAATAAAGCAGAAATAGATGTTTTTCTGGAACTCTCTTGCTTTTTCCATGATCCAGCAGATGTTGGCAATTTGATCTCTGGTTCCTCTGCCTTTTCTAAATCCAACTTGAACATATGGAAGTTCACAGTTCATATATTGCTGAAGCCTGGCTTGGAGAATTTTGAGCATTACTTTACTAGCATGTGAGATGAGTGCAATTGTGTGGTAGTTTGAGCATTCTTTGGCATTGCCTTTCTTTGGGATTGGGATGAAAACTGACCTTTTCCAGTCCTGTGGCCACTGCTGAGTTTTCCAAACTTGCTGGCATATTGAGTGCAGCACTTTCACAGCATCATCTTTTGGGATTTGAAATAGCTCAACTGGAATTCCATCACCTCCACTAGCTTTGTTCATATTGATGCTTTCTAAGGCCCACTTGACTTCACATTCCAGGATGTCTGGCTCTAGGTCAGTGACCACACCATCGTGATTATCTGGGTCATGAAGATCTTTTTAGTATAGTTATTCTATGTATTCTCACCTCTTCTTAATATCTTCTGCTTCTGTTGCTGCTGCTGCTGCTAAGTCACTTCAGTCGTGTCCGACTCTGCGTGACCCCATAGGCGTCAGCCCACCAGGCTCTCCTGCCCCTGGGATTCTCCAGGCAAGGAAACTGGAGTGGGTTGCCATTTCCTTCTCCAATGCATGAAAGGGAAAAAGTGAAAGTGAAGTCGCTCAGTCGTGTACGACTCTTAGCGACCCCATGGACTGCAGCCCACCAGGCTCCTCCATCCATGGGATTTTCCAGGCAAGAGTACTGGAGTGGGGTGCCATCTGCTTCTGTTAGGTCCATACAATTTCTGTCCTTTATTGAGCCCATCTTTGCATGAAATGTTCCCTTGGTATCTCTAATTTTCTTGAAGAGATCTCTAGTCTTTCCCATTCTGTTGTTTCCCTCTATTTCTTTGCATTGATCACTGAAGAAGGCTTTCTTATCTCTCCTTGCTATTCTTTGGAACTCTGTATTCAGATGCTTATATCTTTCCTTTTCTCCTTTGCTTTTCACTTCTCTTCTTTTCACAGCTATTTGTAAGGCCTTCCCAGACAGCCATTTTGCTCTTTTGCATTTCTTTTCCATGGGGATGGTCTTGATCCCTGTCTCCTGTACAATGTCACAAACCTCATTCCATAGCTCATCAGGCACTCTATCTATCCGATCTAGTCCCTTAAATCTATTTCTCACTCCCACTGTATAATCATAACGGATTTTATTTAGGTCACACCTGAATGGTCTACTGATTTTCCCTGTTGCTGCCGCTACTGCTAAGTCACTTCAGTTGTGTCTGACTCTGTGTGACCCCATAGATGGCAGCCCACCAGGCTCCCCCATCCCTGGGATTCTCCCGGCAAGAACACTGGAGTGGGTTGCCATTTCTTTCTCCAATGCATGAAAGTGAAAATTGAAAGTGAATTTTCTCAGTCGTGTCCAACTCTTAGTGACCCCATGGACTGCAGCCTACCAGGCTCCTCCGTCCATGGGATTTTCCAGGCAAGAGTACTGGAGTGGGGTGCCACTGCCTTCTCCAGTGATTCTCCCTACTTTTTTCAATTTAAGTCTGAATTTGGCAATAAGGCATTCATGATCTGATCCACAGTCAGCTCCCAGTCTTGTTTTTGCTGACACTAGAGCTTCTCCATCTTTGGCTGCAAAGAATATAATCAATCTGATTTTGGTTTTCACCATCTGGTGATGTCCATATGTAGAGTCTTCTCTTGTGTTGTTGGAGGAGGGTGTTTGCTATGACCAGTGCGTTCTCTTGGCAAAACTCTATTGGCCTTGGCCCTTCATTCTGTACTCCAAGGCCAAATTTGCCTGTTACTCCAGGTGTTTCTTGACTTCCTACTTTTGCATTCCAGTCCCCTATAATGAAAAGGACATCTTTTTTGGGTGTTCGTTCTAAAAGATCTTGTAGGTCTTCATAGAACCATTCAATTTCAGCTTCTTCAGCATTACTGGTTGGGGCATAGGCTTGGATTACCGTGATAGTGAAAGCTTTGCCTTGGAAACAAGCAGAGACCAGGGAACTCTAGGGGCGGGGCCCAGCGCTCTGTGTTATAAGAAGCTCCCCAGGTAATTCCAAGGCAGCAAAAGTGTGAAAATTACTGTTCTAGGGAAATGAGGCAAAAGGAAGCTGCTGCTGCTGCTGCTGCTAAGTCGCTTCAGTCGTGTCCTACTCTGTGTGACTCCATAGACGGCAGCCCACCAGGCTCTGCAGTCCCTGGAACTCTCCAGGCAAGAACATTGGAGTGGGTTGCCATTTCCTTCTCCAATGCATGAAAGTTAAAAGGGAAAGTGAAGTTGCTCAGTCATGTCCAACTCTTCGAGACCCCATGGACTGCAGCCTACCAGCCTCCTCCACCCATGGGATTTCCCAGGCAAGAGTACTGGAGTGGGGTGCCATTGCCTTCTCCAAAAGGAATTGAGGACCTGACTATTCAGCTCTGCTTCCCGAGCACAGTCAGAAGCTCCCAAATTGTGGTTAAAGAGGATAAAGTTCTAAAATCTCTTCTGAGTAGACAAAGAAGACAGGATATAAAAAGAAATAAGAAAGGAAAGAGTTTTCTCAGCAGGAAAAACAGGTATCTGATTTCCCTGGATCCTCTATTGCTTCTCCAGAGACCACTCATGCCTTCCAACATAAATCTCTGGGTCTAAGTTTCTGCAGGTGCCATCCAAAGGGACACAGGTAGCAAGAGAGCAGTGGGAGCTTTCCAAGAACTTAAAAGTTCATGAAACCCATGGGGGGAGTATCAGAGCTCAGCCACCCAATTCTCCATCTGATGCTTGAGTTTCTATCAACCTCTGAAGGGAACTCATGCCCATTCAAAAGCCTGCTGCTGCTAAGTTGCTTCAGTCGTGTCCGACTCTGTGTGACCCCACAGATGGCAGCCCACCAGGCTCTGCCGTCCCTGGGATTCTCCAGGCAAGAACACTGGAGTGGGTTGCCATTTCCTTCTCCAATTCAAAAGCCTAGAGTTCTAAAAAAGTTCTTTCACTGGACACCAGAACAGGGCTGTGCTTTCTTGTTCACTCTGATATTCTTACTCCCCCTGCTCCCACAGGGCCCAATAAGTAGTAGTTGAATGAATGGATATATGTATGAACTAATGAGCAGACGTTCTGCCCAGTTTATGTGGTTAGAAGCACAGTCTTTCTATGAAGGAGGGTGGCAGCAGTGTGCCTGGGACACTGCTTCTGTGACCCACCCAGCCAGTGCCTTGCTGAGGGTAGGAGCCCTTTGAACTTGAGATGGATGGGAGAGATCCAGACTAAGAGGTCCCTGGCACGGGGAGATGACTCTTTCAAGTGTTCTGAGTGTCAGGGCCCAGTGGCAGCTTTCCTCCATGGCAATGACTTATTACATTCCTGAATAAGTGAAGGGAAATTCAATCCATATGTTCTGGAGTTATTTGCACAATACTCAACAAGATGCTGCCGTTGTGTAAGAGCCATTTGACGTCGGTGGCATGACTTTCTTCTTTCTGTTCTGAGAAGAGTCCCTGAAGAAAAGCCAATTCTACTGTCCCCGAAGAGGGAGGGGCAGGAGCACGGGGGGCAAGTCATCTAGGGCCATCCTGCAGGCAGCTCAGCCCTAGAGGAGACTGGCAAGTCTCAGAGAGGAGGCTAAGGACAGGGAGACTCCTGCCCAGCTGTACATCCACGTGGGCCCAGCCAGCTGCTGCCAGAAGAGCCTCAGTGGAGGATGGGGTGGAAACAGCTTAAGGAATTGCTGAAGAATAGGGAGGAAAAGCCAATGCATTGGAAAGATGGGGGCATCAGGAAGAGCACCTGGGTTGCATTCTGGTGTAACTTTAGATAAGTTACTTCCTCCCTTCCAGCCTCAGTTTCCCCTTTTGCAAAGTGTGAGGCTATACTCATGTTCCACCATCCTTACACATCCCGATAGACTATTCTAGGAAGATTTTTTGTGTGTCTTATTATGAGTATTATCTGGAAATGCCTGGATAATATTTTTACCACAATCCTTAGTAAGAAATACATTTCCCAGAGTAACAGTATACAAAACGGAAACAAAGGTTTCACAAATCAGTGCTTACCCTTCCTGTCAGCACTGACATGCTGATCAATGGAAAGCCGAGAGAATCCAGAAATACACCTACACATTTATGGTCAAGTGATTTTCAACCAAGGTGCCAAGGCAATTCAATGAATAAGAACAGGTTTTTTAGGTGGTGGTGGGACAACTGGCTATCCATATTCAAAAATACATACATACATATATGCATCTGTACACTTAGAGCTACTTCACATGACACACACAAGTGAATTAAAAATGGATCCTAGATTGAAATATTAAGGGCTAATAGTAAGTAGTGAACTACGCGCATATGTTAACCGCAAGGATGAACCCTCATGAACATTATGTGAAGTGAAAGAAGACAAATGTGAAAACTACTTTGTGTTTCCATTTATATGACATTTCTATAAAAGGCAAAACCTTAGAGACGGAAAGCAGATCATAGGTTTTCTTGGGCTGTAGGGCTGTGTGTGGGAAGTTTGTGGAGTGACAGCAGTATTCTAAAACTGTGTGGAATGTTATTCAGCCCTGTAAATGAGCTAAAACTCATCCAGTTGTACACTAACATGGGTGAACTTTACAATCTGTACATTATAACTCAAAGAGATATGACAACTAATAAAATTAAACCTGAAGGATAAAGATAATACATGATTTATTCAATTGTGTTGTTTTTTGGGCATGATGAGTTAGTTTTGGACCACCTCTTATTGCCTTATTAGTCTCTCTTCATATCATCCACAGCATCATTGCACATAAATATACTACTCGTGAATACTAGTCATATGAAAAGATTAGATATAGAGTGATTAGGTTTATATTGAACGCTAAAACTTTTTAAAGGAGTTTATAAGCCTGAGCAATCTTCTAACATTATGCAACACCAACAAATGCCATTCAGTTCAGTTTAGTTCAGTTCAGTTGCTCAGTGGTGTCTGATTATTTGCGACCCAATGGACTGTAGCATGACGAGCTTCCCTGTCCATCACCAACTCCCAAAGCTTGCTCAAACTCACGTCCATTGAGTCGGTGATGCCATCCAGCCATCTCATCCTCTATTGTCCCCTTCTCCTCCTGCCTTCGATCTTTCCCAGCATCAGGGTCTTTTTCCAATGAGTCACTTTTTCGCATCAGGTGGCCAAAGTTTTGGAGCTTCAATTTCAGCATCAGTCCTTCCAATAAACATTCAGGATTGATGTCCTTTAGGATTGACTAGATTTGATGTAGACCATAATTAGCCATAGTTTCAGGTATGTAATTTGTCATACTCCCCAAAGGCATAATCTGATAGCTCTGAGTACTTGCAAAACACAAGGAAAAAAGTTCTGTTTCTCCTTAGTAGCTTAGTGTGGCAACCAGACACCCCCAAAGATTTCCTAATCAGTTCAGTGGCTTCCAAACCTAACGGATCATGAGAATGATTCATGGAGAGCCTCCCATCTCACTTCCAAGACCCAGGCCATCACAACATCCAAGGTGTGGAGATTTAGGATTCTTTAGCCTTAGAAGGACTTCCTAAGTGGTCAGAAAGATTTGTGAGTTTCATTTGGTGAGATCAGATTTGGTGAGTGATTAGATTTGAGATAGAACACAATGAACTAGTTTCCAGTTACAGTTAAAAGATAAAAGTTTGCAAATGAATGACTTAAATATAAAGCAGAGTATAGATTAAGTTGTCTCAACAATCACACCACCCACTCTTTCTCACTTTCATTCCTTCAGAAAGGGATGGAGTAACAGCTTTAAGCTAGAATTCTGCAAATTCCTGGATCCTACAGTGATAACCTCAAATTCTTAGCTTTTAAAAGCTTCATAATCCTTTTTAGTTAAATGGAGAATATCATCAATTATTAGTTTTTAAAAATAGTTGGCTGCCATTAGGTTAAGTTGCCCTTTTGTATTTTCAGAAGCTAATTTTTAAACCAAGTGCAGAATTTATATTTGCATGGTTAAAGTCAGTTTTTAGGTCTTCATTTGAGACTCAACATTTTTTTAACTCTTAGTCCAGTTATTTAATGAACTCTCTATTTCTCCCAGATTTATTTATCAACTCAAATTTTGACAAGTTTACATATTTATATTATTTGTTTTCTTTTGTCCCTTACTTTAGTCAACCTGCAAACAAACCTCTTTGCATTCATGCTTTTCCTCTTATTATCTGCCTCAGGAAAGGAAGGTCCTGCCTCTGGGGGCTCAGGACGGCTCCCCAGTTCTGCCTGTGCTCTGGGAGCCCCACCTTTCTCTCCTGGACCCTCTGCTCTGATGTCAGCCCATGCGTCCTCCAGCGCATGGAAAAATATCCCCATCTTCCCCATCTAAAACCAAAATGCTTCCACACCATCAGTCCCTTCCCACCCAGCCTCCATTCCCCTTCTCATTTTCTTTCCTAGTCAAGCTTCCAGAAGGAAAATCCCCTGAGTATTGGTGCTTCTCTCCTGCAGGGATTTCCTACCCTCTGTTGTCTGGCGTTTGTCCCCACTGTTCAATGAACCACTGCTGGATAGAGTCAGTAATGATTGTGTAGTTGTCCAAATCCCATCAATTCATTTTCTATTCATACCTAATTTAACTTTCATGTTGAGTTTGTTTTGAGGAATAGTCTCTACTTTTTCTCTTTTTTTTTGTATGTGTTACTGGTCCTTATTTTATTTTTTAAATTAATTGGAGGAAAATTGCTTTAATTGGAGGAAAATTGCTTTACAATATTGTTGGTCTCTGCCATACAACAACGCAAATCAGCCATAACCATACATATATCACCTCCCTCCCTTCCCCTCATTTCTTCCCTCTAGGTCCTCATAGAGCACCAGGTTGGGCTGCTTCACACATGGTATGTGGATGCCACTTTCCTCATTTGTTCCACTCTTTCCTACCCCTACTGTGTCGACAAGTCTCTTGCCTATATTTGGGAAGGAATAGTCTCCCCTCGGTAAAGCAGTCTTCCTTGCATTTCTCCCTTCCACTTCCTGTTGCCAAATTGCTTTCCCTCCACCACCAGCTTCACTGCCCATCCCGTGTGTTGCCTGCTGTCCTCTGCTCTCTCCTCCTCTCATTCTCCTCTGTGATACCTCAAGTGTGCCCTCAAGTCATATGTATCAGAAACACTCAAAGGGTTTGCTTCTTGCTGAAAGTGCAAATGCACAGACCTACTGAATCAGAACCTCTGCAGGGGGCCTGGGAATCTGCATTCAAGCTGGCTCTCCTGGGAATTCGAAAGCATGACGAAGTGTGAGAACAACGAGCTCTATGGACGTCCACTGGGCCACACTTTTTAATCCCGTGTTTCCTGACTCATCGACCTCTCTGCTGTCCAGTCCCCATCTCACTGTTCTCCTTAAAGTCTTGCATGGCCTTCTCTCCCCTGGAAACTGAGGCTAAGCTCCCAGATCCTGGCATTAAGGCCTTTGTCATTTGGACCTGGTGCAGTTCTTGGGTTAGGCTTCTTCTCCCCACAACTCTCGAGAGTTCTCCATACCCTGGATGTACCCTTAACACACCTGCCTGCTCCACCTCTGGGCCTGGGTGTTCTGCTGCTCTCCACCAAGGTTCTCCTGAATTCACCTTCAAGTCCCAGAAACTTCCCTGAACAGTCTTCACCGAAACTACCCTGAGCCTGACAGCCGTACCACATTCTCTTTGCCCTTCGGGCACCCAGATGTAAGCCTCCCCCAACTCCGTATTGTCCTGGCTGGGCCTCCTACCCCCTGGAGCTCTTCACAAGGGGACCCACACCTGCTCTCTCCAGGACCCCAGAAGCATGGGGTTCCATAGCAGAGAACAGGAAGACAGTGGCTGTGGTGAGATGTGTGGTGAAGATGCTCCTGGTTCAGACACAGACTGTGCTGCCCACCTGGTGAGCAAGATGACAGGTGACTTCTATCATCACTTTATATCTGCTAGGCTCTAGGCTGTGAACCGTCTCTGCTCTCACAGGTTTCTTGTTGAATGAAGGACACAGGAAAGTCGATGGAGAGACCCTGGGTAGAGAGAGAATCTGTTATAGAGGGAAGTACGGGGAGCTGTGGAAGCATGGAGGGGTGCAACCAGACCGGACCTTATTTCCAGATGAAAAGTGCTTGTCCTAGGACAAGGGCAAAAAGATAGGAAAGATGAAACACAAAACATGGCACAGGGTGTGAAAGAGCTCCTGAAGGACAACAAGAAGGCTTAAGCCACAGTTTGAGCTCTGCCACTGATAAGATGTGTGACACGTGCTTATACAATTCCTGAGCTGCAACTTCATGTAAGTAAAGGGAGGAGTTTATACTGGGTCCAGTTCTGAAACCCTTGAAAAGATCTGAGACTGAACTTGATATAAATACACGTTGTAAAAAGGTGCATAATTAGCATTAGCCACCAGATGGCAGGAGAGGATCTCTTTTTTTCACAAACTTGGGTCTTGCCTCCATCACTGAAATCTTGTTTGGGGGCAGTCCATTAGACTTGGGCCTGATGGACACCACCAGCTCCAGATGTGGCTTCCATGTAAGAGGCTCTTCTGAGATATATGAGCAGCATATAAATACCTCACTTTGGGGAAACTTGTCATTAGCTGTCTTTAAATACACACTTTTGAAAAGCAGCCCCTGATACCTGCTGAAGGTCATCCTGGCATTGCTGCTGCAGCCCTGGTTCTGACAACATGGGCTAGATACCGGAGGGAGATGTTTTGTTCAGGTCCTAGTGGGACAATCAGCCCATACCTCAGTCTCTGTGGGGCCAGGTATTGATCACCTGGGCAATGGAAATTGAAAAGAAATAGTTGGGATAGGGACCTATGTCCCATCCCTGGGCCTTTGAGCAAAGCTGGGAAGTTGGGGAGGTAACTCCAGATTCCCAGTGGCTGGATTGAAATCAGAGACCTCTGTGAGGATCTGATGGAAGCCATGGATGCTGTCCTCCAGAACATTCATGCTGCTGCTGCTGCTAAATCGCTTCAGTTGTGTCCGACTCTGTGCGACCCCATAGACGGCAGCCTACCAGGCTCCCTTCCCTGGGATTCTCCAGCCAAGAACGCTGGAGTGGGTTGCCATTGCTGTCTCCGAGAACACTCATGACATACGTGTTATTTCAGCAGCTTCTCAGACCTTGTTTATAGGGACCCAGGCTGTGAACCACTCAGAATTCTCAGCCTTAAGAACCTAAGGTCATGTATTCACTCTCAGTGGTCAGCTATGCTGGGCTTCCCAGGTGGCTCAGTGGAAATGGATTTGCCTGACAATGAAGAAGATGTGGGAGACACGAGTTTGATCCCTGAGTTGAGATGATCCCTGGAGAGGAAATGGCAACCCATTTCAGTATTCTTGCCTGGAAAATCCCATGGACAGAGAAGCCTAGCTGTCTCCAGTCCATGGGGTTACAAAGAGTCGGACACAACTTACCAACTGAGCATGAGAAGCTATGCACATTGCTTTCTGATTTGTGGTTAGACTAAACTCTTGGTTATTTTCCCTAGAGAGGAAATAGAAGGAGTGATGAATCCTGAGCCTTAGTATGGCTAATAGCTAAAAACTAAGTAGTGGACCATGAAGCATCAGTTAGATATAACTGGTGCGTTTGGATGTGGGTTTCCTATGAGCACTTGAGCCCTGCAGAAAGGCTGTATTCTGGAGCTCTGCTCCAGGGGATGCTGAAGAGCTGCACATGTGTCTGCCTGCTGGAACACACTTTGTTCTGCACAGGGAGGGCATGGAGCTTTTTGTCAGCTATATGCCCATGTCTCTGCCCTGAGTTTTCTTTGAATATCTTTCTCTGTGCTGGAAAACCTCTGTTGCCTGTTCTGTGCACTGGATGGCTGTTACACACGCTCATGGCTTTAGGGTTCTTTGCTTCCTTAGGCTAGTGACCTAGAAGCATCAAGGGACCAAATGACTAGCAATGACCTTAGGTTAGGAGGCTCTGCCTGGCCCTGGCCCTGCCACTTATTAACTACGAGTCTCTAGGCCCTAAATCTAGAATTGGGATAATGACTCCCTTTTGTGGTCCCACAGGGTTTATTTATTTGACAGATATGCACTGACAGCCTATTATGCACCACTCCCTGCTCCAAACACCATGGATACACTGAATGAAACAGACATGGTTCTCTGTGCTGATGAAGCTGACAGTCCAGGCTAGTCTGAGAATCAAAACCAGAAAACATCTGAATACCTTCTGTTAACTACGAAGTGCTCTGCTGACACGCAATCTTCCTACTGGTTTTGTTTGAATGGTTTTTCAGGCTGTGGTGGCAGGAGACAGTGTTCCAAACAGACACAGACTCAGGGCTCCAAAGAACACAAATATGAGAACTTACCTCCTAGCAGAGTTGATGGACCCAGTCCTGCTAGGTGGGAAATTGTAACTGGTCTGACCATGCCCATCCTCTTTTCTTTTTTGAAATCTTTCTTCTGGAAGATAAGAGCATGGAACTGGTGATACCAAGCAGGAGCCTCTGGGGTTCCTGGGCAAAACGCCTTTCTGTGTCCCTCATTTCTTTGATAACAGGAAATAGGCTTCATTCACCCTGGTGCTAGTGGTAAAGAATCTATCTGCCAATGCAGGAGACATAGAGATGCAGGTTTGATCCCTGGGTGGGAAAGTCCCCCTGGAGAAGAAAATGACAACCTACTCCAGTATTCTTGCCTGAAGAATCCTACGGACAGAGGAGCCTGGCGGGCTGCAGTCTATGGAGTCACAAAGAGTTGGACACGATTGGAAGCGACTTAGCATCCACACACCCTCCATGATCTTCCCTGAGTTTCAACAGGCACATTCAAGCAATTGTTAATTAGGGAAGGGAGGGAATGTGAAACCAGGGAGAAATAAACAATCAAGAGAAACAGTAGGGGCAAGGTCCTGATTCTCCATTAAGGGATACGTACAACAATATCTGTGAGATATTTTGCAGATACTGAAACACCAACCATGCGGGAGAAGTTAACAGTTAGTGACAGGATGCTGACCATAAACATGTAGACCCCAGACCAGCTGGAACCAGATCGATGATGTTGACTGACTTCCATTTACTGCCTCACCAACCAATCAGAATAATGTCCATGAGCTGATCACGCCCTCTTTGAACCATTACTATAAAGCTTCACTGCTCTCTCCAAGGGGGACACAATTTTGAAGGCATTGGCCCACTGTGGCCCTCTTTGCTTGGTGAAGCAATAAAGCTATTCTTCTCTGTTTCACCCAAAACTTTGTCCCTGAGATTTAATTCAGTGTTGAAGTACAAAGGCTGGATTCAATTTTACTGGGGACGTCACTATTCAAACAAAACACAAAGGTCTCCACTGAGATTTAGGCAGACACACAAGACCTTATGCGCTGCTGGCCAGGGAAACACCCCAGGACACCTCTGAGTCTCCTGTTCCTTGTGTTCTTCCTCCTGGTGTCCTGAGCCTCCCAGGCCATCCTAAGACAACCAGTTGTAAGTTTCTGTCTGGTCTTACTGCTTCATGTGATCCCAAATTTCCAAATCAGAGGCTACCTACACAAAGTAATCTAATGTTAGTAATGGGGAGTTGGGAGACCCTTGGTCCATTTCTCCACTCTTTTTCCCTTTTTGTCTCCAACAAGGCCCGTCCTCTGGGTCAGGCTCTGTCTGGGTGAGCCACTGTCATTGAACAGATTGACATTGTGTAGCTGTAGAAATCTAACAGCCCAGAGAACACTGGATCAGAAAATGAGGCTGGTCCTTACCCCAAGTGCTTAGAAATGTAAAACACAGCCCTCACCCCTCCCTGTACTCCTCTCAGTCCTTTGAATACTCACCCCTCTCACTGGGTGGGCTTTAAATCAACACTGACATAACACCATACACAAAAATAAACTCAAAATGGATTAAAGACTTAAATGTAAAGCCAGAAACTATAAAGCTTTTAGGCAGTACATAGGCAATACACTCCTTGACATAAGTCACAGCAAGATACTCTATGACCCTCCTCTTAGAGGAACAGAAATAAAAACAAACAAACAGAAAAAACAAATGGAACCTAATTAAATTTAAAAGCTTTTGCACAGCAAAAGAAACTATAAGCAAGGTGAAAAAACAACCCTCAGAATGGGAGAAAATAATAGCAAGTGAAACAACTGACAAAGGATTAATCTCCCAAAACACACAAGCAGCTCATGCAGCTCAATACGAGAAAAACAAGCAACCCAATATAAAAGTGGGCAGAAGACCTAAATAGACATTTTTCTAGAAGACATACAGTTGGCTAATAACATGAAAAGATGCTCAACATTGCTCATTATTAGAGAAATGCAAATCAAAATTATAATAAGGTATCACCTCACACCAGTCAGAATGGCCATCATCAAAAAAAATTGACAAGCAATAAATGCTGGAGAGGGTGTGGAGAAAAGGGAACCTTCCTGCATTGTTGGTGGGAATGTAAGTTGATACAGCCAATATGGAGAATAGTATGGAGATTCCTTTAAAAACTAAGAGTAAAACTACCATATGACCCAATAATCCCTATACTGGGCATACACCCTGAGGAAACCAGAATTGAAAAAGACACATGTACCCTAATGTTCATTGCAGCACTATTTCCAATAGCTAGGAAATGGAAGAAACCTAGATGTCCATCAACAGATAAATGGATAAAGAAGTTGTAGTAAATATATACAATGGAATATCACTCAGCCATTGAAAGGAATGCATTTGAGTCAGTTCTAATGAGGTAGATGAACCCAGAGCTTATTAGACTGAGTTAACTCAGAAAGAGAATATTGTGTATTAACACATAAAAATGGGATCTACAAAGGTGGTACTGGTGAACCCATTTGCAGGGCAGCAAAGGAACTCACACATAGAGAACAGACTTGAGGAAACAATGAGGGAAGGAGAGGGTGGGCGGATAGAGAGAGGAGCACTGAAACATTACCATATGTAAAGTAGGATAACCCAACAGATCGGAACTGGCTGTATGATGCAGGAGCCTTAAACTCGGTGTTGTGTGACTACCTAGAGGGGTGGGATGGGCTGGGAGATGGGAGGGAGGGGACATATGTATGCCTATGATTGATTCATGTTGATCTATGGCAGAAACCAACACAAAATTGTAAAGCAACTATCCTCCAATTAAAAATAAATAAATAAATAAACAGATCAACGCAGAGCTTGCAGACAAAACCTGCATGTTGAGGGTCTGAGTTCCCCCAGGAAGTACTGTGAGTGTGTGGACATCTTGAAAGTTGCGTTTTAATTAAACAATATGTTAGACTTAAGCTATTCTATTATGTGCAAGTTGTTCAGAAAATGAGTTTTCCTGGACAGAGTATAAAAAAGAAGCAAGGAAAGCAGGAATTAATTATTAGGAATTCTGAGGACAAACTCTTCTCTCTCAAAAACTCTTCTCTGCTTTATAGAAGACATATGTGCAATGTTTGTTTACAAAACAGTTTTGTTTAATACAACTCTTCCTCTGTCCTGCCCTCACATACATCTTTTCAAAACCAAGAGTGTCCTGTGGGCCATGTGCGGTGCTGTGAGGGCTCCCACTCTCTGGGGCTCAGCCTTAAAACCATGCTGTCTTTGTGACCCCTCTCTTTCTCTTATACCACAGATCCAACCCTTCAGGAAATCCTATTGACTCTATTTTCAAAGCGTGTCTGGAATCCAACCATGTCTTACTTTTCTTACTGTGATCTGGGATTTCAGCAGGATTAGTGCAATAGCCTCCTAATTGCTTTCCCTTCTTCCCCCATACACTCTATTTAAAAAATTATACCCAGGGTGGTCCTGTAAAACCTAAGTCACCTAAAATCAATTCCTTTGCAAACCCTTCTATCAAAATAAAGTTATAAACCATTTGCACGCTCCACTGATCATGGGAATGTCTGACAGGCTCAACAGAATCTATGTGTCCTTTGTTCAGTAGTATTACCTACCACCAGCTCTTGGGTTTGGACCTAATTCTCCTAAAGTCTCTTAAAAACTGAAAACTCCTGGAAATATGGTAACAGCAGAAATAGGCTGAGATTTCTTTGAGGTTATTAATTTTATTTCTCTCTAGCTAAATTGGGCCTGAAGTTCTCCTGAAGAGCACAGAGCAGTGATTCAAGCAGAGCCTTGCCAGGGTAGATCCAAGGGACCCATCCAAATCTGATGGGGTAGGTCCAAGGGAACAGTCAGAGGAGAACCGAAAGAGCCCATGCAAAGTCATTTGGAAATAAACGAGCCTTGCATAAGCACCTATAACTGGCAGATTTCCCCCCTTTACCCAGGATCTTTCTTTCAAGGGGAAATCTGCCAGCCCTAGATCTTCCTGCCACAAAATCTGATTTGAATATGGATGATGCATAATATTATTAAGCATGTATTTTGTGCCACACAGTATTCTAGATACTTTATGTTTATCCATTCATTTATTCACTCATTCAACAAATATTTACTGGGTATTTAATAAATTTACATATAAATCAGAAAAATAACCCCCTGCCTTCCAGAACCTACATCCTAGTACAGGGAAACAGAATTTATATGATAACTATAATGAATAAATAAATTATATTGCATATTAGGAAGTAATGGGGCAGGGGAAGGGAAAGGGAACATCTGAGAACAAATCACAATTTTATTGTTGGTCCAGGTAGAGGCCTTCCTCACTGAGGAAGTGATATTTGAGAGAAGATGGAGATGGTAATGAAGTTATCCTTGGGGTTACCTGGGGGACCAGTGTTCCAGTGCAAAGACCCTGCAGGGAGAGCAACCTGGATGCTCTGGGACCACCAAGGACCCCTGTGGCTGGAGTGGAAGGAAGGGGGATGAAGTCAGAGACCATGAAAGGACCAAGAAGCCACAGGAAGTGCTGAGCTTTCTCTATAATCAAGGGAGAAGCCATGGAGGACTTGACTTAAGGTGACCTGTGTCTTCCAGGAGCTGACCACTGTGCTGCGAATAGAGTGCAGGATGCGAGGGGAGAAGTAGGGAACCAGTTAGGTGGCTGGTGCAATAATCTTGGTGAGAGATGGTGGTAGCTTAGCAGAGGGAATGAGAAAGATTTAGATTCCAGATATGATTTAAATGTAGAGTTCATAGGACTTCTTGGATCTATGGCAGAAGTGAAAGTGAGATGGTAAAAACGAATACCAGATTTTGGCCTAAGCACCTGGAAGAATGGAGTTGCCCTCAGTCAAGGTGGAGAAGAACGCAGGAGAAGAGGCTTTTGGAGGAAGACTGGGAGTTCAGTTTGGAATATGCTACATTTGTGTATCTGCTGGAGTGGACAGTTGGCTATGCGAGCCTGGAGTACAGGGGAGTGCCTTGGTTGCAAGTGTGCATGTAGGTGTCTTTGGCATGTGGATGGTTATTAACTCTAGAGCTTGAATGCATGCACTGAGGGGATATATGTTGTGCATAGGTAGAGAGGAGGACCGAGGACTTGACCTTGGGGTGGCCCACACCTTGAGTCTGGGAGAAGATGAGGGACTACCCAGGGAGAATGATCAGGTGTAGTCAGAAAGGGAGGACAAAGTCAGCAGCATGTAGTCCCAGAAGCTAAGCGAAGAAGTGCCTCAAGGGCACAGTAATGACCTGCTGTGTCAAAGGTCACTGGTGGTTCAGACAGGGATAGGACTGAGCCGGCAGGTAGACACAACATTGTGGAAGCCATTAATGCCCTTGACTAGAACTCTTTATGTGGAGTCAAGGCCATAGAGCATCAAACTCATGAGAGAGTCTGACTGTGTTTAAGAGAAAACAGGAGAGGAATTGGAGACAATGAGTGTATCAACATAAGAAATGTTGCTGCAGAGTGTGGCAGATAGAGAAGATAGAAGGCAAGGCAATGAGTGTCAAGGGAAGTTAAAAACAGTAAACATCTTTTTGAGGTGGGACAAATAACAGCCTGTGTGGAGCTGATGAGAATGATACAACAGACAGAAAAAATTAATGCTCTGGGGGAAAAGAGCTGCTGGAGCCAGTGTCTCTGGGTCTTCTAAAGGGGTAGAATCTAGTCACTTAAATGACTGAGGATCAGCTTTTTGGCAGTTTTCTAGAGCTGCCAAGGCAAAGGACCATAAGCCAAGTGGCTTGAACAAAGGAAATTAATTTTCTCATAGTCCTGGAGGCTAGAAGTCCAAGGTTAAGGTGTTGGCAGTGTTGGCTCCTTCTGCATCTATAAGGGAGGATCTATCTGTAACCTCTCCCCGGCTTCTCGTGGTTTGCAGGAAATCTTTGTCATTTCTTGGCTTGTAGGCACATCACCCTGGTCTTTCCTCCCTTTTCACTTGGTATTCTTCCTGTGTGTGTCTGTGAACAAATTTCCCCTTTGTATGAGGACACCAGTGGTATTGAATTAGAGGCTCACCCTACGCCAGGGTGATCTCATCTTAACTAATTATCTCTGCAATGTCCCTCTTTCTAAATAAGGTCACATTCTGAGGTGCTGAGGGTCAAGATTTCAATATAAAGTTTTGAAGGGCATAGTTCCACCATAATAGCTTTCCAGAGGAGGTGGACAATTTATCTTTAGTAACAGAATGGAAGGTAGAACACTTGTTTGAAAATGCTGGCAGGTTTATAGATAGATTTGTGGGAGTCCATGGAAATGCTCTTTTGATGGCTTCCATTTTCTCAGTGATGTGAAAAGCAAGGCCTTTAGCCAAGAGTGAATGCAAGGCAAATTGAGGAGGAGAATGTTGTGAAGTTGTTCCTAACAGGGTGGGAGAGTGGTTGGTCTAAGGGGATAAGAAAGGGAGGCTGAACAGTCTTAAGTGCACACCTGTGGTCCTTGGTCCTGCATCTAAAGCAGTCAGTGTGGTCCTGAGCTTTCTTCAAGCTCCACTCAGCTGCAGGAGGGCAGGCAGAGAGCCTGGGGAGACTTACAGTGCATTAGGGTGTGATCTCGCAAAGAGAGTACAGCACAGGGAGCAGAAAAAGCAGCAAGGGAGTTGAGAATAAGTATTGATACAAGCAAGTTGTCATGAGAGACTGTGGAAATAAAATTGGATAACAGGGAAGAGAGGATCCTATGTGAGGATTCTATGGTTACTCTGATTTCACAGATGGAGAAAGTGATGTATAGAGAAGGGAAGTACTTCTGGGAGTTCAGTCAGTGGCACAATCAGAACCCAAGTCCACAGAGTGTGGCTCAGAGTCTGTGTTCTTAGAGACAAGACCAGAAAGGTGGGAGGAAGGAGGCAGGAAGGATGAGGCATCGGTAGTTATGAGACTGTTCTCTCCACCGGCTCCACATAACTGTAAGCAAGGCATTCCCCTCCCCTGTGACACAATACTCCACAATTCCAGTACCTTCCTCCTCTCTGGAGAACAATTTTTTCTCTTTTTTTCTGACAGTTATTCTCTTTTATTTAAGACAGATATACCTGTGCATGGTAACCTCCCATTCTCCCTTCCACTCCTCCCTTAAATATATACACTGTTTCATTGTTTACAACGTACCTTTCTATTCATTTTCACATTTTGCGTCCACAGCCACCCTGCTCAGGCAGTTATCTTCAAGATAAGGAAATGGAGCTTAAAATAGTAAAGAGATGGGCACAACAGACAGTTCATAGTAGATGTAGGCCTCAAGTCTAAACCTTTAATTTAAAATTCAATTCTCTTTTTAGCTCTTAGAATACTTTCTTTGAAAATAGTGATTTTCTGATTTTGAAAGAGGATGAATTGGAGGGCAGGTGTATCCCTGACACTGGAGAAGTTCAGGAACATAGATTAGTAGTCTTCAGAGATTCTGAAGAATAAATGTGCTATTTATTCAAGAAATAAATATGCTGTTAGAGTACATGGCACTTACATTTTCCACCCTTGGCTCCAGGATAAGTCAGGGAATATATGTCTATATTAATAGAAGGAAAGCTAGTTAAATGTTTTAGTTATGGTACACAACTGTTAATATCGTGTTTAATATGGTAGGTGAAACTGTTATTGGGGCATTCTTTGTATATTAACAAAAACGCTTCTGAGATGTTTGGTCAAGTTCCTCAATGAAGTTTATTAACTCAAACATTCAATCATTCATTCATTAAACTTTCATTGAGCCCTTGCTATGAGCCTAAAATTCTGTTAGGCATTGAATCCTTGTCTTTAGGAAATTCATAATCCATGAGGTGATACAGACATATGAATAAACACATACCCTATAAACACTGTTGGGAGAAATGGACTAACTGCTAAGGAGCACAGGGCTAGGCCTGACCAATTGCCTGGGCAGATGAAGGAGGACTTCAAGTTGGAGGTGACATTAACACTTCTTAGAGGAGTTTTCCAGGCAGTGCAGGGGAATGACGGCACAGCCCACCACAGTTCCCGCCATCCCTATACCCCAGACTACTCTTAGCTGGACCTCCACAGCTGTAATGACAAAACGCACACCACACTAATAGTTTGAGATAAGTGACTAGCAGAATGTTTCTTCAGATCCAAGATGCCATGGGATTCAAGACACAGACATCGCTGTGACCAACATGATTGTGGGAAAGAAAGGGCATGAGTAGGCAGAACTGAGGATCCATCTGGGCTTCTTGTATGAGACAGAAACTCCACCCACGCTTTGTCAGTCATGTGTTCCTCGAACAATAGAATAAAGCAAGGTCTTCTATATCAGAGAGGACAGAGGACTGGTGTGGAGAAGACTCAGCCAATGACTTGTTGACTGATAGATGGTCGGCTGACCACTTCCTCTTCCTCTTGACTACAGTTCATACAATATGGAACTGATATTGCCAGTTGTGGTGGGATTACAAATAAAAGCCTTTTTTTTAAATTATTTTTACTTTTTCTGTATTTTCCATATTTTCTGCAATGAGAATATTTTAATTGACCTTAAAATGTTAACGTATTTATTAACCTTTAAAAAAGTGAAAATGAAGAGGTTGCAGTAAATGATGTCTGAGACCCACTCCAACTCAAAATCTGAGTTTAAAGAAAGAGTAGAAATAGAGAAAATAAGCAGAGAGTATTGACTTTTGGTGGCAGTAATACATTATGCTTCTTTATAGCATCTCTCATTTACTGAGTGCCAAGTCTTATGTAAAACACTTTATGTACATATTCAAATATATATCTAGAGATATGTAGTATATATATCTACCTATTTATATATCTGTCAGTTCAGTCACTCAGTCGTGTCTGACTCTTTATGACCCCATGAATCGCAGCACGCCAGGCCTCCCGTTCCATCACCAACTCCCGGAGTTCACTCAAACTCACGTCCGTCGAGTTGGTGATGCCATCCAGCCCTCTCATTCTCTGTTGTCACCTTCTCCTCCTGCCCCCAATCCCTCCTAGCATCAGAGTCTTTTCCAATGAGTCAACTCTTTGCATGAGGTGGCCAAAGTACTGGAGTTTCAGCTTCAGCATCATTCCTTCCAAAGAACACCCAGGGCTGATCTCCTTTAGAATGGACTGGTTGGATCTCCTTGCAGTCCATGGGACTCTCAAGAGTCTTCTCCAACACCACAGTTCAAAACATCAATTCTTCGGCGCTCCCCTTCCTTCACAGTCCAACTCTCACATCTATACATGACTATTGGAAAAACCATAGCCTTGATTAGACAGACCTTTGTTGGCAAAGTAATGTCTCTGCTTTTGAATATGCTATCTAGGGTGGTCATAACTTTTCTTCCAAGAAGTAAGCGTCTTTTAATTTCATGGCTGTAATCACCATCTGCAGTGATTTTGAAGCCCCCCAAAATAAAGTCTGACACTGTTTCCACTGTTTCCCCATCTATTTCCCATGAAGTGATGGGACCAGATGCCATGATCTTCGTTTTCTGAATGTTGAGCTTTAAGCCAACTTTTTCACTCTCCTCTTTCACTTTCATCAAAAGGCTTTTTCATTCCTCTTCACTTTGGCTCAGAGGTTAAAGTGTCTGCCTGGAATGCTGGAGACCCGGGTTCGATCCCTGGGTTGGGAAGATCCCCTAGAGAAGGAAATGGAAACCCACTCCAGTACTCTTGCCTGGAGAATCCCATGGAGGGAGGAGCCTGGTAGGCTACAGTCCATGGGGTCACAAAGAGTTGGGCACGACTGAGCAACTTCACTTCATTTCACTTCTTCACTTTCTGCCATAAGGGTGGTGTCATCTACATATCTGAGGTTATTGATATTTCTCCCAGCAATCTTGATTCCAGCTTGTGCTTCTTCCAGCCCAGTGTTTCTCATGATGTACTCTGCACAGAAGTTAAATAAGCAGGGTGACAATATACAGCCTTGATGTACTCCTTTTCCTGTTTGGAACCAGTCTGTCGTTCCACGACCAGTTCTAACTGTTGTTTCCTGACCTGCATATAGGTATATATCTGTAGACATGGCATATATCTGTATATAAATATTCACATAGATATCTATATATATGCCATATATCTCTAGGTAGATATCTATATATAGATGTAGATATATTCTTGGGATAAGAAGAAGCAAAATAGTGAAGTACCTGGGGTCCTTTGGATTTGAGGTTAAGTTCTGGCTGGGTCTACACAGTCCTCATCTGTCTCTGATCCCAGTTCTAATAAAATTCAAAGACAGAAACATTTCCTCTTTATTTGAGCATCAGCAGTATACTCTTCCCCAGGTCCAGATTGTCTCAAGACCTCTACTGGTACTATCAGTCCCTATCTCCTCCCTTCAGTGAGAGAGCTGCAAGCTGCAAGAGTGAATGCCTTTCGATCAGGACACCTCTGAGTGCTGGGGCTGCAAAGAAGGGCTGCTGCTGCTGCTGCTAAGTCGCTTCAGTCGTGTCCGACTCTGTGCGACCCCATGGACAGCGGCCCACCAGGGACCTCTGTCCATGGGATTTTCCAGGCAAGAGTACTGGGGTGGGGTGCCATTGCCTTCCCCGGCAAAGAAGGGCAGGGCCTGTGATATTCAGGAGTAACTGGGAGCTCCCACACCCAGAAATCTGGCTACAGGTGTAGCTCATTGCCTATAGCACATCCCCACCCTCCACTACAAGGCTAGAGTCAGATTTTGGTAAAGAAAAAGCATTCTCAGGTGGCCTTAAAGGCAACCTGTAGTAAAAACTGAGCATGTTACTAAGAACTGCTAAAGATTTAAGGAAAACAAACTATATAAGAAAGGAACAAAATTCAACAGACAGAAATACTGGCACCCTAGGAAAGAGAAAGGAGAAGGCAATGGCACCCCACTCCAGTACTCCTGCCTGGAGAATCCCATGGACGGAGGAGTCTGGTAGGCTGCAGTCCATGGGGTCACTGAGGGTCGAACATGACTGAGTGACTTTACTTCCACTTTTCACTTTCCTGCATTGGAGAAGGAAATGGCAACCCATTCCAGTGTTCTTGCCTGGAGAATCCCAGGGATGGGGGAGCCTGCTGGGCTGCTGTCTATGGGGTCACACAGAATCAGACACGACTGAAGTGACTTAGCAGCAGCAGCAGGAAAGAGAAAGTGGACTAGACGAAATGGAAAAATGTAATTAATACTTACATTTATGAAACATGAATATTATGAAAAATACAAATTAGAGATTTCAAAAATGATAAAAAATGCGTGTTGAAAAGAAAAAGTGAATAAATGAGATGCAGAACACATTAGACATAACTGAACAGAAATGAGTGTGTTGTAATACAGAGCTGAGCTAACTGCCTGTTTTTATTTAATTTATTTACTTATACTTTTAATTGGAAGATAATTGCTTTACAATGTTGTGTTGGTTTCTTCCATACAACAACTCAAATCAGTCATAAGTGTATATACGTCCCCTCTGTGTTAAGCCTCCCTCCCCACTCCCAACCAACCCCTCTAGGTCATCACAGAGTGCCAGGTTGGGCTCCCTGTGTTATATAGCAGTTTTTCACTAGCTGTCTATTTTACACACGATTGTGTATTATGTGCCAATGCTACTTTCTCAACTCGTCCCACCCTCTCCTTCCCCCACTGTGCCCACAAGTCCATTCTCTAGGTCTGATCTCCATTCCTTTCCTGCAATAGGCTCATCAGGACTATTTTTATAGATTCTTTTATATGTGTTAATATACAACATTTGTTTTTCTCTTTCTGACTTATTTCACTCTGCGTAACAGGCTCTAGGTTCGTCCATATCACTTCAACTGACACAAATTTGTTCTTTTTTATGGCTGATTAATATTCCATTATATATATATATGTATCCACAGTTTTTAAAACAGAAGGACCAAGAGCCAAAACATACAGAGAAAGTGAAGATATATGGAGGACAGAGTCAAAAGTCCAATATATAGATAATAAGAGTTGAAGGTGGAGAGAAAAGACAAAACAAAAGAGAGAAAAATCAAAGATACAACAAAAAAAATATCCCAGTGCTGGAGAAATATGTTTTAGATGGAAAGAATCACACCTTGCTTCTGAGTATAGTGAACAAAACAAAAATTCAACCTTAGATACATCCTGATTAAATTTTGGACATTGAACGGGAAAAAGCAATATAAAAGCCTCAGAAAAAAGTACTTACAAAGAAGGAAGAATCAGATAAACAAAGAGCTTCTGATTATCAATAATGCTACAAGGGATAATGGAATAATATCTTCAATGTTAGGAGAGGAAATAAATTTGAGCCTAGAATTCTATAATTATCCAAATGATCATTAATTATCAATTAATTATAATTCTATAATTACCCAAAATATAAAGTAAAAATCAAAGGATTTTAGAATACAAAGTTTGTACAACAACAAATCATTGTAAGCATTTCTGAAAGCTATGGTCCAGCAAAATAAAAAATGAATAAAAGAGAAATTATTGCAGAGAGACAATTTTAAATTAAATCTTAACAATTGTTGACTATAAAAAAAAATAAATCAAAATTATGTTAGATCCCAAATACAAAATGATTCATATATATACTATGGGGAAGAGGAAGCTACCATTTTTATTGTTACAAAAATGGGAAAGTATAGGTACGGTTTAGTTTTAGATTACAGAAAAATATGTTTATTGTGTTGTTTGGACTGCAGTAATAAGTGTGGATTGTTTCTAGAGATTGAAAGGAAAACAATAAGATATGTATAAAAGAAGAAAAAAGAGACTAGCATTGAAATGCATTAAATGGGACCAACATTCTTAGCTAACATCTCAATTACTGAACCAAAGAAGGCAATAGCACCCCACTCCAGTACTCTTGCCTGGAAAATCCCATGGATGGAGGAGCCTGGTGGGCTGCAGTTCATGGGGTCGCTAAGAGTTGGACATGACTGAGCGACTTCACTTTCACTTTTCATTTTCATGCATTGGAGAAGGAAATGGCAACCCACCCCAGTGTTCTTGCTTGGAAAATCCCAGGGATGGGGGAGCCTGATGGGCTGCCATTTATGGGGTTGCACAGAGTCAGACACAGCTAAAGCGACTTAGCAGCAGCAATTACTGAACAACTCATTTCCTTCTAACATCTATTGGCTGACTGTTGAAATGTAAGAATGGAGCTTTGCTCAAGCTTTGCTGTTTGGTAGAATCACCTGGATAGTGTTTATAACTCTCATCACCCAAAAAGTGAATGAAGTTGCTCAGTTGTGTTTGACTCTTTGCAACCCCATGGACTGTAGCCTGCCAGGTTCCTCCATCCATGGGATTTTCCAGGCAAGAATTCTGGAGTGGGTTGCCACTTCCTTCTTCAAAAAGTGAAATTGCTCTATCCTGTCCAACTCTTTGGGACTCTGTGGACTATACAGTCCATGGAATTCTCCAGCTCAGAATACTGGAGTGGGTAGCCTTTCCCTTCTCCAGGGGATCTTACCAACCCAGGGATTGAACCCAGGTCTCCTGCATTGCAGGCAGATTCTTTAGCAGCTGAGCCACCAGTGAAGGCCAAGAATACCAGAGTGGGTAGCCTGTATCTTCTCCAGTGGATATTCCCGTCCCAGGAATCAAACTGGCATCTCCTGCATTGCAGGTGGTTTCTTTACCCACTGAGATATGAGGGAAGCCCCACAATACCCAGCCTCCACATTAATTAACTCCACATTAATTATGTTAGGATCTCTGGGAGCGGGACCCAGGCATAAGTAAATAATTTGTAAAACTTTTTAGGATATTCCAGTGTGTAGCTGAGTTTGCTATACAGTGGGTAGAGGAGGGAATCTCTATGAAAAAGGTCACACTTCAGGTGGGATTAGATAGTTGAGACTCTGATGGACAGGTCCTTGCACACTCAGATATTCTGTGAGTGGTCAGAGTTGCCAAGCAGGAGCTCTATGTGCCCTGCATGAGCCAAGGAACTCTGATTCTATAAGACCAGTCTCAAAAAGAAGAGAATTTTTGTTTACTCCCTTCTAAAGTCTACCACCTGGAACCCGTCTGTGTATAGAGCTCACCTCTGCCTGGTCATCAGAGCTGACATCCACACAGTTGCTCAGTTTGCACTGGACTCTGTTTGCATTAGGAGCTTGCCCACAACTATCAGTAAAAAAAAAAAAAAAAAAGGCCCATCAAGACCTTCTCAGTCTATGACAGTGGCTAGTAGTCCTGCTGAGAACTGCTGCTGGACCCAGTGGGAAGCCTTACCCAGCCTGAAATACCTTCTCTCTCTTCCCTGCCTATTTAGGGTACACTCCATTTCTCTAGTAAGATATGGCTTCTTTCTCCCAACTCCTGGTAAATACTTAGGAATATTGTCTTAGCCCCTAAATAGATGTCAACCTCCTATTTGGCTTAAAAAAAAAATCCTCCAAATGCTTGTTTGACGCTAATTCCAATGCAGTTAAGAGGCATTTAAGCCTGCAGTGTCTGAATGCATTCCCACCATAATCCACCAATGTGTAGGTCAGTCTCCTGAATCTGTTTTTCCCCTTTGACATGATGAAATTCAAATGCCTTTGCGTGCCATTCACACTCTTCACAACCTAGTGCTCATTGGCCTTGCAGAACATCATTCTCTCTCTGCCTTCCAGTTAAGCCCATTCTCCAGCCATCTCTTCAAGGCTCCGAAGCATCACTGCTGTGAGAACACGATAGTCACGCAAGTGCTCCATCAGTGTTCTCTGTGCTCTGTTCCTGGGCTTCCCATTCAGAGCTGAGTTCACGTGCCTCCGTGCGCCTATGCTGCTGTTTTCCTTTCTTTGTGACCGCAGTCATCACTGTATTATAATCACATTTCGAATGTGTAGCTTTTCTAGCTAGATCAAAAGGAACTAGAAAACAGAGTCCTGGTTTCTGTCTTCACCCATGGCTAGCACAGTGTTTAATTGTTAATAAATATTTACCAGATTGGAGAAGGAAATGGCAACCCACTCCAGTATTCTTGTGGATGGAGGAGCCTGGTAAGCTGCTGTCTATAGGGTCACACAGAGTCAGACACGACTGCAGCGACTTAGCATGCGTATGCATTGGAGAAGGAAATGGCAACCCACTCCGGTATTCTTGCCTGAATCCCAGGGACGGAGGGGCCTGGTGGGCTGCCGTCTATGGGGTCACACAGAGTCGGACACGACTGAATATCAGATAAATGAACAAATCAGTGAATGATTTAAGACCCTAACTGACCTAGCAGAAGGGGAAAAGAAGCTCTTTGTCTTGGTTAAAATCAGAATTAACATGAAAACTTGTTAAAGTGCTTATTCCTAAACTTCAGTCCAAAATGATTTTGATGTAGTTGGACCAAGGTAAGACCTGGCAATCTGCATTTTCAAAATCCCCTCCCCCCGTCAGTTGAGTCTGATTTGTAAGATCTGGGAACTTACCATGGCTTTGGGAATTCTTCCTTGATGTAATTCTGTCCTTGTCCCAGTGCTCAGATACAGAACAATGAGACTGCTCATGGGCCTGTTTGTCTCTTCCCTCTCCAAGAGCACCAAGGAGGTCAGTTATCCCTCCAATACACTGATCCTGCATAAAGAAGAGTCTTTACAGCTTAAAACTTTCTGAGAGCTATGCCCTGAGCAAGGCAGAACTGTGCCCATGCCGACATGCGGGGTCATGGAGCCCAACATGACAAGAGATTTGCATTTTGGCTAACTTGTAAATCTGAGAGGATGTGAGGAAAACAGAGCAACATTTTGCTATTGGGGTCCTGTCATCCTGTTACTTTCTGATGTGATTGACAACCCTAGTATGAACAGCCTGCTTTTCAGCCTCCATCTTCCTCTAAATGAATATTGATGCTGTGTTTACCTTTAATTAATATTCATTGCGATAAAGGAATTACACTCATTCACTTTTAATTATATCTTTCTTGCATAAACAGGCTTTTAATAACAGATTTTCCAGAGCAGGAAAAAACAAGCTCTCTGCCCCCAGCCTTGTCTGATGCCAGGAAAGCCGCCTCTGCAGTTGATAAAGGGAATTTCAGTTTGTAAATTGGTACAGTGGGAAGAACTGTGGTAGGAAGTTAACTCTTCTAAGTTCTAGCTCCATCCAGCTATGCCACAGCTACTGTGCATTCTTAGGCCAGTTCTTTGCCCTCCTGTCCTCTACCTTCACATCTGAAAAAATGGTGATAGAAGCCAATGAATCATTTTCATTCATGACTGAATATGAGGATCACCTGAGGGAATGAGTGAGTGAAGTTGCTCAGTCGTGTCTGACTCTTTGCGACCCCATGGACTGTAGCCCACCAGGCTCCTCCATCCATGGAATTTTCCAGGCAAGAGTACTGGAGTGGTTGCCATTTCCTTTTCCATGGGATCTTCCCGACCCAGGGATTGAACCCGGGTCTCCCCCACTGTAGGCAGATGCTTTACCACTTGAGCCACGGAATAATCGAGGGAATAATTGAACAATACCAAAGCCCAGACTATAGTCCAGGTGAATTAAAACAAAGTCTCCATGGATTGGGTGTAGGCACAGGTATTTTTTTTTTTTTTAGAAGATCCACAGGTAGAATTCTTTTGATGTTGAGAATTATGGCTATCATTCTCATCAGACTTCTGGTTGCCTGTGGCTCCAGCCAGGGTGAAAGACTGCACGTGGCCCAGGAGGAAGGCCAGCACTGTTCTCAGTCACGAGCTCAGCCCTGCCTTGATGCTCCCCTGTGCTGGCTGAGGTCTCACATCCTGGGACAAGTTCAGTGGTATTTTCTAAGAGCAGGGAGGAAGGATAATGTTCACTGAGCACCTGCTCTGTGACAGACACATCCAGTGTCTCATCTGTCGGTCATTAGACCCATCTCTTGTCTTCTGTATCAGGCATGAGGGGCTTAACGTTGGTGAGAAAGGCAGTTCTGGCCCTCGCAAAACTTATGCTCTAGTAGGAGGGAGAGACTTTAAGCTGGTAATTAATAGTTACATGAATTTATGGAGTTGAAAAAGAAAAGCACAGGTTGCAATCAGAGGACATAACAGTAGAGGGGAAGTGATGGCAAGGGAGACCTGCTTTATGAAGCAATGTCTAAAGTCTAAGGCCTGAGGATGAGCAGGATTTAGTTCAGTTCAGTTTGTAGATGAGGAGGGGCATTTGAGTAAGAGATAGTGCTTCTACAAAGCAGATGTTGGCACTCTTGTTTTACAGGTGTGCAAACCCAGTCCCTTTAGCTGGAAGGAGTATCTGAACCCACTGAATTCACATGATGGGACAGAGCTCATTAAAATGTCCATGGCTGTAGCTGGACAGAACAGAAATCAGGTTGAAATAGGAAAGGAAGAAAGATACAGGCTTAAGGAAGTCTATAGGCAGAAAACGCCACCTGCTCGGTAGGGTCATAGGCAACATGTAGTCCTAGTAAGGAAGCTGTATCACAGTGTCCAGCATGAATCTTGGATGGGAATGGGGCTCTCTGTGAGGTAGACCGAGACTTGTGTGGTGTGGATACTGGAGGGGTCCAACAGAAAGGGATATTTTGATGATCCTACCAGGTACTCCAGAGCAAGGCAGTCTTTCAGCCAATAGAAGGTCTCCTCTCATTACTCTGGAGTTGGGGGATGGGACCGTGGACTCTCAGAAAACTAAGACAATTCCTGCCAATCAGAGCTGGACAAGCTCAGCAATGCAGCTCTGTTTCAGGGAACAAAGTGAGACCACACCTCCACAGCTGGCTGGGGCTCAGGGGTGAGACTAAAACACAAGTAGAGCTAGTTCAGTACCCAGGGGGCTTGATGCTGAGATCCAGAGCCTGAGTACAGTATCAGAACTGGAGGTTGGGTTGGGGGGCTTTCCTAAGGGTGAAAATCAAGTCTTTCCAAGTGAGGTGGACCACGTAGGCAGAGATGAGAGGCAAGCAAGGCCTGACTACCCATTCCAATACTTCTTAGTAGGCATGAGATTCTAACATCCTCTGAGAATCTACTTCAACATATTAGGATAGGGTGTGGGTACTTTCATTTTTAAGAAGCTCTTGAGAGCCCCTTGAGCTGCAAGAAAATCAAACTAGCTAATCCTAAAAGAAATCAACCCTGAATATTCATTGGAAGGACTGATGCTGAAGTTGAAGCTCCAATTCTTTGGCCACCTGATGGGAAGAGCTGACTCATTGGAAAAGACCCTGATGCTGGGAAAGACTGAGGACAGGAGGAGAAGAGGGTGACAGAGGATGAGAAGGTTGGATGGCATCACAGACTCAATGGACATGAGTTTGAGAAAACTTGGGGAGATAGTGAAGGACAGAGAAGCCTGGCATGCTGTAGTCCCTGGGGCTCAAAGAGTCAGACACGACTTAAGACCAAGCAACAACCACAGGCAATTCTAGTGCATATTTTTGGTTAAGAATCACTGAGATAAACCATTCCCTTCAGTTTTCTGATGAAGAAATTGAGACTTAGAAGAAGTGACTTGCTCAAGGTCCTACAGCTCACTAGGAGAAATAGGACTAAAACCTTGGTTTCTTCCTCCCAGTCTACGACCTATATGTTCAGGTTAGTGATTTACATTCACAACAGTAGCTTCGGCTCTTGACATGCATGCACCCATGCTTCTGATATCACCCGATCTTCTCAGTTAGGGATTATCAATACCCTAGGTTACAGATAAACAAACAGAGGCTGTATGAAGTGAAATGATTTGCTCATTCAAGACCATGGAGCTGGCTGGGACAGGAACATATTCCTCTTTCCTAATCTTGAGATCTTTCTCCTGCTTCAGACACCATATTATGAAGCTTGAGTTCAGGCTTTTCTCCCAGGAGGTAAGACCTGACCTTCCTCAACGCGGATGATCTAATGGCCTCTCATCCATTTCCTGTGCATGTGGCCAGCAAGCTCCCTAATGGAGTGTGGCTATAAGGCTAAAGGGGAGCCCAGTAATTAGAGACCTAGAGGTATAAGTGACATTTGGACAACTGGCCAGCTGGCTGCAGTGCATTTGGCACCCCAAGGGCTCCAGAAACCAAACATGTCAAACTCACGTCACCAAAGTCTGTGCTCAGCTGCTCCCCTAGCATTTGCAAATGTCCTGCCCACACTCTTCCCCTGCATCCTCCCTTGGTCATTTGCAGAAGCAGATGAGTCGAGGTTACATGCAGCTGATCCCAGACCTGCTGGTTAATTATCTTGGCCTGTAATTAGTGTTTCCTATTTCTCACTCCTGTCCAACTCCTGTGGTTAATGCATCATTTCTCTCTCTGCAGAGACTCCTTTGGGAGGGCTCCGCGGCCCCAGAATGAATGTTCCTGGTAGTGGCAGCCTTTGGGAGGTGTTCCATCTGCTGCCTGTCCCACCACCCCTTGGCATCACCCCTGACCCCTCCCACCTCAATGTCTACATTCATCACCAAGTGTTCAGTTCTCTCCTGAACATTTCTTAAATGTGTCTCTGTTTTTCCAGCTTTGTGCTTCTGATTTGATCAGACCTCATCATCTCTCATTTGGACTCCTACAGTATTTTCTTAATGGGCCTTTCTGTCTTGGTCCTGCAAATGTCTCCTCTGCAATATAGGAAGAATAATCTATCTAAATTGCCAGGCAGGCTGTATGACTCTCCTATCTGAAAGCCCAGTCTTTGTAGTTTGGCACATAAATTGGACATGGTGGTCTGCCCATCTTTCTACTCCCTCTTTCACAAGGTTTTTACATGGTTTTAAATTCAGAACTTCTGTAATTCTCTCCTCTCCTCCTTCTCTTACATGCCCTCCTTCTCTTACATATGTACATTTGTGCGTACACACACACACACACTCCATCCGTTCATGACCAGGATAACAGGACATGAAGGGGATCTGATTGACTTGGGCAGGCACTCTAAGAACCATCGTGAGGAAACCCAGAAGGGACTTATTCTATGTGGCGTTGGAAAATAGGATTAGAAACTATTAAGCTCATTTTAATATTCAGAGTAGATATTTAACTGATGGGAACAGCGTAAAGGGACAAAGTGGATGATTAAATAGTTAATCTCTCTAGGGGATTGTAAGTAGAGAAAAAAGGTATGGGAGACTCCTGTTAGTTAATGATTTCAAGAAAAAAGGCTTGCCTAATGACAAACCAGTGCAACAGAAGCATGAGGCTTGCCCCTCAAACAGCAAAATGATAGTGGAATGAGATCTACTTCCTTCCCAGTGAAGTCGATAAGTTAATAATTCCTAGGACAGGCTTCTCTGTGCATACTAAAAACAAAAATACAGGGAAAAGGTGACATTATACTGAAACCTGAGATGATCTACCACATTTTAGTACATTACCACCTTTTGGCCCATTTCTGTTGTACCACGACAGTCCTAGTTTGACCACGTAGAAACAAGAAAACTCCCCTGCCCAACGTGGAGGAGGAGTTGATGATGGAAGTTCGATGTCTATTCCAAAATGAGGAAGAAGTAGGCCTTTCCCCCTCTCTGCTTTTCCTTTGATTGTAAAACTGTAGCCCACGAAGCTCTTCAGGCGGCACTCCCTTGCCTGTCCTCTTGCATTTCTCACAACAGTCCTGTACTAATAAACTCTTTCCTCGTCACTCCGCCTCTCACTGAATTCTTTCTGCCCTGGGACAGAAGGAGCTATGCTCTACTGAGTCTCAAAATGTGTTCTGCGGTTTCATAACCACTGAAGTTATTTGAGTACATAGTGGGCTCCCCCAGGAAACAGTGAGTGTACCACCTGGAGGATTCGGGCAGAGGCTGTCAGTTAAGGTGCCACAGGTACAATTCTTGCACTGGGCATGATCTTGGAGTCTTTGGCCCACAAATAACTTTCTTATTCCAAGATTCTGTATATCTCTGATACAAAAGCCACATCAAGTTTTGCTATTTCCACTGAGACTTTCCTGTTTGGGAAAATCTCTCACCTCTGAGCATTTATGTCCGAATCCCTTCAATGCACACACACACACACACACACACACCCCAACACACATATCTCTGACACGGAAATCTCTATCACACGTAGAACTTTACCACACATTGAATCAAGTTACTTCAAATATCTGGTGGAGACACAACTTAAACTCACTTAAGTATGAAAGCTGGAGGGGGAAGTAGAGTGGGAAAATAATTTGAATATGTGAAGATGCCTCCTGGGTTTGCACTCAATAAGTAGAGGCCCCAGGCCACACTGAGGTGCGAATGGGGGTCATGAGAGCCCACCGTTTCCTCATTCTCTGTGTGCTGCTCAGAGTTGTGAGGCATCTTGAATAATACAGCTGCTGAACCCAAGCCAGCTACTGCAGCTGTTCAGTTCAGTTCAGTTCAGTTGCTCAATCGTGTCCGACTCTGTGACTCCATGAACCGCAGCACACCAGGCCTCCCTGTCCATCACCAACTCCCAGAGTCCACTCAAACTCATGTCCATCGAGTCGGTGATGCCATCCAACCATTTCATCTTCTGTCATCCCCTTCTCCATCTGCCCCCAATCCCTCCCATCATCAGGGTCTTTTCCAATGAGTCAACTCTTCACATGAGGTGGCCAAACTCCTGCAGCTGAGGCATCGCCAAAAAGCAGGAATCAGTTCCAGCCTCAAATGACCAACTGGTGGTGTTGGATTCAATGAGAGTTTGGATCAGTGTCTGTTGTGGGGGCCTTCCAGAATTTTTAAATTTTTAATTTTAAAGGGGATTTGGTTACTGCTTGATTTTCCCTCCTATGCCAACTTTAGAGGGTATTGAAGTCCAAATCCATTGTATAAGGTCTATCACCAAGCCTGGTGTGGACCAGGCAATGGGAAGACCCCAGATCTCCTACTCCTCTCATTCCCCATGGAACTCTGAGACAGCATGGTGCTGGGCATATAGTTACTTAGTAGTTGTTTAGAAGTTACTTTAGTCTTTTAGGACTGATGTGGTAGAAGAAACACGAGTTTAATGGTTAGTGACCCAATTACAGTCCAGGCCAATTCTGTGATTTTAGGTAAATCTCTTCCCCTGTGTGGGGCTCAGCCTCTTTATCTGCATGTGTGGGAGCTATGGTGGGGAGGGGAGGAAAGTGGATTAAATGATCTTCTATCCAATATGAATGTGCTAGGGTTCTGATTTTTCTCTTATAGAGGTTGGCAAAATTTTCCTGTAGAGGGCCAGGTATTTTAGGGTCTGCACACCACAGGTTCTGTAGCAGCTACTCAGCACTGCCATTATAGCATGAAGGTAACTATGCATGAATGAATGAGTGATTTGTCTCAATAAGACCTTATTTACAAAAACAGGTATCAAGTTGAATTTGGTTTGCAGGCCCCAAGTTTGTGGATTTCTGTTCTAGTCTAGTCTATCTGTTCTTCATATAGTGGGACTTTCTCATTCAGTCTGAACAGAGTGGTGGGACTTCATTGTACACTGTTCAGTTACCTATTTTACGAAGAGACTGTCACCAAAGTTCCTTACTCCTCTGCCGAAGTCAAGTGGTTCCAACCTACAGTAACTTTTCCTTAGTTTGTCTCAGAGTTCTGATGAATGTAGAGCTAAGAACCACACAGTGAAGAAAGTAATAGTTGACTATTTTCACTCTGTCAAAGAAGTCTAACTCTTCAAGATTTCCCAAATCACTGTGATGAGTGGAAAATTTGGTCAATAACTTGTATTGACTCTTTTCAATAACAACATCTGGGATGAATATATCAAGAGCTGGACACATTGGTCTCCTAAGCTTGGCATTCAATATCCTCTTGTTCTATTATCAGTGACTTTTACATACTCTCCTGTAACCTGCACCCAGACGCTGAATCAATTCTATCCCCTCTAAGGCTGCATGAATTCAAAGAAGCTCTCTGTGCTTCAGTTTTCTCAGTCTATTGAAATTATTTGTTTTAAAGAGCTTGGCATGGCACCTGACATACAGTAAGCACTTGATAAATTCCATTAGTATCACGTTGCCTGTGTTCGTCCCTCATCTTTACCTGCCCCTGGGGCTTGGCTCACCTTTATCCTGGCACATCTGTATTCTCTTCATTCCTCAGAACTAAACTCACATACTGATTGTCCAGGAAAAGTTCCCTGAACCTCTCAAGGAGAAATAAGCTTCCCATGTCCCACTCACCCATTCATCTTTCTCTACTTCTATTTATCATGGTTATTTTCTACTTTGTCTTAGTTTGTTGACATAGTTTGTATATTACCATAAATATCTTAGAGATAGAACATGTCACCAATTCTTTTCTGGATCCCCTCCATGGTGCTGAGCCAAGTGCTTCAACACATAAAGTGTTTTTCTAAGTGTTGGTTGAATTAAGGAATCAAGTAAATCAAGAAAAGCCTCAACAGCCAGATTTCATTTTCCCTTTCATTTTTCATTGTGATACTTTGTCTCATGAGGATGGGGCTCTATTGTCAGTTTCCAGTGGAAGTTTAACAGGCTCATTAGTTTTCAGAATATATTGGATATGATAATTGACAGAGATGTGATTCTTGCTCAGTTTCATTTGTATATGGGTGGATGGTTTTTCTTGATAACTTGTAGCCTATGAACTCATCTGTTTATGAGACTGGAATTCTATGCCTAGGAGGCAGCAGGAGTAGGTGGCCTTGGAGCCTGGAGCTCAAGAGAGAATTTGCCAAGTCCTGCTAATTAATCCTGGAATCTGTCTCGCTGTCCACCTGCCAGGATGAGGACCATGGGATGGACCATTTTACTGAAGAATTGCCACTGACATTTTTTTTCTGTTATTAGTGAGAGAGAAGTCTGTTTGCCTTAGCCACATATCAAGGTCATACTTTATCCCAATTTGGAATATATATTTGGTCCTACTTGATTTCACATTTATGGAGCTGAGTTTAACTTCAGGGAGATTTCAGTTCCCAGGCTTATGATATTTCCAAGTGCTGAATGAATAACAGACTCTTAGAAAACTGAAAAGGGTCTCAGAGATGAATGATTCTAATGTCTGATTCATCCATCTAGCCAAATGTCTCTAAGCAAGGGCTGTGCAACTTTCTCACACATGCTTCCACTGATAGAGAGTTTTATTGCTATATGAGGCAGCCTATTTCTCTTTAATTATAACTCGAATTCTCATTGATATTAATAGTAACACTGGCTTGCGTTTTCATGTGATTTACTTCCAAGAAAGTATCTTCACATTTATAGTGTTTGATTTTTCAAAGGTTGTTTGGAAGAGGCCTGGGCTTCTTGGTTCCATCACCCCTAATTCACTGGGGAGGAACTTAGGCCTGGATGGCTCTGAGTCATGAATCCTGTTTAGGGTATTGGACTCGGCACACGAGGTGATTCTACTATGCCATGAGCTCCCTTTTAAGAAATAAAAGCTATTTTTGCCTTCAGTTTTTAAATAATGAAAGTATATGTATATGTATACATATATATATATATATATATATATATATATATATATATATATATATATATATATATATATATATAGAGAAAGCAATGGCACCCCACTCCAGTACTCTTGCCTGGAAAATCCCATGGATGGAGGAGCCTGGTGGGCTGCAGTCCATGGGGTCGCTAAGAGTCGGACACGACTGAGCGACTTCACTTCCACTTTTCACTTTCATGCATTGGAGAAGGAAATGGCAACCCACTCCAGTACTCTTGCCTGGAGAATCCCAGGGACAGGGGAGCCTGGCGGGCTGCTGTCTACAGGGTCACACAGAGTCAGACACGACTGAAGTGACTTAGCAGTAGCAGCAGCATATATATATATATATATATATATATATATATATATATACTTTTTTTTTTCTGAAAAAGTAAAGGGAAACTGAAACACTTGAAGTATATGTTTTGAACTCATCCCCTGTGTCAGTACTCTTTTGAGATGGCTTAACCCTGTGAACAAAGTTCTGTAAGCAAGGAAGCCTGGAAGAGGTCCCACTGGCCTTATTACAGTCTCAGTCTCCATGGAGATGATTCAGGCAGTCGCCTGGGATTTGCTTGCCATGGGCAATGGCTTGCATCTAGGAGAGCAAGGAGCAAAGTCCAGGAAAAGCCAGTCTTCCAGTTACTGTGTGTTTGACCCCAGGAGGAGCTGACCCTACTGGCATCAGCTATCCTGGTGGGCCAGTCCTGCTGAGGGGCATTGATCTTTTTCAGTGCCCCATTTGTCTTCTCATGAATCTGGACAACTTTATGAACTCAGTGGCCTGTCCTTTATCTGAATTCAGGAATCCTAACTTGTCTACCCTTTGCTGTTGATCTACTTGGAAAGAGTCTAATACTTTCAAATCACCAACAGCCTGATATCAGTGTTGTTGAAGGAACCTACACTGGCTGAGGTGCTGGCAAGTCTAGGCCTGTTTCCATAAGAAATAAACATGCACACATACAGAAGAAGTTAAAGAAGAAAAGAAGAAGAAGAAAGAGAAGGAGGAGAAGGAGGAGAAGAAGAGGAAGAAGAAGAAGAAAGAAACATTGGATATTTGAAAGAATGAGAAGCCTAAAAGAAGAGCTATAGCATTGAGAAATCAAAATAAAGTGGAGGCTGTTTAAACAGAATAGAGGCAAGAGAACAAGAAAGAGAACTCTCTGATACAAATTTTCAATGTGATTCAAGAAGATATTATCAAAGAGAGACAGCTCTCTCTTTATTAGGAAAAATATTTAATTATTAGGAAAATAATTTAAAAAATAGTTCCTGAAATTAAAACAATCCAGAAGGAGTAAAAATATATGGAGGGACAGAAAACTGAATTATTGATCTCAAAAACAGACTTAAAAATATATTCCAGAATATAGAACAAAAGGAAAAATGAATGAAAATTATTACTAAAAGTGAGAGACAAAAGGAAGTGAGACTCAGGATGCATAATTGACAAAGACAAGCAGCTCAAGAGGAAAAAAGGAAAGAATGGGAGAATTACACTAAAAAATAAAAATAAAATTTTCTGAAGCTGAAAAAATGACCAATGATTTTTGGATTAAAAGTCACAGAATTATATATAAAATTAATAAAAATAATATAAACAAGTATTTTCTGGTGAAAATGTTAATTTCCAGGAATATAAAATACATATTATAAGCTTTCAGAAAGAGAGAAGAGCTTACTTACAAGGGCCAGATAATTATTTTGACATGGGCGTTCTTATCACAGCACTGGACACTAGACGTTGAGAAATAGTTAAAGATTATCAATGGAAAAGGACCATGATTCTTCGGTTTTTCAACCAAGAACTTCAAGGACTCAAAAAGCATTAAGCCATGGACTTCTTACAAAGGATTTGAAGAAATATGCCTTTTCCATTAAAATGGCAGTGGGAAAAAATATCAGATTGGGGAAGATAAAATATGTAAGAAAAATACTGATATTCAATGAATTCAGTAAATCTCATTTTTAAGTATAAATCAAGTTTCTTACAATAAAATACTGCAATAAATGTTTAAACAACTCAGAGTAAAAATTCCAATCTTCTTAACAGGCAGAAAGAGGATAGAATGAAAGAAAGCATTCTAAGGGTCTCTTCTTGAAGGACTATGAGCATATACAATGTACAAAAATCAAATGTATCCAGTTAAAACATAAAATTCTAAAAGTGTATCATTTATAAGGACATAACAATATGAAATATCTAGGATAAAATCTAACAAAGCTGTTCAAATCTCTCTGCAGATAAGCATAAATTGCTGAAACATTAAAGAAGACCAAACTAAATGGAGAGATATAATATACTCAAGGACTGAAGACCTACTGTAACATAACATTTCTTCCAAATTGATCTAAATATGTAATACAATCCCAATCAAAATCTTAAAGTGTTATGATCATGTCTGTGATCATCTCAAAGCTTATCTTTATAAGTTGATTATAAAATTTATATGGAAATAGGAAGAGTCAAGCATAGCCAGGATACTTTTGAAAAAGAAACCAAGTCAGGAAGATATGTTGTAAAAATATGAAGACTTACAGTAAGGTATTAAAACAATGTAATATTTAATAAGTAATAATTAACAGTATAATATTTAAATTATACAATATTAGTAATTATGTAAACATTATAGCCATTAAACAGTGTAAGTTTAGCACAGGATAAGATGCCAATGGACCACAATAGAGAGCCTAGAGGCAAACTCCAGTATGTATGGATGTCTGATATATAAGTGACAATTCAGACCAATAGAGGAAGAACAGTTTTTTTTTTTTTCACTAAATGGTATTAGCTGGACCCCTACCTCACAACATATGTAAAAATTAATTCCAAGATAATTTGAGATCAAACAAGAAAACATTTTACAAGACAAAACAGGCAAATCTTTTTATACACCAAGGAAGGTAAGTTTTCCTTTAAAAGGACATAAAAGGGGAATTCCCTGGCTGTCCAGTGGTTCAGACTCTCAGCTTCTATGGCATCAGACATAAATTCAATCCCAGGTTGGGGAACTGAGATCCTGCAAGCTGTGTGGTGCACTCAAAACTAACTGAATAAAATTAGCAAAAGGACATGAAAGCAATAATCATATAATAAAAGAATGAAAAATTTGAATATATTAAAATGAAGAAATTACACTCACCAGAAGACACCATTGAGAGAGAAAAATACAAGCCAAAGAGTGGGAGAATACTTTTTCAAGGGGTTCATATCCAAAGTGAAAGTGAAAGTGAAAGTCACTCAATCATGTCTGACTTTTTGTGACCCCATGGACTACAGAGTCAATGGAATTCTCCAGGCCAGAATACTGGAGTGGGTAACCTTTCCCTTCTCCAGGGGATCTTCCCAACCCAGGGATCGAACCCAGGTCTCCCACATTGCAGGCATCTGAGCTGCATCCCACATCTGAGCCACAAGGGAAGCCCAAGAATACTAGAGTGGGTTGCCTATCCCTTCTCCAGCAGATCTTTCTGACCCAGGAATGAAACTGGAGTCTCCTGCATTGCACGTGGATTCTTTGCCAAGTGAGCTATCAGGGAAGCTCTCATATCCAAAAATATAGTTATAAAACAAATCAACAAGAAAATGGCTGATATTCCAAGAGTTAGCAAGAGTTTTGAATAGGCATTTCACAAAAGATGAAAATTTGTAAGAAAGTAATGTATGAAAAAGCACCCAATTTCAATAGTAATCCCCGAGATACAAAATTAAAACCACTGGAAAATATCACTACACACTTGCTAGAATGATTATAATTTAAAAAATAGCCATATCTCATATCACTGAGAATGTAAAGTAGTAGGAACTCATGCATGTGAGAGTTGTGAATAGGCTTAACCCCTTTGTATAAGTTAGGCAATCTCCAATAAATTTAGTCACCATGAGCCAACAATTCTACTTATTGTTAAATAGCCAATGGAAATATGTGGATAAGAATCTTGTTTAAGAATGTTCATAGCAACATTGTAAAACAACCCAAATGGGAAACAACCCAAATGTCAGATAAAGGTGGAAGAGAAAAATAAATTGTTGTGTATTTGTATAACGGAATATTATACATCATCACTACCAATAACCAAAAGCTATAGCTATACATCCCTTAGAATCCCTTAGAAGAAATGGAGTAGCCATCATAGTCAACAAAACATTCTGAAATGCAGTACTTGGATGCAATCTCAAAAACGACAGAATGATCTCTGTTTGTTTCCAAGGTAAACCATTCAATATCATGGTAATCTAAATCTATGCCCTGACCAGTAGTGCTGAAGAAGCTGAAGTTGAACGGTTCTATGAAGACCTATAAGATCTTTTAGAACTAACACCCAAAAAAGATGTCTTTTTCATTATAAGGGACTGGAATGCAAAAGTAGGAAGTCAAGAAACACCTGGAGTAACAGACAAATTTGGCCTTGGAGTACAGAATGAAGCAGGGCAAAGGCTAATAGAGTTTTGCCAAGAGAACACACTGGTCACAGCAAACACCATTTCCAAAAACAGAAGAGAAGACTACACATGGCTATCACCAGATGGCCAACAATGAAATCAGATTGATTATATTCTTTGCAGGCAAAGATGGAGAAGCTCTATACAGTCAGCAAAAACAAGACTGGGAGTGGACTGTGGCTCAGATCATGAACTCCTTATTGCCAAATTCAGACTTAAATTGAAGACAGTGGGGAAAACCACTAGACCATTCAGGTATGACCTAAATCAGATCCCTTACAACTATACAGTGGAAGTGAGAAATAGATTTAAGGGACTAGATCTGATAGACAGAGTGCCTGATGAACTATGGACGGAGGTTCATGACATTGTACAGGAGACAGGGATCAAGACCATCCCCAAGGAAAAGAAATGTAAAAAAGCAGAATGGCTCTCTGAGGAGGCCTTACAAATAGCTGTGAAAAGAAGAGAAGTGAAAAGCAAAGGAGGAAAGGAAAGATATACCCATTTGAACGCACAGTTTCAAAAAATAATAAGGAGAGATAAGAAAGCCTTCCTCAACGATCAATGCAAACAGAGGAAAACAATAGAACAGAAAAGAATAGGGATCTCTTCAAGAAAATTAGAGATACCAAGGGAAGATTTCATGCAAAGATGGGCTCAATAAAGGACAGAAATGATATGGACCTAACAGAAGCAGAAAATATTAAGAAGAGGTGGCAAGAGTACACAGAAGAACTGTAGAAAAAAGATCTTCACGACCCAGATAATCACGATGGTGTGATCACTCATCTAGAGCCAGATATCCTGGAATGCGAAGTCAAGTGGGCCTTAGGAAGCATCACTACGAACAGAGCTAGTGGAGGTGAGGGAATTCCAATTGAGCTATCTCAAATCCTGGAAGATGATGCTGTGAAACTGCTGCACTCAATATGCCAGCAAATTTGGAAAACTCAGCAGTGGCCACAGGACTGGAAAAGCTCCGTTTTTATTCCAATCCTAAAGAAAGGCAATGCCAAAGAATCCTCAAACTACTGCACAATTGCACTCATCTCGCACACTAGTAAAGTAACATTCAAAATTCTCCAACCCAGGCATCAGTAATACATTAACTGTGAACTTCCATATGTTCAAGCTGGATTTAGAAAAGGCAGAGGAACCAGAGATCAAATTGCCAACATCTGCTGGATCATGGAAAAAGCAAGAGAGTTCCAGAAAAAAATCTATTTCTGCTTTATTGACTATGCCAAAGCCTTTGACTGTGTGGATCACAATCAACTGTGGAAAATTCTTCAAGAGATGGGAATACCAGACCATCTGACCTGCCTCTTGAGAAACTTGTATGCAAGTCAGGAAGCAACAGTTAGAACTGGATATGGAACAACAGACTGGTTCCAAATAGGGAAAGGAGTACGTCAAGGCTGTATATTGTCTCCCTGCTTATTTAACTTATATGCAGAGTACATCATGAGAAATGCTGGACTGGAAGAAGCACAAGCTGGAATCAAGATTGCCAGGAGAAATATCAGTAGTCTCAGATATGCAGATGACACCACCCTTATGGCAGAACATTAAGAAGAACTAAAGAGCCTCTTGATGAAAGTGAAAGTGGAGAGTGAAAAAGTTGACTTAAATCTCAACATTCAGAAAACTAAGATCATGGCATCTGATCCCATCACTTTATGGCAAATAGATGGGGAAACAGTGGAAACCGTGTCAGACTTTATTTTGGGGGGCTCCAAAATCACTGCAGATGGTGATTGCAGCCATGAAATTAAAAGACACATACTCCTTGGAAGGGAAGTTATGACCAACCTAGACAGCATATTAAAAAGCAGAGACATTACTTTGCCAATAAAGGTCCATCTAGTCAAGGGTATGGTTTTTCCAGTTGTCATGTATGGATGTGAGAGTTGGACTATAAGGAAAGCTGAGTGCTGAAGAATTGATGCTTTTGAACTGTGGTGTTGGAGAAGACTCTTGAGAGTCCCTTGGACTGCAAGGAGATCCAACCAGTCCATCCTAAAGGAGATCAGTCCTGAGTGTTCATTAAAAGGACTGATGTTGAACCTGAAACTCCATTACTTTGACCCCCTAATAAGAAGAGCTGACTCATTTGAAAAGACCCTGATGTTGGGAGTAATTGAAGGCAGGGAGGAGAAGGGGACAATAGAGGATGAGATGGTTCAATGGCATGACTGACTCAATGGACATGAGTTTGGGTAAACTCTGGGAGTTGGTGATAGACAGGGAGGCCTGGCCTGCTGCGGTACATGGGGTCACAAAGAGTCAGACATGACTGAGCAACTGAACTGAACTAACTGATAGCTACACATAACAAGATGAATAAATTTTTAAAATATAACATTGAGCAAAAGAAGTAAGACATAAAAGATTTATACTGAATAATTTTCTTTATGTATATTTCCAGAAGCTGGCAAATCTAAATTTTAGAGTGCTGAATGTACACTTAAGTGGTTAAAATCTGAAGAGAAAGGAGCCAATTCCTATACAAATCCGGATAATGGTAAGATCCAAAAGGAAGCTTGAGAAGAACAGTTGGCTTTTCGAGTTCTCCCAATGATCTACATTGGTAATCAATTGGGACAGTGGTTAGATGAGCAATTTTTTAACCATATATTTATGTTCTAAACATCGTTTTCTATATATTTCACAATAAAAATTTAATGTATATCCTTAAAATATAAAAATAAGCATCCCTCCTAAAACTGGCAATGTTAATATCAGATAAGGTAAAATTTGAAGCCAAGAGTAAAAATAGAAAAAGAGAATATTTCCTATTTGATTAAAGGCACCAAGAGTATGAATTGCCTGATGGTTCTGTGGTGAGGACTTGGTGCTTTCAGTACAGAGCACCATACCTTAAGTTCAATACCTTAAGTTCAATACCTTATCGGGAAACTAAGATCCCACAAACTGCACAGCATGGCCAAAAAACAAAAACAAATCCCCATAAAGAATACATATTTGTCATAAACTTTCATGTACTCTAAACAATACATAGCAAGATATACAAAGCACAATTCTTAAAGAAAAAGCAAAATTTGATAAAAACAATATTGGTGTTTTTTTAAACAAGAATTAGATTAACCAGATAGACAAAAGAATAGAAAAATGCTATAAATGAGTTTAATCACATAAATAATAGGATAAACTTACTAGATAATCTAGTACTTGATACCTTATAGAACCTATATATATTCTCACTTACTGATAGAAGTAAAGTGTGATGTATTTAGTCATAAAGGAAATCCGGAATAACACATTTCAAAATTTAGAAATCTTATTGACCACATTCTGGGACCATCACACAATCATACCAGAGCCACATGAATTGTAGATCAAAACAAAATGAAAACCAAACAAATAAAATTCCACAGTTTCTTTAAAGAAATTGTAAATGAAATCAAAAGTATACCCTGAGATCATCTAAATATCAACAAAAATAAGAACAGTGCATAGCAAAACTCTTGGTTGATGCTACAAGAATTATTATAGATTTTAATGCTTTTATTATTTTACTCAAAGAAGGCCAAAAATAACAAGCAAGCTTTCAACTCAAGACGATAGAAAAGTTAACAAAATAAGCCAAATATATAACTTACATACAATAATTAATAAAACAAAAGAAATTAATGACTTAGAATACTAAAAATAAAACACAGAATTAATTAATAAATGAAGCAATTCTTCAAGAAGATAAAATAAGCAAGTCTCTAGGAATTTGAGCTTTGAATAAAGGAAGGAAACAAAAATATAAAGCATTAGGAATGAGAAAGCTATAAACACATGAAGAGACTAAGTGAAATGTATAATTCTTTAGGAAAGTTGCAAAAACCAAAACTGACTTTCAGCAGGGCTCCCTGGCTCTCCCACCTTGTGTCTGTGGGTACAGGAGTGTCAGTGGAGGAGGTCTTTGCTCTCCAGCACAGTCAGTAACAAGGAAGCTCAGTTCAGGGGGATGCTATTACACTTAGAGCTACAGAGCTCATCGTGTTCATCAGTCCAACTTTGCCAGTAATAAAGGATATATGGTATTTTCATTCCCTCTTAGGTCCAGTATCTATTTTTTAATGCATGCTGAAAATGAATAGAAGGAGGTGAGAATAATTAGCTTTCCAAAATATTCAGAGTGTAAACGAAATGAAAAATTTCCCAAATCTTTTTTATGAGATCAACATAAACCTGATACCAAAACTTATGAAGAGAGCATAAAAAATTAAAATACAGATAATTTTAGTTTATGAATGTTGTATTGTGTCAGCTGACTTAAGAGAAAAAGGATGCTTACATTGAAGTTACCAAAAATATGGGAGTATGTCTTTGGGAGTATGTCTTTTGCCATGCTAGAATAGGTCCTTAAAGCTTCTCCTTGGGCTGATTTCATTCACAAGTACACTTCTGCCTGGCTGTGGCAAGCTGTTTACCAGTGGTATAAGCTAGCATTCTATTAGCTTGGAACTCCAGCAGAATAAGAGTACATCTCTCCTGACAATACCTGACAAGTTCTGAGAAGAAGTCTCACTGGTCTGGCTTGGCTCCAGTGCCCATCGCTGAACTGTTCATTGTGGCCAAAAGACTGGTATTCCAGCTGGCCAAGAGTTGATTATAAATCCTCTCCTAGAGTAGAGATTGAGTTAGCCTGACCTGATCCTCATAGTCTGGAAGTGAGAAAGCAGTAATTCTCCAAGGGAAAATGGAACCTCTTTTTAAGAGAAGGGAGAATGGATTCAGGGTAGGCAGAAAAAAAGAGAAAAGGAAAAGAAAGAAGAGACAAACAAAAAAATATAAAACAACATCTAATGTAAGATTTCTTATAAAAATCTTAGAAAATCAAATGTAGCTATATATTTAGGACTATTATTGGTCAATAAGAAGAGTTTGTTCCAGGGCTTCCCAAGTGGCTCCATGGTGAGGAACCTGCCTGCCAATGCAGGAGACACGTGTTTGATCCCTGGTCTGGAAAGATCCCACATGCTGAAGAGCAGCTAAGCCCATGTGTCATAACTACTGAGCCTGTGCTCTAGAGCTTGCCTGGGAAGTACAACTACTAAGCCCACGTGCCACAACTACTAAGACCCCCTCACCCTAGGGCCCATGCTCCATGACCAGAGAAGCCACTGCCGTGAGAAGCCTGAGCACCGCAGCCGGATATCAAGCCCCAGTCGCTGCAGCTAGAGAAAAGCCTAGGCAGCAACAGAAATCCAGCACAGCCAAAAATATATAAAATAAAATATTTTAAAAAGAGTTTATTCCAGGATTGCAAAGATGGATCAGTATCAGAAACTCCATGAGTACAAATCATGACATTAATTATTAAAAAAGAAAAAACATATAGAGGAGAGGCATTGGACTTGATTCAGCATCTACTTCTGGTTATTTGATCATTTCTCCAACAAGCATTTTTTCAATACCAACCATGTGCTAAAAACTTTTCTAGTCATTGGATACAAGAGTGAATAAAATGGGCACAACTCCCTGCCTTGTAGAAGTTATACATTAGTGACTAAAACTCTATGCAAAATAGTAAGAATACAAAACATCTTAAATATGGTAAAAAGTACCTGTCACATGCTAACAGCAAAATTTACATTAAATATTGAAGTGTTAAACACATTCCCATCCTAGAATTTTTATTTTATTTATCTTTTAGAGCACAATTTTAATAAGATTTCTGGAAAGAGCTGATGTAAATACTGAGTTCTTACTTGTTATGAATATCTTTCCCTGCCCTTTCAAGTGAAAAGAACTTGCAAGATTTTTCAGCCTTGAATATTTTCCCTTTAAATTCTGCAAATGTTGCTACTTTTCCTTCTGGCATTTAATATTAATGAGAAATTATCTGAAGCCAACCTAATCTTTGTTTCTTTGTAGGTGAGCCATAGCTTCCCACTCAATGAAGAATTCTACAGGACTCTTAATTGGACTCTTAATTAATTTTATTGCTCTTTATGAAATCTTTTCAAACTGAAACACTGTCTTTGACTCATGAAATGCTTCTCCATCCCTTCCTTTTATTGTTTCTACTCAATTTGCACTTTTCTCCTCTAGGTTTTATTTAATACCTAAATAGAATCTTGTGAAGTTGTTCCTATGTCTTGTCTTCATTTTTTTCCCCATTGTTCACCTCCTTCTCCCTTTCCTTGGACTTGTGGAGACATCTTTTGAATTTTCTCCAGCTTTGATGGTTCCCCACCACCACCCTTTGGTTTGTAGTCCCCTGCTGTTTGTGTTTCGGTTTTATTCTTCTGAGGCTAACAAAGGAAGACAGGCTTTCCTTTATCAAACTGCATGATATTGTTAGAAAAAGATCTCCTTTTAGTTAAATATTCTTAGAAAACAAATTAAATATTCTCTCTTCTTTCCCTAGGAATCTTATGTAATATAAGGATGTGTTGTGATTCCAGAAGTCCATGCTTTCTCTGTATTAGTTATTGAGCCTGGATCTGTCAATAATTTCATGTTGACCTTTTAGACATTTAGGTCTAGACACAGAGAGATTGGAAGATGTTAGATTTAAAGTAGTTTTCCTTTCCTGTTCTGCATTCTGAAAACCTGAGAAGGGGAGGCAGAGGTTCAGGGGCAAAGATGGTTAGGATCTTTGCATTCTTTGCAAGGCTCCTTTGTTTTCTTGTATTTTATTTGATCTCGGGCAGTAGCCTCATCTACCCACCCTCAGGGTTCTGTGGTGCCTGGTTCATAGGTCCTTGGACATGCACCGGATACCAGCATACCTTTGTATTACAGGACCAGGATCAGATCAGATCAGTCGCTCAGTCGTGTCCGACTCTTTGCGACCCCATGAACCGCAGCACGCCAGGCCTCCCTGTCCATCACCAGCTCCCGGAGGTCACCCAGACTCGCATCCATCGAGTCAGTGATGCCATCCAGCCATCTCATCCTCTGTCGTCCCCTTCTCCTCCTGCCCTCAATCCCTCCCAGCATCAGAGTCTTCTCCAATGAGTCAACTCTTCGCATGAGGTGGCCAAAATACTGGAGTTTCAGCTTTAGCATCATTCCTTCTAAAGAAATTCCAGGATTGATCTCCTTCAGAATGGACTGGTTGGATCTTCTTGCAGTCCAAGGGGCTCTCAAGAGTCTTCTCCAACACCACAGCTCAAAAGCATCAATTCTTCGGCGCTCAGCCTTCTTCACAGTCCAGCTCTCACATCCATACATGACCACAGGAAAGACCATAGCCTTGACTAGGCGAACCTTTGTTGGTAAAGTAATGTCTCTGCTTTTGAATATGCTATCTAGGTTGGTCATAACTTTCCTTCCAAGGAGTAAGCGTCTTTTAATTTCATGGCTGCAGTCACCATCTGCAGTGATTTTGGAGCCCAGAAAAACAAAGTCTGACACGACCAGGAAGCCTATTTCAAATAGTTTCAGGCAATAAAGGAGAATGATATGCTCAGTTAGCTAAGATAAGGTGAACTCCACAAGGGTTGTTTGTTGTTCTAGGTGTTTTTTTTTTTTTTTTTTTTTTTGCCATAGCCCAATGATGAAGGACTAAGTTTATTTTGATCTCCTTCCTCTGCCTCTGAAGTGTCAGCCCCACTCCTAGACTTAACTTCCTTAAGGAGATGAGATAGCTGTGGCAGTTCTGGACTGCTGTGACCCCATGAACTGTAGCCCGCCAGGCTCCTCTGTCCATGGAATTTTCCAGGCAAGAATACTGGAATGGGTCGCCACTTCCTATTCCAAGTTATCTTCCCAAGCCAGGGATTGGAACCCATGTCTCTTGCATCTCCTTCACTGGGTGCCAGGAATCCAGGGAAATCTCCTGTATTGGGTGCCAAATCCAGGCGTGGGGAAGTAGTTCAAAACTTACTTATCAGAGAAGGAAATGATCTGAGTTAAAACGTAAGAGATGGGTGGGAGTTGGTCAGGTGAAGAGGAGATAAAGGGGCTTTCCAGCCAGAGGGTCAGCATGTAGAAAGGCACAGCAGAGAGAGAGGCAGCATAGCGATTCTAGGGCTAGAGAACCTGGTTTGATTCCTGGCTCTGCCACTCAGCAACTGTGTGATAGTGAACATTCAAGTCCTTTGTTTCTCCATCTGAGAGGCAGATAAGAATGGGAGCAACCTCACATTATGAAGACTGAGCAAGTTAATATTTGTAAAGCACTTAAAACAATGCTCTGTTACATAACAAACAGCATAAATCTTACGTAAACCATAGAACACATCTTTCCACACTGCTTCAGTCAGCAGGGAGTAAGAGAGAGGTTACTTTTTGGGGTCTTGTATTCAAGAGAAACATGCTTTTCCTCTAACCTCCACAGTAGTGGGTCCAGCTGCCTGAACAAGACTGTCCACTCAGTACTTCCTTGGACTGAACTCCTGGTCCACTCAAGAGACAAGCTAGAACTTCTCTTGTGATTCAGTGGTTAGGACTTAGCCTTCCAGTGCAGGAGGTGCAGGCCAAAAAACCAAAATGTAAAACAGAAACTATATTGTAACAAATTCAATAAAGACTAAAAACTGGTCCACATTAAAAAAATCTTGAAAAAAGAAAAAGAGAGAGACAACCTAAAGCACAAGATCACAAGAGAATAGTGAGAGAGAGTGAGATGGCTCTCAGATCAGTAAGTCAATGTGCAGACGGTCAACAAGGAGTCCAGGAGAGTTGGTTGTGTATTGGAAGGTGAAGGCAGGGGCAAAGCAGCAGCGAGCCACTTGGGAATTCTGTCAGACAGACTGACAGCAGGTCCTTGCCAACGCTTCCAGACCCCATGAAGAGGTAAGACTCCATCTCTAGGAAGCCCAACTAGGACTAAGCCAGGTCCAGATCCAGGAAAACCACAATGCCAGGTAGGCTATCAAACCCGTGATCCTTTCTTTCTTCTGTTCTTTCCACAAAAAAAAAAAAAAAAGAAAAAAAATTATTAAAAAGCTTAACATGTGCCAGACTACATGCCAGGTGCTGGAAGTATTAATGATAAAACATTGTCTTTGCCTTCAAATGTTTGCTATTAGTGAGACTAATGACAGGATAGACAGGAAATAATGTGGTGCTTTGACCAAAAAATGCACGGGGCACCAGCGTAACAGTCCCAAAGTTCCGCCCTTACCAAGCCCAGCTGTAAGTTGAGGGGAGAGGGAAGGAAAGGGGTCAGGATAGAGAGTGTAAATTAAGAAAGTCTTCACTGAGAAGAAGCACAATTATTAATATAGGATCATAATGAATGGCTTCCCGAATGGCCTGTTTAAGCCACATCACAACATAACTCTCTAGAACTGAGGAGTTGAAGTGTGCAAAGAGAGAATCATATAATGAAGATAAGGACAGTGTCTGAATGAAAGAGAAAAAAATGCAGGGTATCCATTACATTGGGCTTCCCAGGTGGCACTAGTGGTAGAGAACTCACCTGCCAATGCAGAAGACATAAGAGATGTGGATTCAACCCCTGAATTGGGACACTCCCCTGCAGGAAGGCATGGCAACCTACTTCAGTATTCTTGCCTGGAGGATCCCAATGGACAGAGAAGCCTGGTGGGCTACAGTCCACAGGGTGGCAAAGAGTCATATATGACTGAACACATACCCATTCATTATATTAATGAGCGAGCCTCAAAAATACCATCATATAGACTGTTACTCAGCAATAAAAAGGAATGAAGTACTGATACATGTTATAACATGGATGGATCTTGAAAACATTATGCTAATTTATAAAATACCACAGTATTGCATGACTCTATTTATATGAAATGTCCAGAAAAGACAGCTCTATAGTGACATAAAGTAGACTGGTGTCTGCCTAGAGTGTGGGTGGGATGGGCGTGGGTTGCAAGAAAAAGAGGAGTGGTTCCTTATGTATATGAAGCTTCGTTTTGGCTGATGAAAATGTTCTAAAATTGATTGCGATGATGGTTTAACAGCTCTGTGAATATACTAAAAACCTATGAATTGGTGCACTTTGGATAAGTCGCAAGCTATGTGAATTACATATTTAAAAAGCTGTGACAAATATAAAATAAAAAGTGGCTCAGTGGAAGAATAAGGAAAAGCTAGTATGACTATATAGGGCGACTATAAGTTCTATATAGGGTGTCAGGTGTAATGACTGATTAGTCTCAACAAGTGGTTCTCCACCCGGGCTGATTTTGCCACTAGGTTACATTTGGCAATGTCTGGAGACTTTCCTGGGGAGATGGTGTGACTAGTGTCTAGTGGGTAGAGGCCAGGGATGCTGCTAAATATCCTAGAATGCACAGGAGTCTCCCACAATAAAGAATTATTTAGCCCCAAATGTCAATAGTGCTGAGGTTGAGAACTCTGGTCTGAAAGAGGCAAGCAGAGTTCAGATCATGAAGGGTTATGGGGTCAAGTCACGGAGTTTGGCCTTCCTCTTAAGAGGAGTAAGGAACCACAGTATTTGGTGGGGGGTTGGCATAGTGAGATCTGAATTTTAGACAGATCACTTTTGGCACAGTTTAGAAAATGGATTGACAACGGAGGAGGGATAGAGATATTGATTACCCAACTAGGATGGCAGGAGAAGAAATGAAAGGATTTCAAAGATATTGACTTAGAAGGAAAAACTGGTGGAGCATGACGATTCGTTTGAGAGTTCAGAAACAGATGGAGAAGAGGGAGAGGTCGGCATCTAGATTTCCTACTTGTGCTAACAGCTGGATGGCTGTAATGCCATTGACTGAAACAGGAAACCAAGGTAAAGGAGCTGGTTTGTGAAATAAAATAATAAATTATATTCTAGATGCATTGAAAGTCCTGTGGAAATAAAAGTAGAGATGTTCAGGTGATAATAGAAGATAAAGTTATAAACATGGGAGAGACTGGAACTGTAGATGGTCATCAGAGTATATAAAGAATTCCCAGGATGACCAAATGAGATGAAATGAGAAGGCAGAGCTCTGAGGGGCACTAAGAGGCACAGGGAAAAAAAATTGCAAAGAAACTCAGAAAGTAGCCAGAAAGTTGAGGAGAAAAACCAAACACCACAAAGCGAGAAGGTATGATATCATAGAAGTCAAAGGAAGATTGTTTCAAGGAGGCCAAGAGTAGAAAATTTTGCATGGAGATCAAATAATATAAAGACTAAGAATTACTCAATGAATTTAGCAATAGTAGTTTGAAGGAGACAAGAGTTAGAGTGGTTTCAATGGTGTGTGGGGAACAGAGAAGTCTGGTGTGGTGGGTTGAGGAGTAAGTGGGAGGTAAGGAAGCAGATGCAGTGAGTATAAGTGACTTGGGTATGGTGAAGGGAGAGAGCTCACTGGTAGCTGGGAGAGAATGTGGGGTTCAGATTGGGGGCTCTTTGAGGGGGAAAAAAGACTTCAACACTTTAAATGCTGAATGAAGGGGTTGGTAGACAAAAAGGTTAACGTACAGAATAGGAAATTAAAATGCCATTGCCTAGTTTACATTGAAGGACATCTTGCTATCAAAGCAGTAGAGAAGGACAAAAGATGGATGCAGATAAAATAGAGTTTATACTCTTGGTGGCAGAAAGTTGAGGATATTTTCATTTGAAGATTTCAACTTTCCCCATGGATGAGGTAAGGCGATCTCCTGAGGGTAAGCCAGTGAAACAGCAGGGTTAGAGTTTTGTGGAGAGTGGACACAGTTTGCAATAGTTATAGTAGAGTGGAAGAGAAGGAAGCAGATTGATAATCTAGAACATGACAAGGTCAAGTAACATGGCCATGGGATTGGGTAAATTAACTAAATAGAGGTGAGGGTGATTGAAAATGAATGGGGTCAGGAATTTAAGATGGAATTTCCTCATTGAAGCTGATTTGTCTTGGCAGAATAAAAGTAGATCATTATTCTCAGGATATGTTCAGATTCTAAGTAATGTCTTGTTTTGTTTTTGCTTCTCAATTGGATTTCATCCATAAATCCAGATTCAATAGTAGTTGTTACACTTCAAATCTCTCTAATGCACTTAATGAAATTGTGCAGAGAAGAATGGAAATATTTCAGAAGGCTACAAATGAATATGTTCCATGATGTGCTCAGTGAATTGAAGGTTGCTTTCTCTTGGCCCCTGTATAATTTTTGGTCACTCCAGGTACCATCTGCCTAGTGCATTTTCCCTTCCTCAAGGTAAATTGTCCCATTTACTTTGCCATTCTTACCTCTTCTCAGACACCGACTTAACCCTGTGCACTAGCTTTTTTCTCTTCCAGCACATATATTCCAGATCTCCTCCTTAGCTAACTGGGAGTACCCATTTTCTCTGAAGGAAAAGCCCACCAGGAGATGGCACTTCTGAAGGATGGCATTCAAGTCACTACTCTCCTGTACACTTGGGACAGCAGCACTAACTCGGGACGCTGGAGTGCTCTTTTACATCCCTTAATGTAGATACAGAGAATTGATCCATCTACAGAATGCCAGATGTGGAACTGAACTTGGAGACCATCTAGTCCAATGTTCTACTATGCAGAAGGGGAAGCTGAGGCAATATGTCCAGATCATGGCAATCAGCTAGTGGCACAGCCTGGATTCAAATCCAGATCCTCTAACTCCTAACTTGATCCAGGTTAGGAAGGAACAGTTAGAACTGGACATGGAACAACAGACTGGTTCCAAATAGAGAAAGGAGGACATCAAGGCTGTATATTGTCACCCTGCCTATTTAGCTTATATACAGAGTGCATCATGAGAAGTGCTGGGTGGGATGAAGCACAAGCTGGAATCAAGATTACCAGGAGAAATATCAATATTTCAACTGAACTAAACTGATGTTTATCAAATCCCCTGCAATAATATCTCATTTTCTTCTCTCTAAATATCTATGCCAGAATAATTTTTCAGCTCAGTTCCACATATCAGTACTTTGAATATTCATTTCCCAAACCTCAGGAGCTTAACAAGAACAAAAAAATAGATTAAAAAAAGTCAATTCATTATTGGGTGACATGGATTATAACAAATACAAAGTGTGAGAAAACACATAAGAAAGTAAAACCTCAGAGTGTTTACAGCCTTATGACAATCATCAGGCCGTGACCAAAATTGGACATGACAGCGCATTATAAATCGTGGGACTATAAGGGAAGGTCAGGGAGAGAAAATAGTGCAACAGCGCTGATGCCTCAAGCAGCATTCATCACCTATAATCTCCCAGCCTCTCTATCTCTGGGGCAGGTCATGTACAGGGGGGTTTTGTTCTGAAGTAGCTGCCCTCACTGATCTCTCTCTTCGGACCTGACACCTGCAACTGATACCTTGTAATTAAAAGTGATCACAGGGCCAGACAGACTCCTCCTCATTGATTCAGGGTTATAATGTATCTGGATTTTAAAAAATGAAATGGAAAAAAAAATTTCTGAAGAGTTGGCAAGGAGAGCTATAGCTTTGACCTCTTTTTCCGCAATAACAATGGAAAATCTGATCTTCAATCTTGTAGCTGAGAATGAAGAGTACCCCAAGGACAGATACACAAAACAGCCTGTCACAATGAACTCCAGTGAAATCAACAACTTCAGTGGAAGACCCTATGTTATATTGTAAAATTACCCTAACGTGAATCTCATGAACTATCCTGTAGGGTGGCAATGCTGAATCTTTGCAAAATACCTACATTGAGGTCACGATCAGGAGTCTTTACACGAACTCACGAAACCACCCCTGGGTGTCTGTGGCTTTGAGTCTGCTTGTTTCCTGCTCCTGGGCTGGGGTCCTGGCTGCTCTTTGCACTTGTTGAAAATTGTCACTGACGTCAGGAGAGGCCCTGGGGCTCTCACTGAGGCCCGAGCTATACTTTCATGGCAGACCAAAGCTGCAGAGGGGAAAAGCCAGTTCTGCTTATTGGTGTGAACAGTAGCAGACTGTGTGGCGCCTCCTGCTTCTTGTTGCCGTGGTCCTGGATGGTCTGCCTTCATGTTTGTAGCTACTCTCCCTGGATTCCAGTGTGTGCTGCCGTTAATTAAATTCGTACATTAGGACTGTGGCTGTCTCTTGGCCTCCATCCATCAGAGAGCAAGCAGCTTTCTGGTGCCGGGTCAGCTCAGCCATAATAACTAACGAAGGCTGACCTTGCTTTCCAGACCAGCACAGTGGAAAAAAGTACACAAGTGGGATTTAAAGTACCTCGATTCACTTCCTATTTCTTCCACTTGTGTGTGAGATCTTGGCTCAGCAGTAAAGAATCCACCTGCAATACGGGAGATGCAGGTTTGATCCCTGGGTGGGGAAGATCTCCTGGAGGAGAAAATGGCAACACACTAGAGTATTCTTGCCTGGGAAATTCCATGGACAGAGGAGCCTGACAGGCTATAGTTCATGGGGGTCACAAAGGAGTCGGACACGAGTGAGTCGCACATGATGCTAAACAACAGCATCATGTTAGATCTTAGGATTTGCTCAAGCTTCCTGAGTCTCAGACTTCTAATTTATAGTGATTTTTATGCAGGAGTGTATTTTGGTATCATTCTTGGAAATTTTAAAAAATATATGACTTCCTCATCACCAGACACGCAGAATCAGAATTTCCAGAGGTCGGCCTGGACTTCCAGATTTTACAAAGTTCCATTATACACATCTGTTCTGAAACATTTCTTATTAAGTGTCATTTAGGGCTATTGCAAGAACAACAACAATATGGTGATTAACATATCTAAGATAAAGTGCTCTAAGATTTAGTTGTTCATTTTATCTTCTGCTTTTCTTCTCCACAACATACAGATATTTTCTAGGTTCTTGGTCTTATATATCTCTCTCTTTTACATATAAAGGTCCTTATCTCTTTTTACTGCGGGCAGGAATCCCTCAGAAGAAATGGAGTGGCCATCATGGTTAACAAGAGAGTCCGAAATGCAGTACTTGGATGCAATCTCAAAAACGACAGAATGATCTCTGTTCATTTCCAAGGCAAACCATTCATTGTCACAGTAATCCAAGCCTATGCCCCAACAAGTAACGCTGAAGAAGCTGAAGTTGAATGCTTCTATGAAGACCTACAAGACCTTTTAGAACTAACACCCAAAAAAGATGTCCTTTTCATCATAGGGGACTGGAATGCACAAGTAGGAACTCAAGAAACACTTGGAGTAATAGGCAAATTTGGCCTTGGAATACGGAATGAAGCAGGGCAAAGACTAATAGAGTTTTGCCAAGAAAATGCACTAGTCATAACAAACACCCTCTTCCAACAACACAAGAGAAGACTCTACACATGGACAACACCAGATGGTCAACACTGGAATCAGATCGATTATATTCTTTGCAGCCAAAGACGGAGAAGCTCTCTACAGTCAGCAAAAACAAGACCAGGAGCTGACTGTGGCTCAGACCATGAACTCCTTATTGCCAAATGCAGACTGAAATTGAAGAAAGTAGGGAAAACCACTAGACCATTCAGGTATGACCTAAATCAAATCCCTTATGATTATACAGTGGAAGTGAGAAATAGATTTAAGGGACTAGATCTGATAGATAGAGTGCCTGATGAACTATGGAATGAGGTTCGTGACATTGTACAGGAGACAGGGATCAAGACCATCCCCATGGAAAAGAAATGCAAAAAAGCAAAATGGCTGTCTGGGGAGGCCTTACAAATAGCTGTGAAAAGAAGAGAAGTGAAAAGCAAAGGAGAAAAGGAAAGATATAAGCATCTGAATGCAGAGTTCCAAAGAATAGCAAGAAGAGATAAGACAGCCTTCTTCAGTGATCATTGCAAAGAAATAGAGGAAAACAACAGAATGGGAAAGACTAGGGATCTCTTCAAGAAAATCAGAGATACCAAAGGAACATTTCGTGCAAAGATGAACTCGATAAATGACAGAAATGGTATGGACCTAACAGAAGCAGAAGATATTAAGAAGAGGTGGCAAGAATACACAGAAGAACTGTACAAAAAAGATCTTCATGACCCAGATAATCACGATGGTGTGATCACTGACCTAGAGCCAGACATCCTGGAATGTGAAGTCAAGTGGGCCTTAGAAAGCATCACTACGAACAAAGCTAGTGGAGGTGATGGAATTCCAGTGGAGCTATTCCAAATCCTGAAAGATGATGCTGTGAAAGTGCTGCACTCAATATGCCAGCAAATTGGGAAAACTCAGCAGTGGCCACAGGACTGGAAAAGGTCAGTTTTCATTCCAATCCCAAAGAAAGGCAATGCCAAAGAATGCTCAAACTACCACACAATTGCACTCATCTCACATGCTAGTAAAGTAATGCTCAAAATTCTCCAAGTCAGGCTTCAGCAATATGTGAACCGTGAACTTCCAGATGTTCAAGCTGGTTTTAGAAAAGGCAGAGGAACCAGAGATCAAATTGCCAACATCTGCTGGATCATGGAAAAAGCAAGAGAGTTCCAGAAAAACATCTATTTCTGCTTTATTGACTATGCCAAAGCCTTTGACTGTGTGGATCACAATCAACTGTGGAAAATTCTGAAAGAGATGAGAATACCAGACGACCTGATCTGCCTCTTGAGAAATCTGTATGCAGGTCAGGAAGCAACACTTAGAACTGGTCATGGAACAACAGACTGGTTCCAAATAGGAAAAGGAGTACGTCAAGGCTGTATATTGTCTCCCTGCTTATTTAACTTATATGCAGAGTACATCATGAGAAATGCTGGACTGGAAGAAACACAAGCTGGAATCAAGATTGCCGGGAGAAATATCAATAACCTCAGATATGCAGATGACACCACCCTTACGGCAGAAAGTGAAGAGGAACTAAAAAGCCTCTTGATGAAAGTGAAAGTGGAGAGTGAAAAATTTGGCTTAAAGCTCAACACTCAGAAAACGAAGATCACGGCATCCGGTCCCATCACTTCATGGGAAATAGATGGGGACACAGTGGAAACAGTGTCAGACTTTATTCTGGGGGGCTCCAAAATCACTGCAGATGGTGACTGTAGCCATGAAATTAAAAGACGCTTACTCCTTGGAAGGAAAGTTATGACCAACCTAGATCATATATTCAAAAGCAGAGACATTACGTTGCCAACAAAGGTTCGTCTAGTCAAGGCTATGGTTTTTCGTGTGGTCATGTATGGATGTGAAGAAGGCTGAGCGCCAAAGAATTGATGCTTTTGAACTGTGGTGTTGGAGAAGACTCTTGAGAGTCCCTTGGACTTCAGGGAGATCCAACCAGTCCATTCTGAAGGAGATCAGCCCTGGGATTTCTTTGGAAGGAATGATGCTGAAGCTGAAACTCCAGTACTTTGGCCACCTCATGTGAAGAGTTGACTCATTGGAGAAGACTGTGATGCTGGGAGGGATTGAGGGCAAGAGGAGAAGGGGACGACAGAGGATGAGATGGGTGGATGGCATCACTGACTCAATGGATGTGAGTCTGAGTGACCTCCGGGAGTTGGTGATGGACGGGGAGGCCTGGCGTGCTGCGATTCATGGGGTCGCAAAGAGTTGGACACGACTGAGCGACTGATCTGATCTGATCTCTTTTTACCCTTTATATATCCAGTTCAAAGGTTCTATTCCATCCAAGAGCTAGAGGCTTGAAAGAGTTTCTTGTTTTTTAAAATACTATATGATATTTTGTAGTTATGGTTCATACCTAAAACATATTAGTGCTGAAGAAGGAATTCATAGGGCCTGGATTCCATCTTAGGCCTGTTCATGCTGATCATGCTCAGCCACCTTTCCAATGACTCTGAACTCTGTGTTTAGTGCCTATGAAAACAACAACGGAAGGATAAGACCCTCTCCAGACAGGGGAACCTTGAAGATCATATCTAGGTTACTCATTGCCTAAGAGAAAACATATAATCACTAATTATAGAAAACACTAATCACCCCTTCCTCCAGACAGGCCATATATTTTTCTATATCTATGGGAGTGTAACCTTGAGTTTCTTGATTATTGGCTAATTGTTTGACGGTTTGAGCTCTTGAGCACATAGCACGTGAATGCTGGGGTTACTGGGATTGTATTTTCCTTAGTTTATGTAAGTCTCAAGGAATTTGGAGTGGTAGGTTCAGACAGGTACACATGGGGTATAAAAGATTTTCACAAATGCTGGTCAGGGTCCTTGGCTAAGAGGAGACTCTGCCTTGGGCCTGCCGATGTAATAAACTGCACTCCACTATCTGCATTGTCTTTCTGAGTGAGTTTGTTTCCTGGAACGCATGGCTACAACAGTATATATACCATTAAACCTAATGAAATGGGTATTATTATTTCCATTTGGTAGATGAAAACATTAAAGTTCAACGATCTTAAGTAACTCAGTAAGTATTAGAGGTGGAATCTATACCCTTCTTTTCTAAATTTAAGTCCAATGCCTTTCTCCCTGAGTTGGTCTAGAAATAGTATCTGAATTTTTACTTGTAATTCAAATGTTAACCATTACAAAGCAAGAAACTAAAGAATAGGCCTGAGAGGCCCTTTAAAATCTCTTCTGTGGCTTGGTGGTTTAATGATTCTAGTTGTATGTTTAGAAATCTTGATAGCTGAATTCGTTATTCCTCCCCCAGGTATTATGAGATGAGTAGAGAATTAGTTTGACCTGTGTGGGACCTGGGTCCTCTCCTGGAAAGCAGCATAGAGGTAGCCTCTCCCTAAGTGTATGCCAGACTCAGCACCCTCAGCGCTGAAGGTTTGGCGGCTTTGTACTCATTACTGAGCAGAAAAGGAGAGGAATCATCTCATCCTCCACAGTGACAGATGGAAGGGCTGGCATTTGGGTAGTTCTTGTCCCCCAGGTCAGCTAGGCTTTGTAAAATCCACATGTGTCATGCTCCAGTGAGACAGTTTTCCTTAAAGGCAGACTTAAAGAACAGAGAGTTCTAGGTGTTTTGAAAAATGCCTTTTTTTTTTTTTTTCCCTTCCCTGGCTGAAGCACAGGAAGACTTTTCCATCTTCCTAGTGAGTTTTTCCTGGGGGGAAAACTCACAAAAGGCTGAGAACCCTCCCACACCTTAAACCTGGGCCCCCTGGATTTTTTAAATTCCCATTCTTGGCTACTAAGGCTCCAGTTTCTGCTGCTACTATTTCCTGTGGTGGCTTCTGCTTCTGAGCATGTGACAGCAAAAAGCTGTGATCCTCTGTATCCCCCAACCTGTTCCTCCAGTTTTCAGGGGAGTGGTTTGTCTCCTGAATCTAAGAAGAGTTGTTGATGCTGTTTGTTCAGCTTTTTTCTTGCTGTAGGGATGGGAGTGTTGACTTCTAAGTTCCTTCCATGTCAGACTGGAAACTGCCTTTCACACATGGGCAGGAAGTGAAGGAAAATTAAGTTGCTCTTTGTCTCGGTTGGGGCTCTTCTGGAAACAGCCTGAGGTGAGAACTGGGGGCCGTGGTTAACGCCTGGGGCAGGAGTGAGGAGCTGTGTAGAGTGAGTCGGCTATGCAAGAAAAGCCCACGAGTGGGTGAGCTCCTGCCTGCTGTCTTCCTGGCTGGGCCTGTGGTGGCCACGAAGTGGAACCTAGAGACCTTGCTCTACCACAGCTTCACCACAGCTTTGGAACAGGGCCTAGATAGTTCTGACTCTGGTTTTAAAACCACCTGTGCTGAAGAAGAGACGGTGGTTGTCAAGAAGGGGCGTCCAGGGCTCTGTTTGTAGGTGAAGCACCCTGGAGTTGGCCACCCTCCTGTCCTGGGTCAGCTCTCTTCAAGCTCATAGGTCTTTCTCCCCTAAAATAGCCAAATGCTTTTTTTATCAAGGCAAGCCCCAGCTTCCTAGATGGACTGTGCAAGGCCTGACACCAAACAAGTTTTCACAGAAAACGTGAAACAAACTGCCTCTGAAAATTTGTATTTCAGCTCTTTTGATTTTATACATTGCTTCTGGTTCTATCTAAAAACTTTTCTGTATTATCTTCTGAGTGTGATTTTTGTTGTCTGGAATGGTGTTCTCAGGAGGCTTAGCCCTGGGCCTGAGCAGCAGCAGGCTCTGGGCTTCCTGCTCCTTTCACAACTCGTATTTCACCTCTTACAAAAGAGTTGATGATCCAGACAGGGGCTGGACATGAATCCTGAGGTAGCCCTGGCCTCATCCAGGGAGGTCCATGGTACAGAGAGGGTTTGAGAGTAGATAAGAAGATGTGATAGGACTATGTCTGCCCAGACTTGGTTCCTAAGTGACTACTGTGCTCTCAGAGTCCTTATATACACACTTATTGTAGATTTTTTTCACTCTGTACCACTACAGATAGATAGATAGACCAAAGACTTTATGGTAATTTACAAAGAAACATGCAACATAGCGACAGTAGAAAACTAGAAAAGACTTCTATTTGTTTACTAAGTGCCAATAACTATTTTAAAAAATTTATTAGAGTATAGTTGCTTTACAATGTTGTATTAATTTCTGCTGTACAGCAAAGTGAACCAGCTACACATATACATCTATCCCCTCTTTTTGGATTCTCTTCTGATTTAGGTCATCATGGAGCACTGAGCAGAGTTCCCTGTGCTGTGCAGTAGCTTCTCATTAGTTGTCAGTGTTATATATTGCAGTGTATATGTGTCAGTTTCCTAATGGGTGTCAATACTATTTTTTAAATCTCATTCAATCTTCACAACAGCCCTGTTAGGTAGGTAGTATTACTGTCCCTACTTTTTTGATGAAGAAACTGAGTCACAAAGAAGTTAAAGGGACTGGGCTTCCTAGGGTAAAGAACACACCTGCCAATGCAGGAGATGCAGGAGCCATGGGTTCAATCCCCGAGTGGGGAATATCCTCTGGGAAAGGGCATGGCAATCCACTCTGGGCTGGCTCCAGATCTATGCTCTTAACTAAAAGGATAAACTGAGAAAAGTGAGACAGGGCAAAGTAAAGCTAGGTGCTCTTTTACATACCTGTCTTTTCTGCTGGGCTATACCCTGCCTGGGGTTAAGAACCAGTAGGTGATAAATGTATTTAAAAGCAGAGACATTACTTTGCCAACAAAGGTTCGTCTAGTCAAGGCTATGCTTTTTCCTGTGGTCATGTATGGATGTGAGAGCTGGACTGTGAAGAAGGCTGAGTGCCGAAGAATTGATGCTTTTGAACTGTGGTGTTGGAGAAGACTCTTGAGAGTCCCTTGGACTGCAAGGAGATCCAACCAGTCCATTCTGAAGGAGATCAGCCCTGGGATTTCTTTGGCCGGAATGATGCTAAAGCTGAAACTCCAGTACTTTGGCCACCTTATGCGAAGAGTTGACTCACTGGAGAAGACTCTGATGCTGGGAGGGATTGGGGGCAGGAGGAGAAGGGGACGACAGAGGATGAGATGGGTGGATGGCATCACTGACTCGATGGATGTGAGTCTCAGTGAACTCCGGGAGTTGGTGATGGACAGGGAGGCCTGGCATGCTGGGATTCATGGGGTCGCAAAGAGCTGGACACGACTGAGTGACTGATCTGATCTGATCTGATCTGATGATTTGATCTCTTCAAGACAACTGTCTAATTCCGCATTTTCTTAACTTCGCTGGTTCCCTGTTGTGTTTGTCACTATCCATATGTGCAGTGCAGGGGCCATGATGAAGAGTACAACCATCCTGTCCTATTGCATTCAAGGTAATGGGGTCACAAAGAGTCAGACAGAACTGAAATGACTTTGCACACATGCACATCTAACCGGAGCGGCAGTCTTTCCTAGGACAGTCTCAGGAGCCCCAGCTCAGAGAGAGCCAGCCTCAGAGGAGCGGCAGGAAGATCCCCACTCAGATACCCCCAGGTGGCTCCCTATACCTTCTGCCTGTCCTACCACGAGCGACTCATTTTTTCTTCAGACAAGTCCCTTCTTTCATGAGACTTTCAGGCATCAGAGAAGTTTGAGTCCTGATTCTGCCACTTTATGAACAAGTCATCCTAGGGTCCAAGAGATGCACATCAGGGACTCCTAGTCCAGAATTCACCTTTCTGTGCTCTGAAACACTGAGGCAGGAGAAACGGACTTAGGTTAGGAATCATTCAGCCTCACTATTCCCCAGATTGATCACCTTAAATGTCTTTTCTGTATTTATGTTCCATATACCTATAGTGTTTATGCTAACTAATCAAAAAGACTTTTTTAAGTTATTACAAAATATTGAATATAGTTCCCTATGTGATACAGTAGGTCCTTGTTTATTTTATAGTAGTGTGTATATGTTAATCCCAAACTCCTAATTTATCCCTTCCCTCCCTTTTCCCTTTGGTAACCATAAGTTTAGTTCACTAGTATATATTTTTTTTTAGATTCCACAAATAAGTGAAATCATACAATATTTGTCTTTCTCACTTTACTTCACTTAATCTTATAATCTCTAGGTCCATTGATGTTGCTACAAATGGCATTATTTCATTCTTTTTATGGCTAATATTCCATTGTGTGTGTGTGTGTGTGTGTATATATATATATATATATATATCAATCACATCTCCTTTATCCATTCATCTGTCAATGGATATTTAAGTTGCTTCCATGTAAAAAAGTGCTGCTATAAACATCGGGGTGTGTATATATTTTTGAATTAGAGTTTTCTCTGGAAAGAGATATTTAAAATGTAAAATTATCCTACATTAAGGACTACGTTTCTTGTTTCTTGCCTCTCTCCTTTAACCAAGCCAATCCTTCCGTCTCCATCTATTCCCAAGCTAGAGTAATTATTAAAATAAAGTATCTACCTCTGTTTCATTGACTATGCTAAAGCCTTTGGCTGTGTGGATCATAAGAAACTGTGGAAAGCTCTTAAAGAATGGGAATACCAGACCATCTTACCTGCTTCCTGAGAAATCTGTATGCAAGTCAAGAAGCAACAGTTTGAACCCTGTATGGAACAATTGATTGGTTCAGGGTTGAGAAAGGAGTATGACAGTGTAGTCTGTTGTCACCCTGTTTATTTAACTAATACACTGAGCACATCATGAGAAATGCTGGGCTGGATGGGTTGCAAGCTGGAATCAAGATAGGTGGGAGAAATATCAACAAGCTCAAATATGTGGATGATACAACTCTAATGGCAGAAAGCTAAGAGGAAATAAAGAACCTTTTGATGAAGGGTGAAGGAAGAGAGTGAAAAAACAGACTTAAAATTAAATACTAAAAAAAAAAAAAAATAAGATCAAGGCACCTGGTCCCATTAATTCATGGCAAATAGAAGGGGAAAATGTGGAAGCAGTGACAGTTTTCCTCTTCTAGGGCTCTAAAATCATTATAGATGGTGACTGCAGCCATGAAATCAGAAGATGATTGCTTCTTCTGGCAGGAAAGTGGCAGGAAAGTGATGACAAACCTAGACAGTGTGTTGAAAAGCAGAGACATCACTCTGCTGACAAAGGTCCATGTAGTCAAGGCTACGATCTTCCCAGTGGTCATATACAGTTGTGAAAGCTGAACCATAAAGAAGGCAGAACAACAAAGAATTGATGCCTTTAAACTATTGTGCTGGAGAAGACTCCTGAGAGTCCCTTGGACAGCAAGGAGATAAAACCAGTTGATTAAAGGAAATCAACTCTGAATATTCATTGGAAGGACTGATACTGAAGCTGAAGTTCCATTAATTTGGTCACCTGATGCAAACAGCCGACTCATTGAAAAAGTCAGTGAGGTTGGGAAAAATTGAGGGCAGAAAGGAGAAGAAGGCATCAGAAGATCAGATGGCTGGATAGCATTACTGATGTAGTGGACATAAACTTGGGCCAGCTTTGGGAGGTAGTGAGGGACAGGGAGGCCTGGCATACTGCAGCCCATGGGATCATAAAGAGTTGGACACAACTGGATGACTGAACAACTACATCAAATGGATTACTGCCATAGATAGGGCCTCCTTCTCTTCTTTCAGCCCCACCCCCTCAATCCTTATCAGTAATGTTCTTTTTTGCTCCACTTAAAATGTCCCAAAAAAGAACACATCTCTTTGTGTCCAACTTTGTGCTAGACTTTGTGATAGGTCATGTGATATTCTGAAAATGGGTACATGCCTAAGATTATGAAAACTGTACTTTCAGTTCAGTTCAGTTCAGTTCAGTCACTCAATCATGTCCAACTCTTTGCAACCCCATGAATCGCAGCACGCCAGGCCTCCCTGTCCCTCATCAGCTCCCAGAGTTCACTCAAACTCATGTTCATTGAGTCAGTGATGCCATCCAGCCATCTCATCCTCTGTCATCCCCTTCTCCTCCTGCCCCCAACCCCTCCCAGCATCTGAGTCTTTTCCAATGAGTCAAATCTTCACATGAGGTGGCCAAAGTACTGGAGTTTCAGCTTTAGCATCAGTCCTTCCAATGAACACCTGTGACTGATCTCTTTTAGGATGGACTGTACTTTAGTCTTAGTTTAATCAAATCTAGGCCTCGGCTTCTGCAACTTGTAAAATGAGGAAGCTAGACTACTGCAGAAATGGCAAAAAAAAAAAAAAAAAAAATGTCATCTATATTCAGTTGGCAATGACTGCTTAAATCACTGACGAAAGAGTTTTTGAAGTTATGCCCAGACACAAGAGAGGAGTGCAGTCATTGATTAGCAATGTCTGTCTTGAATAAGAATAGGCCAGTGACATCATAAGCCATCCAAGGATTAGATGACCCTGAAGATTCATTTCAGCTCCAAACTGCTGAGTATCTAAATTTTCCTTTATCAAAACTGACCTGTGCTTTGTGTTCTTTGGGGATCCTCCCTCTTTTCTGACTGTATCTCAGAAACTTTTTAGCCAATCTATGCTATGGCACCAACAGTTGATGAAAACATTCAACTCACCACTATCACCCTGTGTGAAATGGGTAAGTTGTTTCAATATCTTGTCTCTCAATGACATGGGTGGGAAGATGATATCTGAGGTTTCTTCCAACTATCAGTTCAGTTCAGTTCAGTCACTCAGTCGTGTCTGACTCTTTGAGACTTCATGGACTGCAGCACACTAGGTCTCTCTGTCCATCACAAACTCCTGGAGTTTACTCAAACTCATGTCCATTGAATTGGTGATGCTATCCAACCATCTCATCCTCTGTCATCTCCTTCTCCTCCCGCCCTCAATCTTTCCCAGCATCAGGGTCTTTTCAAATGAATCAGTTCTTCACATCAGGTGGACAAAGTATCAGAGTTTCAGCTTCAACATCAGTCCTTCCAAAGAATATTCAGGACTGATTTCCTTCAGGATGGACTGGTTGGATCTCCTTGTCATTCAAGGGACTCTAAAGAGTCTTCTCCAACACCACAGTGCAAAAGCATCAATTCTTCAGTGAGCAGCTTTCTTTATAGTCGAACTCTCACATCCATACATGAATATTGGAAAAACCATAGCTTTGACTAGATGGACCTTTGTTGGCAAAGTAATGGCTCTGCTTCTGAATATGCTGTCTAAGTTAGTCACAACTTTTCTTCCAAGGAGCAAATGACTTAATTTCATGACTGCAATCACCATCTGTAGTGACTCTGTAGCCCCCTCCCCACCCCAAAATAAAATCTGTCACTGTTTTAATTGTTTCTCCATCTATTTGCCATGAAGTGAGGGGGCCAGATGCCATGATCTTAGTTTTCTGTGTTTTAAGCTGACTATAAGTTCCATGATTTGATTATCCTGAAGTCACGATGTCTTGGCATAAGGAAACAGTGGTTTACAGTGGATCCATGGGGTTTTAAAAAGTCTGTGATTTCTTTCTCTTTCTTCTTTATTTTCCCTTCCTGGTGGTAAGGAAAATAATGGGCTTCCTCCAGTTCTCAAGTCTCAGTTCATACCCCATGGCCTCCCCATGCTCCTCCTGTTCTTGGACCAGGCTGGCCTGGAGCAGTTGCGTATATCAAAAGAAACACATCAAGCAGAGGCCAAGGGAAATGGCAGGGTGCCTGGAGCCAGCGTGAGGAACTCTGCCTGTGGTAAAGGTCATGAGGAAGGAGGCTCAGCATACGCAAAGGCGAGATTTAGCCTCAGGAGTTCCCCTGGAAATTCTCAAGCACCTACCCCCAAAACCAGAGTCTGCCTACTTTACTGCTTTGTGCTCTCATCTACATCTCTGACTTTACGGGGGCTGTCCCCTACCACCTCTTTCTGAAAAAGACTTCACTTACAGCTCCAGTTAATAAAGTTCCTGGGCGTGACAAGACTGTTTCAATCTACAAACGCCTTTGGAAGTCCTCTAGCCTGTCTGAACAGGTTCTTCCGGCCACATGTGATTGTTCACAGCCTCCCAACTGTGAGAGGCATGAGATGTTCTAAACTGTCTAAATACAGATTCCTTTGAGCAGTTAAAAGATTGATTAGAAATTGTATTGGTGAAGGGTTTTTCACTTGTTGGGCCAATGTTTGCTGCTAAATTTCCATATCCCTTACCTACTGTGTCCCTGGCAGTGTATTGATTAATATAATTGGTGCATAGGAATGTAAGTAGTAGCTTTAATGTTTGTAACCTTGGACCCTTGAGTTAATTATTTTTCTTGTCATAGCCCACCACACCTTTGCCCTATAAGAATGCAACTTTATCTAATGCTTTCAGAGGGTGGCGCCTGAGTTTAGAATAATCACCTTTAGAGAAAAACAAGTTTTCTGAGGAAAGGGTCATAAAATGTTAACAGGCCTCTTGGCCAGAAGATGATGTAAATCACCTAAACTTTTGCATATAATAAGTTTGCAGGAAGAAAGCCTGGCTTACTGCTGACTCTACCCCTTCCCCCATTATACTCTATGCACAACTTAAGGTATAAAAACTACTTAGGAAAATAAAGTGCGGGCCTTGTTCACTGAAACTTGGTCTCCCCGTGTCGTTCTTTCTCTCACCTTCTGGCTGAATTCCCATCTATAGCATGGAGGCTCGTCAAGCCTACTAATTATGCCTGGGCTTCTAAGATCTGACCGGGGAAGGCTGAGTGTCTCCTCTCCTTCAGAAGAACGGGAGGACACCTGTGGCCTATGTAGGTGACATAAATTCCTTGCCTTGGAATTTTATTAGCTTTCCATGTAAACCAAGTTATTCAGCCTCTTTTCTCCGCTGAATTTTCCTACTGAGCTATCCTTATTCTATTACTCTTTATGTCTCTAATTAATATTTAATTAAAGCTACTGTATCCAGTTCGCTGACACCGTCCTCACTTCGAATTCCCTGGATCCACTGGGGCTGGACCCCGGCAGCAGGGAGTGCAATGGATCAGTCAAGGCAACATCTGGGGGGAAAGGACCATTTGAGGAGTCAGGAGACAGGGATGCTCTGAAGATACAGGACAAGAAGAGTGGGGTTGGGCTCAGAAAGTAGAAGAGAAAGGGTGGGGAAAGGGCCTAGGCATGGCTGGGCAAGTGAGCAGAGTTCAGAGCTAGAAAATGGGATGTCTGTGCTCTGGCCCTCTATTGACAATAATTTTCTGCATAACCTTGGGAAGGAGGATTCTTTCCTTTGTGTCTCTGTTTTTGGTTTTTATTTATCTACTTATTCATTAATTTTTGGTTGTGCTGGGTCTTTTTTTGCTGCATGCAGGCTTTCTCTAGTTGTGGTGAGCAGAAGCTTCTCTATAGTCATGTTGCACAGGCTTCTCCTGTTGCAGAGCACCAGCTCTAGGGTGCATGGTCTCAGTAGCTACAGCCTGTGGGCTCAGTAGTTGTCACTCACAGGCTCTAGAGTGTAGGCTTAATTGTTCTGTAGCATGTAGAATCTTCCTGGACCAGTGGTTAAACTCAAGTCCCTTGCATTGGCAGGTGGATTCCTAACCACTTACCACTAGGGGAAGTCCTATGTCTCTGGTCTCTGTTTTTTTGTGTAAAATAATCAGAAGGAAAAGAGGACAAGTTGATTCCTAAGAGATTTCCAATTCTCATACTCCATGGGTTTAACCTGAAGTTCCTAAAACTATCTGTGCAGACAAGAGTATCCTATATTGTTTCTGCAGACATAAGCACCCTCAATGTATAAAGTTATGAAAGTGGGAGAGTTTGTATAGAACAGAATATCCTGGGAGGGTAGGATAGGGGAAGAGGTTTCTGCCTCCCAAACACAGCACATTAACATCTAGAAAGCCTGAGAAGACTTAGGGTGATCCTGTCTGGGACTTCCAAGGGTTGTAGTGGGATTTCCAAGGACACAAGCATCCTGCTTATCTTATCTCCCTCATCTGAATTGCAACATCAGAGGGACAGAGCTTACTTTCTGGGATCTCAGACTGTTTTGAATTAGAAGCGACTTTGTTGTTTTTGTTTAGTTGCTAACTCGTGTCTGACTCTTTGCGGCTGCATAGACTATAGACTGCCAGGCTCCTTTGTCCAAGGGATTTCCCAGGCAAGAATACTGAAGTGGGTTGCCATTTCCTTCTCCAGGGCATTTTCCCAACCCAGAAATCAAACCCATGTCTCCTGCATTAGCAGGCAGATTCTTTGCCACAGAGCCACCAGGGAAGCCTAGAAGTGATTTTGACTTTACAGGTCATCTATTCCCAATACTTCACCCCAGGAATGGGAACTCTATGACATCCAAAGATGGCTCTCACTCCTGCTTGTATATTGCTTTGCATGATAATTTACATGATGAAAGGAGGAGTTAAGAAATCCTTTCATTTGTCCTACAGTCATGCTTCATGACCCAGGAAATCTCACTAGACCAAATCACTAGGTCAGGGTCTCAAGATGGTTCTACCCACTGGTTCCAAGTTGCCAACCTGGAATCCAAAACACTATCCTGAGCTCTCCTTGGGGAAGGAGGTGGCTGGAGACATCACAGGTTAAGAGTCACACAAGAATGAGTTCAAGTCTCACTTATACTGCTTTACTAGCTGGGTGGCATTGAACAAGGTAATCCCCCAAACCCGGCTCTCTGTGCCACTCACCTGAAAGATACCAGGAATAATCCATCCCCTGTCAAGGGACTATGGTGAGGACTCGTCAGGTACGTGAGAGACACCTTGGACATGTGCTCCCCTACATCGACCCCTACTCTCCAGTGTCTGTATGAGGGCGTGAGCACCTGTGAGGGTAGGAACTGCCTCTTAGTTGATGTTGCTTGTGCCAGTGCTGAGCATATTGCTTTTGTGTGTGTGTGTGTGTGTGTGTGTGCGCGCGCTTAGTCACTCAGTTGTGTTTGACTGACTGTGACACCATGAACTGTAGCACGCCAGGTTCCTTTGTCCATGGGGATTCTCCAGGCAAGAATACTGAAGTGGATTGCCATGGGATCTTCCTGACCCAGGAATCAAGTTAGGGTCTCCTGTACTGCAGGTGAATTATTTACCAGCTGAGCTACCAGAGAAGCCCAAGCATAGTGCTTTGCCTAGTGTAAAAACAAGGGGAAAAAAACCCAAAAAAACTAACTGATAGGCACCTCCAGAATCCAGACTAGAGTTTTGTACTCAGACATCCCTTAGCAAGACCTGTTCACAAACTAGCTAATCCCTGCTGCCCCCTGTCCTCAGAACAAAAACTTGCTCTGTTACTCAGACAGCCTGAAATGAAAGTCAGAAAAAAACAGCTGACGTGTGTTCAGAGAAACTGAAACTGTTTTTCATTCTTGCTGGAAACTGAAAGTTACTGTCAACATGGACGCCAAGCCTCAGAGCAAGAGAGTAGCTTTGGATATCAGGGAATGGGAGCAGACATTTCAAGAACTGATCTGTCAGGAGAAGCCCCGGGCCAGATGGACCCTGAAGATGGATGGAAACATTCGGCCAGACTGTGTGGCCCAGGGGTGGGAGGCAATACCAGCAGAAAGGATTTGGCAGGTATGTGAGTCTGTCTAGCTGTGGGCCTTTCTAGGCCAAGAGCCTCAGCTTGGCACTGATGAATTCTTTTGAGAGCTTGTTAAAAAGAATATGTATCACCAGGTTGTTCATCCTTTTGCAGTTACGGTGTTCTTTAGTATGGAAATGACATGGTTCTAAGCCTCTATTTTGGCTTAATGGTAGGAAATATCCTCTTTTACTGGGTTTCTTCCCTAAATATTTTTGGAAATCCCCAGGGGATGAAATAAATCTGCCCCCTATCCTATCACCACCATTTATTCCAGACTGCCTCTATATAGAGACTTCTGCTATCATACTTCCCGCCTCAGTCTGGACTGGCTTCCACAGGCTGCAGCAGCCCTACAAGCCTAGTCCTGGTCAGTAGCAGCCCAGGACTGGGGCTTTCCTTTACAGCCCCAAGAACTGACTAAGGCCAGACAATGGTTTTGAATATTACTTTACTGAAGACCTGAAGAGGGATTGGTGCTGCAAGAAATTAAAACCTGGTTCTTAATGTCCCTAAACACTGCCCCTCTCTTATTGACTATCTCCCTCTAACTTCCAATGAGACTTCAAGTTGCAGGAATCAGCTTCCTTGCCCATGCAGGAGGGTGAGAAATGCTGACTTGGACAGTCAAGTCTACTTTTTTATATGGCATGCAGGGACCTTCATTTCAACTGTTCTATTTCTTCCTGGCCTGTTCCTATCTCACCTCAGATGTCCTCTCCTCCCTTTCCTTATGGGTTATTAGCCATGACATACATTTCAAGACTTCTATACCCTTGTCCATGATGTTCAGCAGGCCCTTTCTTTCCTGCCTCCCTATTTATTCCTCAAGGAATAACTCAAGTGCCTTGTAATTCCTCGGCAGAGTAAGTGTTCCTTCTTCTCCATTCTCATAAGACAATGAATAATTCTCTCTCTCTCTCTCTCTCTCTATATATATATATATATATATATATATTGGACTTCCCTGGTGGCTCAGATGGTAAGGCGTCTGTCTACAATGTGAGAGACCTGGGTTCGATCCCTGGGTTGGGAAAATTCCCTGGAGAAGGAAATGGCAACCCACTCTAGTACTCTTGCCTTGAAAATCCCATGGACGGAGGAGCTTGGTGCAGCCTACTATCCATGGGGTCGCCAAGAGTCAGGCACGACTGAGTGACTTCACTTTTCACATATATATACACACACACACACAATATAAACTATTGACTTGAGTCTATATATATATGTTGGTAACATATTTATAAATAACTTGGTTCATATATTACATATTACAGAACACATATATACTTATATATAAGTTATTTTTAGCTGCAGAGTCTATTGTTATGTAAAGCCTCCTGGGGCTCTACTGAACACAGTTTTCAAGCCATTGGCTAGAGCCCATGTGGCAGTTATTCTTCTTTGCTTGGAACCCAGTGTATCAGGTAAGAGTCTCTCTTTGCACCAGCCAGAACTCTTTGAGGGACTCATGATGTCTTTAATCAGTTTGGCACTCTCCCAAATGAACAGGTGCTTCTCTTGTTCAAATGAATTGATCTGATACTCATTCCAAGATGGAAAAAGCAACCTATCAACACAGTTTTAGAAAAATATTAACCAGTTTTTGAAAAATACTTTGTAGTTTACAAAATGCTTTCACATATTCTCATTTAATCTCATGACAATCTAACTCTTGAATATTTTTCCCTTTATGAATGTAAAAAATAAGGCTTAGAGAAGTGCTTTTTAAAAAAAGTTTCCCTAATATAAACTATGGGCTTCCCAGATGGCTCAGTGGTAAATAAGCTCCTGTCAAACAGGAGGTGCAGATTTGACCCTTGGGTTGTGAAGATCCCTGGAGAAGGAAATGGCAACCCACTCCAGTATTCTTGCCTGGGAAATCCCATGGACAGAGGAGCCTGGTGGGTTACAGTCCATGGGCTTGCAAAAGTAAGACACGGCTTAACAACTAAATAACAACAATGTAAATTACTGACTTGAGTCTTCAACTCAAGTATTGTGGTTCCAGGTCCTAAGTGAGGTACAAAATAAACCCCATTGCTCAATAGAGGCGATATGGTATAGTGGATAGATAATGGCTTGGGATTGGAAACATGGCTCTACCATTTAACTTTGCGAGTTCCTTAGGCAAGTTGTGTATCATTTTTATGATTCAGTTTCCTTATCTGGATATTGGGATCAATAATGCCTACCAAAGAGGAATGCATTAAAGATGAAATGGGATAATACTGTAACCATTGCTTCAGATAGGTACTCTATGAGTTCTCTGTGACCTTGTGAAGACCAAATTTCACTGGCAAATGGCAGAAATGTTTTTCCCTCTGAGACATTCAGAGATATTTTGCTGGCAAAGAGGCAGACTTGGGACCACATCTGGGTGGGAGTTCAGTGGGCCACAGGAAGAAGCTTCATTAGAAACACAGTCCCTCTCATTTTTGTCAAATTGTCAATATCACATGCACTTTTTCAAGTTGAAAGGGTTCTCAGAGACCAGGCCAGGCCCATTTCCCTCAGGTTAGCAACAGCTGAGGATACAATGATCTTCTGTCTGTCTGCAGGTTCCAGTGCTCCTCATGCCGTCGAAGCTGGGCTTCCGCCCAAGTGCAGATACTATGCCACATGTACCTGGAGAACCAGAAATCCCCGGGCAAGGTGCTCATGCGGATCTTTGGACAGAGGTGCAAGAAGTGCTCCCGGTCTCCGTTTGAGAAGCCTGATTTCTCCCCAGAAAGCAGCGAGAGGATTCTGAAAAACCTGGTACAGCGTATTCTGGAGAAATTCTACAGAAATGGTATCAGGAAGGTTTCAGAGATACCCGTGTTCCCAGAAGTACCTTTGGATGGGTCCCATGACAAGGCCAATTGTGAAGCATGCGTTCTGGGCTACTGTGGACTGAACTTAGAAAACTGCGTGACAGGGACAGAAAAATCCTCTCTCTCCTATATGAAGACTGGGAGTTCCTCTCCTCACAATGGTGACGAGGATGGCCAAAACCGATCTAGAAACCACTCAGCAAAGGGAAGTGGGTATTCTGGTGCCCATATAGGCTCAGGGCCCAGCCAGATCACTGCTGGGATCCAAGTGCCTGGGACAGGCCCTCAGCCTAAACGGGCGATGGCCCAGCTGTTCACAGCAGGGGCAGATCGACAGGCTGCACGGGCAACAGGCTCCCAGCCCATCCAAGTAGCAAGATCACTTCCCCCAGGGTGGACTGATCCACGGCCTGTTCCAGCAGTAGGCCCACTACGTGCAGGGTGTGCATATTCACAGTCTACACTACGGAGAGGACCACAGGCCCCCCGGATGACGTACTCTCAGGCTATGAGGATGTCAGGCCAGCAGTCAACACAGGAGGCACAAGCCACACAAGGGGCACAGCTTCAGGCCACAAAGACGACAGAACCACAGCCCACCGGAGGGACAATCCCAAAGGCCACATCAAGGTCAGACTGTCAGGCTAAAGGGAGGGCAGGCCCCCCACCACAGGGGTCAAGCTCACAGCCTACACAGAAGGCAATCCCCAAGGCCACATCAGGGTCCGACACTGAGGCTACAGGGAGGGCAGGCCCCCCACCACAGGGGTCAAGCTCACAGCCTACACGGAAGGCAATCCCCAAGGCCACATCAAGGTCAGACAGTCAGGCTAAAGGGAGGGCAGGCCCCCCACCACAGGGGTCAAGCGCACAGCCTGCATGGAAGGCAATCCCCAAGGCCACATCAGGGTCAGACACTGAGGCTACAGGGAGGGCAGGCCCCCCACCACAGGGGTCAAGCTCACAGCCTACACGGAAGGCAATCCCCAAGGCCACATCAGGGTCCGACACTGAGGCTACAGGGAAGGCAGGCCCCCCACCACAGGGGTCAAGCGCACAGCCTGCACAGGAGGCAATCCCAAAGGCTGCAGTAGGGTCAGACACTGAGGCTAGGTCAGGCACTGAGGCCACAAGGAGGGCAGGTCCCCCACTGGGGTCAAGCGCACAGCCCACATGGCCACATGTAGGACCTTTGTGTGGAAGTCAAGCTGCCTGGGGCAGGGAGGAGAGGTGCTCACCTAGAGGGTCTGCTTCAGACAGCTTTTTCAGATTACCTCCCTCAAATGATTTCCATAACCAGGAGCAGCTGTTCAGGTGGGGCTATGTCTGTATTTTTGCTCTGTTTACCTTTCTGGTGTCTAAATACTTATGAGTAGAATGATGAAAAATGGAAAAAAAAAAAAGAGCTGTCTTCTCTTGTCTTAATTCCATGGTAGTCAATGAACTGGCTGCCATTTTAAAATGACAAAATTTGCTCTGGGACCAATGCAGGGTCAAGTTTAGAGAATAACCAGTGGTTCCTGGACCTCCTCTGCAGGTAGTTTAAAACATGATGCAGGGAATGCAAATTGCTTCAACTATTATAAAGAACACTATGGAGATTCCTTTTAGAAAACTAAGAATAATAAAATTTAATTAAAAAAAAAAAAGAAAACTAAGAATAAAGCTATCATATAACCCAGTAATCCCACTACTGGGCATATACCCTTAGGAAACCATAACTGAAAAACACACTTGTATCCCAGTGTTCCTTGCAGCATTATTTACAATAGCTGGGACATGGAAGCAACCTAGATGTCCATTGACAGATGAATGGATAAAGAAATTGTGGTACATATACACAATGGACTATTAGCTACAGAAAGGAATGCATTTGAATCAGTTCTAAGGAGGTGGATGAATATAGAGCCTATTATACAGAGTGAAGTAAGTCAGAAAGACAAATACTGTATATTAACACATATATACAATATATATGGAATCTAGACAGATGGTACTGGTGATCCTATGAGCAGGGCAGCAAAAGAGATGCAGACGTAAAGGACAGACTTAGGGTCACAGTGGGGGAGGGAGAGGGTGGGATGATTTACGAGAGTAGTGCTGAAACAAATACATTACCATATGCAAAACAGACAGGCAGTGGGAGTTTGCTGGATGAGGCCGGGAACCCAAACCAGGTACTCTGTGACAACCTAGAGGGGTGGGATGCGGAGGGAGGTGGGAGGGAGTTTTAAGAGGGAAGGGACATATGTATACCTATGGCTGATTCATGTTTATGTATGATGGAAATTATCACACTATTGTAATTATCCTCTAAATAAAAAAAATGACCTTGCAGATAATGGAACCAATAATATGTGTTAAATCATTAAATCGTTAAAAGATTTTTGCTGGTGCATTCACTCATTCATTGATATCAATATATATAGGCCATATCTTGATTAGAACTGAGGGTCCTGAGTTTCATCAGAAAATTATTGTAGAATGTTGAATAATGGTTCCCCCAAATGTCGATGTCCTAACCTCCAGAACCTGTAATATGTTACTTTACATGGCTAAATGGACTTTTCAGATGTGATTAATTTTAAGGATCTGAGATGAGGAGATTATTCTATATTATCCAGAAGGGATAATAGGGCCAAATGAAATCACATGAGTCCTAATAGGAAGGAGGCAAGAGGGCCAAGGGGCTTCCCAAGCGGTGCTAGTGGTAAAGAACCCACCTGCCAATGCAGGAGACGTAAGAGATGCAGGTTCAGTTCCTCTTGTCAGGAAGATCCCCTAAAGGAGGGCATGGCAACCCACTCCAGTATTCTTGCCTGGAGAATCCCATGGACAGAGAAGTCGGGTGGGATGTGGTCCATAGTGTCGCAAAGGGTTGGACACAACTGAAGTGACTTAGCAGGTAGTATGCATGCAGAAGTCGGTCAAAGTCAGAAAAAGGAAATGTAATTGTAGAACTAGAGGTTGAAGGGATGTGTTCTGAAGGTGGAGAAAGATGTCACAAGCCAAGAAATGCATGCAGCCTTTAAAAGCTCATAAAGGCAAAGAAATGCATTTTCCTTCGGAGCATCCAGAAGGAGCCAGCTCAGATGACATGTGACTTTAGTTAAGTGAGACTGATTTTAGACTTTTAACCTCCAAAACCATAAGATAGTAAATTTATGCCTAAATTCATGGCAATTTGTTATAGCAGTAACAGGAAGTTGACATCACTGCAGGGATCAGGCAATTATGTTTTAGATATGCTTTAGCTTTAACAACTGGAGAAGGCAATGGCAACCCACTCCAGTGTTCTTGCCTGGAGAACCCCAGGGACGGGGGAGCCTGGTGGGCTACCGTCTATAGGGTCACACAGAGTTGGACACGACTGAAGCAACTTAGCAGCAGCAGCAGCTTTAACAACAACATCAAAGATCATAGATTAGAAATATTGACATACCTATCTCCTCTTGTTCTTTTTTCTCCTACTTAAACTAACTCAAATATTCCCACCCCATCCCATAAAGACTTTCTCAAGAGTCATCAAATCAAAAGGTATTGTTTAGAATGGAGATATTTGGGCGGGCTTAAGTAGTCTGGTGAGCCTCAAGGAGGCTACCTATCCTTCTTGCCTTGGATTGGAAGCATGTAAGAACTTGCCAATCCTGAGATCTTGTGATGCATAGCTACATCTTTCTTTCTCTATTTCCATCTCTGTGTTAGGCATTTTTACATGGCTCTCACACTGCCATCTCTACATTCCCACTTTCAAAATCAAGCTCACCAGCTTCTCTGGTTTTCTTGTTCTAATTTGCCTCAGTCACTCTGGCTTATCACCTGAAAATCATCTTTAACTTCTCCTCCCTGTCACCAATGCTTATTATCCCTTCTTTTGTCAAGTTGCTCCCATCTCTTCCACTATGTTTCCCTATCAATCCCTCTCCTCAATCAGGTCAGGAACTTAGATTATTGAGTTACTGAGGAGATTTGGATTTTACCTCATAGGCAGTGGGGAGTCATTGCAAACATTTGAGAATATGGGCAACTTGAGTAGAATAACATTTTTAAAATTTTATATCTTTTTGGAAAAGAATGGAGTATAGGATAGAAACAGTGAGGAGTCTGGCTTGAAATAAGAGAGTGGTAACCCAGGACAGGCAGGTCATGGTGGAGAGATCTGACAGAATGTGGTCCACTGGAGAAGGGAATGGCAAATCACTTCAATATTCTTGCCTTGAGAACCCCATGAACAGTATGAAAAGGCAAAATGATAGGATACTGAAAGAGAAACTCCCTGGGTCGGTAGGTGCCCAATATGCTACTGGAGATCAGTGGAGAACTAACTCCAGAAAGAATGAAGGGATGGAGCCAAAGCAAAAACAATACCCAGTTGTGGATGTGACTGGTGACAGAAGCAAGGTCCGATGCTGTAAAGAGCAATATTGCATAGGAACCTGGAATGTCAGGTCCATGAATCACGGCAAATTAGAAGCGGTCAATCAGGAGATGGCAAGAGTGAACATCGACATTCTAGGAATCAGCGAACTAAAATGTACTGGAATGGATGAATTTAACTCAGATGACTACTGTATCTACTACTGTGGGCAGGAATCCCTTAGAAGAAATAGAGTAGCCATCATGGTCAACAAAAGTCCAATATGCAGTACTTGGATGTAATCTCAAAAATGACAGAATGATCTCTGTTCATTTCCAAGGCAAACCATTCAATATCACGGTAATCCAAGCCTATGCCCCAACCAGTAACGCCGAAGAAGCTGAAGTTAAATGGTTCTATGAAGACCTAAAAGACCTTCTAGAACTAACACCCCCAAAAAGATGTCCTTTTCATTATAGGGGACTGGAATGCAAAAGTAGGAAGTCAAGAAACACTTGGAGTAACAGGCAAATTTGGCCTTGGAATACGGAATGAAGCAGGGCAAAGGTTAATAGAGTTTTGCCAAGAGAACACACTGGTCATAGCAAAACCCTCTTCCAACAACACAAGAGAAGACTCTATACATGGACATCACCAGATGGTCAATACGGAAATCAGATCGATTATATTCTTTGCAGCCAAAGATGGAGAAGCTCTATACAATCAGCAAAAACAAGACCAGGAGCTGACTGTGGCTCAGACCATGAACTCCTTATTGCCAAATTCAGACTGAAATTGAAGAAAGTAGGAAAAACCACTTGACCATTCAGGTATGACCTAAATCAAATCCCTTATGATTAATTGAAGAAAGTAGGAAAAACCACTAGACCATTCAGGTATGACCTAAATCAAATCCCTTATGATTATACAGTGGAAGTGAGAAATAGATTTAAGGGACTAGATTTAATAGACAGAGTGCCTGATGAACTATGGATGGAGGTTCGTGACATTGTACAGGAGACAGGGATCAAGAACATCCCCATGGAAAAGAAATGCAAAAAAGCAAAATGGCTCTCTGAGGAGGCCTTACAAATAGCTGTGAAAAGAAGAGAAGCGAAAAGCAAAGGAGAAAAGGAAAGATAAAAGCATCTGAATGCAGAGTTTCAAAGAATAGCAAGAAGACATAAGAAAGCCTTCCTCAGTGACCAATGCAAAGAAATAAAGGAAAACAACAGAATGGGAAAGACTAGAGATCTTTTCAAGAAAATTAGAGATACCAAGGGAACATTTTATGCAAAGATGCACTCGAAAAAGGACAGAAATGGTATGGACCTAGAAGCAGAAGATATTAAGAAGAGGTGGCAAGAATACACAGAAGAACTGTAGAAGAAAGATCTTCATGACCCAGATAATCACGATGGTGTGATCACTGACCTAGAGCCAGACATCCTGGAATGTGAAGTCAAGTGGGCCTTAGGAAGCATCACTACGAACAAAGCTAGTGGAGGTGATGAAATTCCATTTGAGCTATCTCAAATCCTGGGAGATGATGCTGTGAAAGTGTTGCACTCAATATGCCAGCAAATTTGGAAAACTCAGCAGTGGCCACAGGACTGGAAAAGGTCAGTTTTCATTCCAATCCCAAAGAAAGGCAATGCCAAAGAATGCTCAAACTACCGTACAATTGCATTCATCTCACACGCTAGTAAAGTAATGCTCAAAATTCTCCAAGCCAGGCTTCAGCAGCACATGAACCGTGAACTTTCAGATGTTCAAGCTAGTTTTAGAAAAGGCAGAGGAACCAGAGATCAAATTGCCAACATCTGCTGGATCATGGAAAAAGCAAGAGAGTTCCAGAAAAACATCTATTTCTGCTTTATTGACTATGCCAAAACCTTTGACTGTGTGGATCACAATAAACTGTGGAAAATTCTGAAAGAGATGGGAATACCAGCCAACCTGACCTGCCTCTTGAGAAACCTGTATGCAAGTCAGGAAGCAACAGTTAGAACTGGCCATGGAACAACAGACTGGTTCCAAATAGGAAAAGGATTACATCAAGGCTGTATATTGTCACCCTGCTCATTTAACTTATATGTAGAGTACATCATGAGAAACGCTGGGCTGGAAGAAGCACAGTCTGGAATCAAGATTGCTGGGAGAAATCTCAATAACCTCAGATATGCAGATGACACCACCCTTATGGCAGAAAGTGAAGAACTAAAGACCCTCTTGATGAAAGTGAAAGAGGAGAGTGAAAAAGTTGGCTTAAAGCTCAACATTCAGAAAACAAAGATCATGGCATCTGGTCCCATCACTTCATGGGAAATAGATGGAGACCCAGTGGAAACAGTGTCAGACTTTATTTTTGGGGGCTCCAAAATCACTGCAGATGGTGACTGCAGCCATGAAATTAAAAGATGCTTACTCTTTGAAAGGAAAGTTATGACCGACCTAGAGAGCATATTCAAAAGCAGAGTTGTTACTTTACCAACAAAGATCCGTCTAGTCAGGGCTATTGCTTTTCCAGTAGCCATGTATGGATGTGAGAGTTGGACCGTGAAGAAAGCTGAGTGCCCAAGAATTGATGGTTTTGAACTGTGGTGTTGGAGAAGACTCTTGAGAGTCCCTTGGACTGCAAGGAGATCCAACCAGTCCAACCTAAAGGAGATCAGTTCTGGGTGTCATTGGAAGGACTGATTCTAAAGCTGAAACTCCAATACTTTGTCCACCTCATGTGAAGAGTTGACTCATTGGAAAAGACCCTGATGCTGGGAGGGATTGGGGACAGGAGGAGAAGGGGATGACAGAGGATAAGATGGCTGGATGGCATCACCGACTCGAGTGATGAGTTTGAGTGAACTCCGGGAGTTGGTGATAGGGAGGCCTGACGTGCTACAATTCATGGGTGGTAAAGAGTAGGACACGACTGAGCAACTGAACTCACTCACTGACTGAAACACAGAGAGGGCTTCCCTGTTGGCTCAGTGGTAAAGAATCCTCCTGCCAATGCAGGAGTCACAGGAGATGTGAGTTCCAGCTCTGGGTCAGGAAGATCCCCTGGAGGAGGAAATGGCAACCCATTCCAGTATTCTGGCCTGGGAAATCCCATAGACAGAGGAGCCTGGTAGGCTACAGGCCATGAGGATCACAAAAGAGTTGGATAAGACTTGTTGAGTAAACAACAAAACAGCACAAGGTATGAGATATGGATGTACATTTTTGTTAATGGAAAAGAAAGTAAATTTTTTCTAAAGTAAAACTGATTATTTTAGGATAGAAAGAAAGGAAAACAGAGAAATAGAGGACAAATTATGGCCATATCTGTATCTACAGAGAGAGAGGGAGACTGGGCACGAGCACAGGAAATTTTACCCCGTCTCTCATCAAAGTAAAATTAAGCGGTTTTTAAAAAAAAGCCTTAATATTAATAGTATATTTATATAAAACTAACACTTGATTTTTTTTTTTTCATCTACTTAAAAGACAAAGTTTTACTGGTCAGTTTCCCTTATCTCTGAAGAGGTTGTGAAAGATTTTTCTTTATCTATTAAATAATCTGCCTATAAAATGGAAGTTCTATGCTTTGTCAACATAATTTCCTGTGCTTTGTCATCTTAATCAAGACTTTGATAACTTAAGAAAACTGAATCTTCTCAATATTAAGAGTGAAGTTTTCTTAACAACTATGTAACCACCTGTATTAGCCTTTGAAACACTTTATTGTCACTTTATCAAATAGAAAATTAAGTATCGTTTATGAACAATTTGTGATCTTATTTAGTCAAGTGTTTGAACTTTTTGATATTTTTGACAAACTTCCCAAATTAAATTCTCAATCAAGTCTTTCTGACCTTGAATTAATTTTAGAACTTCTCACAGGGCCTCTGGAACATGTCAAAAGATTTGTTCTCTCTCCTATTTTTTTTGTTAAATTGAAGTATTATTGCTTTGCAATGTTATGTTATTTTCTGGTGTATATCAAGGTGATTTAGTTATATATACTTTTTCATATTCTTTTCCATTATAGTTTATTATAAGCCGTCGAATATAATTCCCTGTGCTAAACAGTAGGACCTTATTCTTTATTTTGGATACAGTACTTTGTATCTGCTAATCCCAAATTTCTAATTTATCCCTCCCCTACCCTGTCTCCCCTTTAGTAACCATAAATTTTCTTTCTACATCAGTGAGTCTGATTCTGTTTTGTATACGAGTTCATTTATATTATTTTTTAGATTCCACATACAAGTGCTATCATATAATATTTGTTCTCTCTCTTTACAGAGAGATGTTGAATTAATTAAATTACATTTGTTTGATATGTTGGATTATATGAGAAGCATTGGCAATTAAATGATACTAAATCTTCTTAGATTATATACATGTGACCACACAGTATTTATGTTTGTTCCAGAAATTATATAAAATCTGATACATCTTGGTATGTTATCATTTTTATTTCTAATTATTATCTTGAATTGTTGTGTGTCACAGAAATAAGCAAATTTCCTTATCAATTGCATTATAATGAACTCTCATGAGATCTTCAAACATGGCCATTTTAAAGTCTTTGTCACTTATAGATAGTTATTTTTTTATTTTCATGCTTTTGAAAATATGTTTTATCTTCAGAGCCATGCATGGAAAGGACACAAATAAGTACTCAAGAATACAGGTTTCCAATAACTTTGATATCATAAAACTCAACTGAGTAGGAGTTTCCAGAATTAATAGAAAAGCTATATTTAAGCAGAACAAGAATTAATAATGTGGGACTGAATGAACTGATGGGGATGATTATAATTTTTATGACTTTTTATTTGAAACATTGTTGATTTTTAAAACTTTTACTTTTCCAGATTTGAGGAAAACCCTCCCTATTTTCTCTCAAGCTATCAGCCAAGATGACATATTTATCTTTTTCTCCCTTCTTGATACCTCCCAAATTCAGAAATTCTCATTTTTAATTTTTATGCCAATATATTCATTTGCATAAATTCAATAAGAATTTGTTCTTCTAACAGGACAAAATTGGAAACCCTGGTTATATTATCAAGGCTTTGACCAGAATTTGAGAATGTGCATAGAATCAGATATAACCAGACAGCTTAAAGGGACTAAGATTGATGTTACAAAGCCAATAAAACCCCTTGGAAATATTGGCCTACCCTTGCTTACAACATTCCCAGCAACCGAATCAGGTGACTAAGGAAGGTCACTTCCTGAGAGGTGTGCTTAGGAAGGGTACTTCCTAAGGGTACTCAAGGTACCCTGAGAAGAGAAGAACTCACCCAAATCTGTAAGTGTTGCAGGAAATGTCTGATGGCAAGTTCTTGGTTTGGCTTTCTGGCCTCAAGAGGATTTGAAAAGTTCAGTCTGAGATTTACGAAAAGTTCCTCTAAGAAAAGAGTGTCTATGATCAAACGTTATTCTTGCTATACTTATGTAAATAATCAGGTCAATTTTTTGGAAGTATTTTACAGCTTGGACTTAATTTGGCTATCTTTTGTAGAAATGGGGGTGATTTTTGAGAGAAACATTTTATTTCAGTAAAACACCTTGTGGATTTTAGATTCTAGTGCTGTTAATTGTCTTTGAGGTTTCTTATTTGCCTGTAAACTGGACTGAATCCTGAATTCTTCTAGTTTCCTCTAATATCTGGCTATAAATCTCCAAGCTAATGTTTCCAATCTCTTACCATCTTGACTTGGAATCAGTAAAATCAGACGCTGCCCCATTCCCGGAAGCCCTGCAAACTGAATGTGAATGACTTTATACAAACTTTAGAGAGATTACCACAACAGTTTGTGTGTAAGAGATCTTTGTGTCTGTTGCTGTGTTGATGGCTCAGAAAGTTGACCTAAACATGTGATGACATCATTGTGAGACATTCAAGCTACAAAAGATGCTTTGACCCCAACATCTGGAAACATTCTCTAGAAATCTTCTGGACTGACTGATCTCAGAACTCAGACTGGGTTTTCAGTCTGCTGCAATCTTTAAACTTTGTTTTTCTTCTGTTTTTATAGAAATGCCGTATTAAATACCTGATTTCTCACACAATAAAGGCCTAATTTGGGAATCCCAAATACAAGACAGCCTCCTGAAGTACGACACAACCATTTAACTGAATTGATCTATTCTCAAGACTGAGATTGGTTTAATGAGATACGAAGCAATGTATCAATTTGGCTTCTGGATTGTGAAATTTCTTGAAGTTTAAAGGGCTGGACTGAAGCAGAGAATTTGTCATCCTAAAACATGCCTCTTTAACATAAAGATTATTTTATTGTTGTTCAGTCGCTAAGTAATGCCCAACTCTTTGTAACCTCATGAACTGCATCATGCCAGGCTCCTCTATCCTCTACTATCTCCTAGAGTTTGCTCAAATTCCCGTTCATTGAGTCTGTGATTCTATTTAACCATCTCATCCTCTGCTTTTGCCTTTAATCTTTCCCAGCATCAGGGTCTTTTCCAATGCGTCAGTTCTTTGCACCAGGTGGCCAAAGTGTTGGAGCTTCAGCTTTCACATCAGTCCTTCCAATGAATATTCAGGGTTGATTTCCTTTAGGATTGACTGGTTTGATCTCTTTGATGTCCAAGGGACTCTCAAGAGTCTTCACCAACACCACAATTCAAAAGCATCTATTCTTCATGGTTCAGTCTTCATTATTTTAGGCTGATTATTTAAAAAAAAAAAAAAACAAAAAACAGCAGAGGTAAAGCTCTGAGAACTGAGTAGAAGTATCCATTTTTGTAAAGGATATTTATATTTTTAAGGAAAATATCTCCATGTGTGAGTGTTTCCCTCTCTGTACCAGGAAGAGACAATGATTCTAAATCTCTGGAAACACTTTGCAATGAAGAAAGAAAGAATATAAATCTGCTGAACAACCTTACTCTTGTTTACTATGCTTTTCCCAGTCACCTGCTATAGCTGACTCCCCGCTCGCAACATCTTTAGTCTTTAGCTGAAGATAATATTTAACATGATGATTCTGACCATCTTAGGTAGTTACTCAGTTTCCCTGGGTCTTTCCCATGTATACATGGAGATACACGTGGGTTATACATTTATTTGACATCCTCCTGCTAATCTGTCTTGTATCAGTTTAATTATTAGGCCAACCTAAGAAACTAGGAGAAAAGAAAGGGAAATCTTTTCATTCACATATAGCCCAGAAAGCATTAGTCCATGTCCATACTGGGTAATTAACTTGAATTATGAAATAATGGGTTGAGATGTTATTGAAGGGATGAAGAAATGGAGAGAAATTGAGCAGCACCTACAAGCCATGAGAAAGTATTAATCAGTCAGGCCTGGCAGCCAAGCAGGGAACAGAAACAGCAAAGTATTATATGAACACTGTAAGCACTGAGGTAATTCTCAGACAAACAGAGATTGGATTTGAGAAGGCTCAGCAGAAGGGGGAAAAAACCCTCCTGTTAACAAAAATCAGTCATTGTCTCAAAAGGGAAAGTTTTTCTATGTATTGGTCATTAATGGTAGTCCAGGGCCAAAAGCTATGGATTTCAAGGAATGATAAATGCATCCATTGACCTTTCTTGACCTGCCTTTTTTGTTCTATGCTCTCATCTATCTTTTACTTCTCTGCCCCAGGTTAATTCAAGGCAATTTCAGTATTTGTGTAATGTCTAAACATCTTCAGGCCAAGAAGTCAGAGGAAGAGAAGTCTCTGGAGATTTGGAAGGACAGACTCATCAGATGTCAGAGCCAGAAGCAGGTTTAGAGAGAAATCCTGACCCATCCGTTTGCTGCCCTGGGAGGGAAGAGTATAGTTGTTTGACCCCTGGTGTCTCAACAGAGGCCAAATGTCATCCATTTCCACTTAGGGATGTCAAAGAGGTGAACACTCTGGGGTGATGCCTTATCCTCAGAATTAAACTAAAAGCCTGGGGTGTGGAATTAGCAAGTCCTGAGGTTTACAGTGGGAAATAGGGAATGGTTGGAGGAGATAAAAGCAGGGGAATGAGAGTAAGTTGGGCGAAACAATACAGTCTGGCTCCTGGGAACTTCGAAATAATCTTAGAGTCGCTGCAGGCAAGTGTTCTGTATGATCTGACCACCTCTCTGGGGACTGGATGACTGGGAACAGTGCTGGCAGGCGCTGATTCTCAGTTCTAGAGTTAGTGTGGCCCTTTCTCCAGAGAACCTGGAAAGCTGGGAAAGAGGGGGCAGGGATCCCAGGTGGCTTAGTGGCTCAGAAACCTTAAAGTGGGCTCTTACAGAACTTCTAGTCCTAATGTATTTTTTAACAGATATGAAAACCTAAGCTTTAGATGCAGAAGTTTGCCTGTTAAAGTATAATTTTAAAAAAGCTAAAATCATGTTTCTCACACATACATACAGATTTTTTAAAATATAAATTTATTTAAATTGGAGGCTAACATACAGAAGTTAAAAGAACAGGCTTCAAAGATTTTATTGAGCTCAAGATCGGTCCTGGATGTTCTTTGGAAGGAATGATGCTAAAGCTGAAAGTCCAGTACTTTGGCCACCTCATGCAAAGTGTTGACTCATTGGAAAAGACTCTGATGTTGGGAGGGATTGGGGGCAGGAGGAGAAGGGACAACAGAGGATGAGATGGCTGGATGGCATCACTGACTCGATGGACTTGAGTCTGAGTGAACTCTGGGAGTTGGTGATGGACAGGGAGGCCTGGCGTGCTGCAATGCACAAGGTCACAAAGAGTCAGACATGACTGAGTGATTGAACTGAACTGAACTGAACTGAACTGATTAATTAATGAGGGAAGCAGTAAGATTTAAAACTGGCCTCAAAAACATCTGAGAAGCTAGGTATGTATATGCAATTTAATGGCTTGCTGAGTTACAAACTATCCAAAAACTGGCTTATGTTTAACAGGATCATAAACTGTAAACATTCAGGCTATTAGTTCCACTGGGAAGAAATTATTTGCATCTTTACTGAACAAAATTTTCCAAATGAGATTTTGCCTAATAGTGATATAAAGTCATCCAGTAAATTGAAAGTTGTCTGCACTGAAAGAATACCCAACAATTTCTTTTACCTATTTCCAAGTTTCAGATAATTTTAAAAACTTGTCCAAGATAACACTAGTATGCTGTAAGATAATATCTGATGTCAGATAATATTTGAAGTCTCATTATGCTCAACCTAATATTTTGTCCTTGCCACAGGTGGAATACAGTCCATGGGGTCACAAAAAGATGGCCATGACTGAACGACTAAGCACACCCAATCCAGAAAGACCCAAATGCATAAGAGCCAAATTGTGAAAGGAAGAAAGGACTGCTTCAGTTCAGTTCAGTTCAGTTCAGTCACTCAGTCATGTCCTACTCTTTGGGACCTTGTGAATTGCAGCACGCCAGGCCTCCCTATCCATCACCAACTCCCAGAGTTCACCCAGACTCAAGTCCATCGAGTCAGTGATGCCATCCAGCCATCTCATCCTCTGTTGTCCCCTTCTCCTCCTGCCCCAAATCCCTCTCAGCATCAGTCTTTTCCAATGAGTCAACACTTCTCATGAGGTGGCCAAAGTACTGGACTTTCAGCTTTAGCAGCATTCCTTCCAAAGAAATCCCAGGGCTGATCTCCTTCAGAGTGGACTGGTTGGATCTCCTTACAGTCCAAGGGACTCTCAAGAGTCTTCTCCAACACCACAGTTCAAAAGCATCAATTCTTTGGTGCTCAGCTTTCTTTACAGTTTAACGCTCACATCCATACATGACTACTGGAAAAACCACAGCCTTGACTAGACAGACCTTTGTTGGCAAAGTAATGTCTCTGCTTTTCAATATGTTATCTAGGTTGGTCATAACTTTTCTTCCAAGGAGTAAGGGTCTTTTAATTTCATGGCTGCAGTCACCATCTGTAGTGATTTTGGAACCCACCAAAATAAAGTCTGACACTGTTTCCACTGTTTCCCCATCTATTTCCCATGAAGTGATGGGGCCAATTGCCATGATCTTCATTTTCTGAATGTTGAGCTTTAAGCCAACTTTTTCACTCTCCACTTTCACGTTGATCAAGAGGCTTTTGAGTTCCTCTTCACTTTGTGCCATAAGGGTGGTGTCATCTGCATGTCTGAGGTTATTGATATTTCTCCCGGCAATCTTGATTCCAGATCGTGCTTCTTCCAGCCCAGCATTTCCCGTGGTATAAAATGGCATATTCCCTACTCTGGTCTGCCTGGTCCATCCACTCACTTAGGGTGCTGTTTATGAAACACTCACCTATGAGGACTTCCCAGATGGTGCTAGTGGTAAAGAATCTGTCTGCCAGTGCAGGAGATGTAAGAGACTTGGGTTAGATCCCAGGGTCTGGAAGATCCCCGGAGAAGGAAATGAGAACTCACTCCAGTATTCTTGCCTGGAGAACACCATGGAAAGAGGAGCCCAGTGGGCTACAGTCCGTGGGGTCACGGGGAGTTGGGTAAGAGAAACCCAAGTAAGATGGTAGGTGTTGCAAGAGGGCATCAGAGGGCAGACACAATGAAACCATACTCACAGAAAACTAGTCAATCTAATCACACTAGGACCACAGCCTTGTCTAACTCAATGAAACTAAGACATGCCCGTGAGGCAACCCAAGATGGGCAGGTCATGGTGGACAGATCTGATAGAATGTGGTCCACTGGAGAAGGGAATGGCAAACCACTTCAGTATTCTTGCCTTGAGAACCCCATGAACAGTATGAAAAGGCAAAATGATAGGATACTGAAAGAGAAACTCCCCAGGTCAGTAGGTGCCTAATATGCTACTGGAGATCAGTGGAGAAATAACTCCAGAAAGAATGAAGGGATGGAGCCAAAGCAAAAAGAATACCCAGCTGTGGGTGTGACTGGTGATAGAAGCAAGGTCCGATGCTGTAAAGAGCAATATTGCATAGGAACCTGGAATGTCAGGTCCATGAATCAAGGCAAATTGAAAGTGGTCAAACAAGAGATGGCAAGAGTGAATGTCGACACTCTAGGAATCAGTGAACTGAAATGGACTGAAATGGGTGAATTTAACTCAGATGACCATTATATCTACTACTGCAGGCAGGAATCCCTCAGAAGAAATGGACTAGCCATCATGGTCAACAAAAGAGTCTGAAATGTAGTACTTGGATGCAATCTCAAAAATGACAGAATGATCTCTATTCATCTCCAAGGCAAACCATTCAGTATCACAGTAATCCAAGTCTATGCCCCAACCAGTAAAGCTGAAGAAGCTGAAGTTGAACGGTTCTATGAAGACCTACAAGACCTTTTAGAGCTAACACCCCAAAAAGATGTCCTTTTCATTATATGGGACTGGAATGCAAAAGTAGGAAGTCAAGAAACACCTGGAGTAACAGGCAAATTTGGCCTTGGAATATGGAATGAAGCAGGGCAAAGGCTAATAGAGTTTTTTCAAGAAAATGCACTGGTCATGACAAACACCCTCTTCCAACAACACAAGAGAAGACTACACATGGACATCACCAGATGGTCAACACCGAAATCAGATTGATTATATTCTTTGCAGCCAAAGATGAAGAAGCTCTATACAATCAGCAAAAACAAGACCAGGAGCTGATTGTGGCTCAGACCATGAACTCCTTATTGCCAAATTCAGACTGAAATTGAAGAAAGTAGGGAAAACCACTAGACCATTCAGGTATGACCTAAATCAAATCCCTTATGATTATACAGTGGAAGTGAGAAATAGATTTAAGGGCCTAGATCTGACCGATAGAGTGCCTGATGACCTATGGACTGAGGTTAGTGACATTGTACAGGAGACAGGGATCAAGACCATCCCCATGGAAAAGAAATGCAAGAAAGCAAAATGGCTGTCTGGGGAGGCCTTACAAATAGCTGTGAAAAGAAGAGAAGCGAAAAGCAAAGTAGAAAAGGAAAGATTTAAGCATATGAATGCAGAGTTCCAAAGAATAGCAAGAAGAGATAAGAAAGCCTTCTTCAGTGATCAATGCAAAGAAATAGAGGAAAACAACAGAATGGGAAAGACTAGAGATCTCTTCAAGAAAATCAGAGATACCAAAGGAACATTTCATGCAAAGATGAACTTGATAAAGGACAGAAATGGTATAGACCTAACAGAAGCAGAAGATATTAAGAAGAGATGGCAAGAATACACAGAAGAACTGTAGAAAAAAGATCCTCACGACCCAGATAATCACGATGGTGTGATCACTGACCTAGAGCCAGACATCCTGGAATGTGAAGTCAAGTGGCCCTTAGAAAGCATCACTACGAACAAAGCTAGTGGAGGTGATGGAATTCCATTTGAGCTATTCCAAATCCTGAATGATGATGCTGTGAAAGTGCTGCACTCAATATGCCAGCAAATTGGGAAAACTCAGCAGTGGCCACAGGACTGGAAAAGGTCAGTTTTCATTCCAATCCCAAAGAAAGGCAATGCCAAAGAATGCTCAAACTACCACACAATTGCACTCATCTCACACGCTAGTAAAGTAATGCTCAAAATTCTCCAAGCCAGGCTTCAGCAATAATGAACCGTGAACTTCCAGATGTTCAAGCTGGTTTTAGAAAAGGCAGAGGAACCAGAGATCAAAAAAGCAAGAGAGTTCCAGAGATCAAAAAGCAAGAGAGTTTCAGAAAAACATCTATTTCTGCTTTATTGACTATGCCAAAGCCTTTGATTGTGTGGATCACAATAAACTGTGGAAAATTCTGAAAGAGATGGGAATACCAGCCAACCTGACCTGCCTCTTGAGAAACCTGTATGCAGATCAGGAAGCAACAGTTAGACCTGGACATGGAACAACATCTGGTTCCAAATAGGAAAAGGAGTTCGTCAAGGCTGTATATTGTCACCCTGTTTATTTAACTTATATGCAGAGTACATCATGAGAAACGCTGGACTGGAAGAAACACAAGCTGGAATCAAGATTGCTGGGAGAAATATCAATCACCTCAGATATGCAAATGACACCACCCTTATGGCAGAAAGTGAAGAGGAACTCAAAAGCCTCTTGACGAAGGTGAAAGTGGAGAGTGAAAAAGTTGCATTAAAGCTCAACATTCAGAAAACGAAGATCATGGCATCTGGTCCCATCACTTCATAGGAAATAGATGAGGAAACTGTGGAAACAGTGTCAGACTTTATTTTGGGGGGCTCCAAAATCACTACAGATGGTGACTGCAGCCATGAAATTAAAAGATGTTTACTCCTTGGAAGGAAAGTTATGACCAACCTAGATAGAATATTCAAAAGCAGAGACATTACTTTGCCAACAAAGGTCCACCTAGTCAAGGCTATGTTTTTTCCTGTGGTCATGTGTGGATTTGAGAGTTGGACTGTGAAGAAGGCTGAGCGCTGACGATTTGCTGCATTTGAAGTGTGGTGTTGGAGAAGACTCTTGAGAGTCCCTTGGACTGCAAGGAGATCCAACCAGTCCATTCTGAAGGAGATCAGCCCTGGGATTTCTTTGGAAGAAATGATGCTAAAGCTGAAACTCCAGTACTTTTGCCAGCCTACTTCGCAGGCCAGCCCTGCAAAGAGTCGACTCATTGGAAAAGACTCCCATGATGGGAGGGATTGGGGGCAAGAGGAGAAGGGGACGACAGAGGATGAGATGGCTGGATGGCATCACTGACTTGATGGACGTGAATGTGAGTGGACTCCGGGAGTTGGTGATGGACAGGGAGGCCTGGCGTGCTGCGATTCATGTGGTCGCAAAGAGTCGGACACGACTGAGTGACTGATCTGATCTGAATTGACTTACCACTGACCTGTGAAGAAGCCCAGACTGATTCCTTGTCCCCATATTTCCCAAACTCAAGGTGTGATCTCAATCCTCTCTTTCCCTCCAGGGCCCTACAGGAGTCCTTAATCACCGTGCCTCACCCACCACACACACTCAGTCCTCAAGGACAGTCAAGACAGTCCTTGACTATGTCTAGGCTCCTTTTCTGCATATTCTTTATTGGAGCCTTCATTATTTGTTTTAGTGAGGCTCAGTGACATCTTAGTGGAGATATCAACCAAAGAGATTTAAGACTGAAGGTACTCGCTTGCCATAGGTATCCATTAATATCCTTCTGCTTCTTAAATTCAAGTATTCTGTAATAGTTTATTTCCCAAAATGGTAGTGAGAACTTGCGTATAGAACCAGAAGGCCTCAGGCAGATTTGGAAATTTTGCATTGATTTTCTGGCTTTAAGAAAACTCTAATTTCTTGTCTCTTCATTAGAGTGAATGCTCATGTCCTTCATTTTGGGAAGGCTCTGGGGATAAGTGAGTTGCTATTTACCAAAAGATTTGGGAGCCTGGGACAAGTAACACCAAGCTGCTTACCAACAATGACAAGGCATCTGCATAAATATCCATCCTTTTGTTCTTGTAAGATCTTTCTGGGTGGCAGAGCTTGGAATAATTTCATTACCAGAGTTCATCAGACTTCTCAATGTCTCTTTAAGATTGTCTCTTTCAAAATTACTTTGTTTCTCTAAAATGGAATTCAGGTAGATAAGGAAACAATGGCACCCCACTCCAGTACTCTTGCCTGGAAAATCCCATGGACGGAGGAGCCTGGTGGGCTGCAGTCCATGGGGTCGCCAAGAGTCAGATACGACTGAATGACTTCACTTTCACTTTTCACTTCCATGCGTTGGAGAAGGAAATGGCAACCCACTCCAGTGCTCTTGCCTGGAGAATCCCAGGGACAGGGGAGCCTGGTGGGCTTCCATCTATGGGATTGCACAGAGTCAGACATGACTGAAGCGACTTAGCAGCAGCAGCAGCAGCTATTAACCATTCAAAGGATAACATGATGGGAATGAATCATCTACCCACAGGCCCTGATTTTGAGGCTTGCTTTTGCATTCTTTTTATCTTCTATATAAAAAGAAGAGAAAATTTCTAAAAAGGATGAATTTCTTATGGTTAGAGTTTTTTGCTTTTGTTTTTTTAAAAGAGAGACCACAAACTCAGTATGGAGTCACTTGTGCTAAGCTCCAGATCATGAAACCTAAACCAAATACCTAGTTTGAGTACAGCTTCAGCCTTTCCCAGGAAAAGAGCCGCAAACCGGTCAATCTGGAATCAGCTGGTCTGTACCAGTGAAGTAATCTGTTTATAGACCCCTATGCTATGCTATGCTAAGTCACTTGAGTCGTGTCCGACTCTGTGCGACCCCATAGACGGCAGCCCACCAGGCTCTCCCATCCCTGGGATTCTTTAGGCAACCCTGCTGGCCCCTAAAAGACGGTGATCTTTCCACAACTAATCCATTCTTTGCTGGTATAACTTCTATGTCTTGCTCCCTCTGTCTTTAAATCTTTGATTTTGTACAGGTCTTCAGAGTTCCTTCTGTCTGCTAGATGGGTTCTGTTCAATTCACAAATCACTGAATAAAGTAATATCTTTAAAATTTACTGAGTTCAATTTTATTTTAACACCAGCATCATAATATACTGTTGACACCACAAGTCTGAAATGGAGATAGAAGCCTTTCCAAAGTGCTGTGCCAAAAATTCTACTTTTGTTGTTTGACTTGCAGCATGTTAGGGCCTTGGGAATATGGGAAATCATTGTTTTATAGGTTGAGAGATGAAGACCCAGAGAAGGAACACAGTTTACCCAAGTTCACACAGCTATGTTGAGGTGCATGTTTTGTGATTTATAGGGGATGAGGCAGAATGAACCAAATTCTAAGATATGGGAGCTAGTACTCTGTCTACTAAATTTTCCCGCTGGAGAGACTTATTTCTCTTAGACTTGAGCTACAAAACAGAATGGAGACAAGAAGGGGTAATTTCAGCCCAATTACCCTCTTCTCAGTGTAAAACTTTCCTTCTTCACTCCCAAGATTTTGCCTGTAAGCCTGGACATCCTGCCAACCTCTCTGGCCAATCATGCTACCCAGCATTTTCCCTGTGGACTGTCTTCTCACTTTTCCTTAGAAATATTAATAATAAGGTGTAGAAGTTGCTTGTATATTTTTGAGATTAGTTGTTTGTCAGTTGCTTCATTTGCTATTATTTTCTCCCATTCTGAAGGCTGTCTTTTCACCTTGCTTATAGTTTCCTTTGTTGTGCAGAAGCTTTTAAGTTTGATTAGGTTCCATTTGTTCATTTTTGATTTTATTTCCGATATTCTGGGAGGTGGGTCATGGAGGATCCTGCTGTGATGTAAGTCAGAGAGTGTTTTGCCTATGTTTTCCTCTAGGAGTTTTATGGTTTCTGGTCTTACATTTAGCTCTTTAATCCATTTTGAGTTTATTTTTGTGTATGGTGTTAGAAAGTGTTCTAGTTTCATTTTTTTACAAGTGTTTGACCAGTTTTCCCAGCACCACTTGTTAAAGAGATTGTCTTTAATCCATTGTATATTCTTGCCTCCTTTGTCAAAGATAAGGTGACCCTATGTGCGTGGATTTATCTCTGGGCTTTCTATTTTGTTCCATTGATCTATATTTCTGTCTTTGTGCCATTACCATACTATCTTGATGACTGTGGCTTTGTAGTAGAGCCTGAAGTCAGGCAGGTTGATTCCTCCAGTTCCGTTCTTCTTTCTCAAGATAGCTTTGGCTATTCGAGGTTTTTTGTATTTCCATACAAATTGAGAAATTATTTGTTCTAGCTCTGTGAAGAATACCTGCATTGAATCTATAAATTGCTTTGGGTAGTATACTCATTTTCACTATATTGATTCTACCAATCCATGAACATGGTATATTTCTCCATCTATTAGTGTCCTCTTTGATTTCTTTCACCAGTGTTTTATAGTTTTCTATATATAGGTCTTTAGATTCTTTAGGAAGATATATTCCTAAGTATTTTATTGTTTTCATTGCAATGGTGAATGGAATTGTTTCCTTAATTTCTCTTTCTATTTTCTCGTTATTAGTGTACAGGAATGCAAGGGATTTCTGTGTGTTAATTTTATATCCTGCAACTTTACTATGGGGCTGGAGCACTGGGACGACCTGGAGGGATGGTGTGGAGAGGGGAGAGGGAGGAGGGTTCAGGATGGGGAACACATGTATACTGGCGGCGGATCCATCTTGATGTATTGTAAAAGCAATACAAGATTGTAAAGTTAAGCAAAAAAAAAAAAAGTAAAAAAAAAATATTAATAATAAGGCCATTTTTTTGGAATGTCCATTAGAAATGCCAAACTTAGAAATGCCAAACTAATATCTCAATTAATCTTCACAACAACACCAAGTCCAGTGCTGTTATTCTCATTGAATAAGTGGGGGAAATTGAGGCTCTTTGGATACTGAGATCATGTACCCATTATCCCACAGCTGATAACAACAGATCAGAAAGTCCGACTCCTGGACTCTGCTCTTCAGTATTCTCTGCTTTGTAATCTCTCATGATTAATTCATCTTCTCAAAATCATGCGTCTCTTATTCTGCTTCCCTCTCTGGTGACAACTTTTACTTCTACACAAGTAGGAGTCATCCTCATTGGAACCAAGCTGGGATCAGAAAATCAAAGCCAGGCAAGTGAAAGGAACCATTCAGTTCAGAGCCAAGAGAGATCTAAATATCTGATTTTCTGGACATTGTGTGGCCTGTCCAGCACTCATCTTTCTTGTTCTCCTTAAAGAGCATGATTTTTTTTTTGAGGTATTTACCTTTCTCTTGCAAAGCTCACATGCTTCACCCACAACCCCAAGGAAAGTTCTGATTTAACCAGAGAAAATCACATACCCTGGACAGTGCTTGATTTATAAATGAACATCTGTAAAAAGGATAAAAGAAGTTTGCAGAGAGTCTCTGGGAAATCCTTCCTTACTTTTCAAATAGAATTTCCAAAAATTGACCCGCATATGTTCTCTGGACAACCCATACCCACATTTGAAGTCTGGAATGTCCACAGCTGTGGCTGACGATGAAACCTCAGAGGAAGAGAGAGCCAGGGCTACAGGCTTACATGTACCCTAAGGTTTGCCTTACTGCTGGACTTTGTTATAGAAGCCAATAAATTACCCATTTGTTTAAACCACACAAAGTCCAGGGATGAAAATTGAATTATGAGTTAGGCAGATAATCCAATGGAAACATTCTCTGAGAGAGCTGGGTAGGGTAGCAAAATACACTATGAAGCAACAGGAGAAGGAACAAAGATATCAATACAAAGGAGGATGCTGGGAATCAAGAGTCTGAGGCAAAACTTAAAGAGATTCCTGAGAATCTGGGGCATTATTTCTGGGGCTGTGTGCAAGGCAATTGATCTGTTGGTTATTGGCTTACCTTGACTCCTAGAATTTTCTTGTCTCAGTCCGAATGCCACCCATCCTCAAGCCCTGGCTCAAAGCTTACCTCCTGTGGGGAGTCTTTCCGTTTGCATTGGGTCTTATTTACTGGTCCCCTGCTGAGACTTTCTTGTGTTTTCTCTTCTCTACAGAAAGTCTCTCATAAGAACCACTGTGCATCCTTGGCTGGAGTCTTATCCCTTAAGGCCAAAGGAACTAGTACATCTTTGTTTCTTCTCCCACAGAGCTGACTCCAGAGTTATTCCCAGAAATTACAAAAGAGTAAATCCACCCCTACTCTCACCCACAGCTGAGTTCAGGGGACGGACCTCTCTTCCATTTTCAGGTTGTGCTGAGAAATACCACAGCCCTGTCTCTCAGAGAAGTTCCCAGTAATAGTGGGAGAGGTGAAGGAACCACTTTGACTTTGTTTAATACTTGAAACTGTGGAATACATGAGCTGAACTGAAGCTTTAGGGTCATGGAGGCACATATTTTTGTTTGTTTGTTTTTTAAAGCAGGGAAAACTGAGGCAGAAAGTAGAAGGAATCTGCATAAGGTTCTATTAAAATGATCTTTAAACAATCAGCATGCAATACATGGGGAAGCCTGAACAGTCCATCATTTTCTTAAAGACGACTCCTTGTTTAATTTTTAGGTCTCCTTTTCACTAAATAGCTGGGCCATTTGATAGTAACTAAGACAGGTATCTAAAGAAATGGCTATTTTAGAAGCAATAATTACTCACATTGCTATATAGCGCTATAGTTTAAAAAATTCTGTAGCGTGGTCTTTCTTACAGTTGTTTTCTGGAGGTAGAGATTGTTTTTACTTTAGAAAGGTGGAAACCAGCCTCACCTCACCCAGGCCCTGCTGCTGCTGCTGCTGCTGCTAACTCGCTTCAGTCGTGTCCGACTCTGTGTGACCCCATAGATGGCAGCCCACCAGGCTCCCCTGTCCCTGGGACTCTCCAGGCAAGAACACTGGAGTGGGTTGCCATTTCCTTCTCCAATGCATGAAAGTGAAAAGTGAAAGTAAAGTCACTCAGTCATGTCTGACTCGTAGCGACCCCATGGACTGCAGCCTACCAGGCTCCTCCAACCATGGGATTTTCCAGGCAAGAGTACTGGAGTGGGGTGCCATTGCCTTCTCTCACCCAGGCCCTACTCCTGTGCATATTCTTTTCTGTTCACATGGGATTGAGAAACACCAATTTTGAAAATCAGTTTGATGCCTCCAGTGTTTCCATACCCCATTTTCCCTTTAGAGTGGCAAAGCCCTGGATTTTTATCAGACCAGCCCTAATGCCAAAATTTGTGTCTAGACCCCCACTTCCTTCTTTGGTTGACAGTGGAGCCTTTTTAATGAAGTGGCCTAGAAAATACTGCCCTGTGTCTTCAAATATTAATACATTCATTTGTTTCCAAAACTTAGGGAAGGTGTCATAAAAATTAATGAATGTGCTGATGAAAATCAATAGTCTTCTGCAAATAGTTCTCTGGGTGGTGTAGTAAATTATGTGAATTTTTTTTAAACTTCTGGGATAGTATATTTCTAGCTAAAGGGTATATTTTGATTATATTTATGATCTAGAAAATGGAGACTTTATAAAGATCTTCTGGTCTTTGGCTTTGAAGAAAGATGAAGTTTGGAGAAAAATAATACCAAAGAATGAAAACCCAAGGGAACCACTTCAACCAAATGTTTCTCATAATTTTGGCTTGGGTATTTGTATTCCTCTTCAATTCTTATATTTTTACACTCAGAATTGGGCTAAGGTAAATTCTTACTGAATTGGAGACACAGCCAGACTCAGAGAGGAAGAAATTTAGAGTGTCATAGTCCCGTTAATAGGAGAGAATCACTGATACCCAGCCCATGATTTTTGCTGTATTATATTACCTGTCTTTCGCGTTCTCTCTTAAAAAAGAAAGAAAAAACAAAGAAAAAAAACCCAGGAATTTGTATAGAAATTTGCAATGTATTCATTTGTTCTTAATTTTCCAAATTAAAAGCTTTTTAATTACATTAAGATAACAATCTTTTCCCACTCTAAATCTGGCTTCATCTCAAATTTACTAATGTCAGATGGCATCAGATAGGCTGTAGGCTTTTTGGAGGTCCAGCTATGAGGAAGTTGAATTGGAGATACATTTAGCCTGGGTTGAATGGACCACACTGATGTATTTCACATCTCTGAACATGGATAAAATGCACAATTTTATGTAGAGAGTTGGTAACATTTAAATACATCATATTAGTTACAATTTGAAATACATATTGAAACATTTCAGTAAATCAAGTGAGAGTTTACTGACTATTGATTTGGACATACACGAAGGGTACTTTGTTTTCCTTTGAAAATTATTTATTGAAGAACTGAAGGAAAATTCAGGTCAAATTTGGTGAATATATACTGTACCATCTTTTCAACTGTTTTGATTGAGAATTTTCATAATAAAACTTCAAAGACTTTTTAAAAAATTAAGGGAACATAGGACAATAGTGATCAAGACAAAGAAATTGATAGAAATTTTCTGATATTGAGAGGCAAATTCTAACAAAAACAAAAATTACCAAAGGAAGTAATTCATTAAGAAGAGAGAAACTTTCAATCACATTAGTGAATAGGTTCAAGCATTGTTTGCTGATGCAATTAACAAAGTGAAGTGAATGGTATAAACACACTGGAAAATTTTAAAATATTCTGTAGACTTGACCTGGAATGATAATATCAGTGAAAGATAATATAAAACTGGTAATATACACCACAGCAAGGACAGCAACAACAAACTCATTAATGAGTGACTTGATTCAGAACATTAAAGATGAGTCACTGCGGAGAGAAACCTGAAATGCCCTGAAAACTTCCTGCTCACATAAGAAAGGAACTTGATTAAAGTTTTCCCTTATTTGCCAACAAGTCTAAAATTTTGCATGGCATTATTAATAAACAATTGTAAAGCAGAAAGCAACTTTCCTAAACTATCATAATTTTTCAAGAAATTGATTAACCATGTTAGGAGAAAACTATATTATCTTTTTATTCTCTCTATAATAAATGATGTCACAAAATCAAATAAAAACCTGATCCAATTTTAGGGAAAAGTATTCTAGAGACATGAGGCTATGTCATTTTTCTGAATTTTGTGGTATCTGCTTATATTTTACAATTTGTTGTGATTTCTTTTTTCATTCTAAAGAAATATTTACTTTTGCTCCTAATTTTGTAATCTTTTTCTTAAAGAGGGCCTGAGCGTATTTTATGGACTTCAAGCCCTACCAAACCTGTGGTCCTCCGGCAGCGAGAGTGGGAGAGGCTGATGGATGTTTCTTACTGAAGCATAGGTGCAAGTCAAGGAAGAACGTGAGAAGAGGGGGCATCTAGGTAGGCAGTGGCATAGTGGCAAAGAATCTGTCTGCCAGTGCAGGAGACACTAGAAATGTGAATTCGGTCCCTGGGTCTAGAAGATCACTTAGAATAGGAAATGGCAATCTGCTCCAATATTCTTGCCTGGAAAATTTCATGGACAGAGGAGATGGGTGGCTTATGGTGTGTGGGGTCTCAAAGAGTCGGATAGCCAGGAGCAGCAAACAGCGAATGTTGGCTAAGTCAGTTTATATTTCTAAATAGGAGAGGTGAGGAGAGAATTGGGTGATTTCCAAAGCTTCTTAATAATGACAATAGCAGTTTCTCTTATTACCAAGCACTTTATTGAATATCATGCATTATATTGGAGGTCACAAATGATAACACAGAGACCAATCAGACCTGCTTCCTGGTTTATAAACTTTTATTGAAAAACAGCTACAACTATTCACTTACGTGCTGTCTATGACTACATTTATACACATGGTTGTACAGCAGAGTTGAGTAATCATGATAGAGACCACATGGTTTGCAAAGTCTATGCCCAAGAGCAAGGGGAGATATATGTGTGTGTGTGTATATATATATATATATATATATATATATATGACTGATTCGAGTTGTTGTATTGCAGAAGCCAACATAACATTGTAAAGCAGTTATCCTCCAATTGAAATAAAATAAAATATTTGCTATCTGGCCCTTAGAGTAAAAGTTTGCTGACTTTTGTACAATGTTGTCATTGGCTCTGTGGTACACTATATATTCCAAATATTAATAGGTCCACAAATATGTGGGTATCTCCCAACCCACATGCTCTGGTAAAAATGTGGTCTTCTTACCTCACCTCCACCAAGAGATGGGGTCTACTTGTATCTAGGTGAGTAGGCCAAGTGGCTGCTTTGACCAATAGCACAGAGTGGAATTGATGTGGTGCTATTCCAGATAGTAACCACGTAAGGGCAACTATCTAAAACCGCTATGTTGTGAGAAGCTCAGATCTCACATAGAGGCCCTCATACATGAGATGCCATATGGAGAGAGACAACAAGATCTTGGAGATAATAGGCATGAGAGTAAGAAAACCATCTTCACAGTATATCTTCCAGCTCTAGTTGCTGTGCTGACACCATGTGGATTAGATACAGACCACCTGAACAAGCCCTTCCAGAATTTCTGACCCACAGAATCAATGAGTTCAGTTCAGTCGCTCAGCGGTATCCGATTCTTTGCAACCCCATGGACTGTAGCACACTAGGCCTCCCTGTTCATCACCAACTCCTGGAGTTTGCTCAAACTCATGTCCATTGAGTCAGTGCTGCCATCCAACTATCTCATCCTCTGTCATCCCTTTCTCTTCCCACTTTGAATTTTTCACAGCATCAGGGTCTTTTCATATGAATCAGTTCTTCGCATCAGGTGGCCAAAGTATTGAGGTTTCAGCTTCTTCAACATCAGTCCTTCAGATGAATATTCAGGACTGATTCCCTTTAGGATGCACTGGTTGGATCTCTTTGCAGTCCAAGGAACTCTCAAGAGTCTTCTCCAACACCCCAGTTCAAAAGCATCAATTCTTCGGCGCTCAGCTTTCTTTATAGTCCAATTCTCACATCCATACATGACCACTGGAAAAACCATAGCCTTGACTAGACAGACCTTTGTTGGCAAAGTAATGTCTCTGCTTTTGAATATGCTGTCTAGGTTGGTCATAACTTTTCTTCCAAGGAGGAAGCGTTTTTTAATTTTATGGCTATAGTCACCATCTGCAGTGATTTTGGAGCCCCCCAAAATAAAGTCTGACACTGTTTCCACTGTTTTCCCATCCTTTTGCCATGAAGTGATGGGACCAGATGCCATGATGTTAGTTTTCTGAATGTCAAGCTTTTAAACCAACTTTTCATTCTCCTCTTTCACTTTCATCAAGAGGCTCTTTAGTTCTTCTTTGCTTTCAGCCATTAGGGTGGTGCCATCTGCATATCTGAGTTTATTGATATTTCTCCTGGCAATCTTGATTCCAGCTTGTGCTTCTTCCAGCCCAGTATTTCTCATGATGTACTCTGCATAGAAGTTAAATAAGCAGAGTGACAATATACAGCCTTGACGTACTCCTTTTCCTATTTGGAACCAGTCTGTTGTTCCATGACCAGTTCTAACTGTTGCTTCCTGACCTGCATACAGATTTCTCAAGAGGTGGGTCAGGTGGTCTGGTATTCCCATCTCTTTCAGAATTTTCCATAGTTTGTGGTGATCCACACAGTCAAAGGCTTTGGCATAGTCAATAAAGCAGAAATAGATGTTTTTCTGGAACTCTCTTGCTTTTTCCATGATCCAGTGGATGTTGGCAATTTGATCTCTGGTTCCTCTGCCTTTTCTAAAACCAGCTTGAACATCTGGAAGTTCATGGTTCATGTATTGTTGAAGCCTGGCTTGGAGAATTTTGAGCATTACTTTACTAGCATGAGATGAGTGCAATTGTGGTAGTTTCAGCATTCCTTGGCATTGCCTTTCTTTGGGATTGGAATGAAAACTGACTTTTACCAGTCCTGTGGCCACTGCTGATTTTTCCCAATTTGCTGGCATATCGAGTGCAGCACTTCTACAGCATCATCTTTTAGGATTTGAAATAGCTCAACTGGAATTCCATCACCTCCACTAGCTTTGTTCATAGTGATGTTTCCTAAGGCCCACTTGACTTCACATTCCAGGATATCTGGCTCTCGGTGAGTGATCACACCATCATGATTATCTGGGTCATAAAGATCTTTTTTGTACAGTTCTTCTGTGTATTCTTGTCACCTTTTCTTAATATCTTCTGCTTCTGTTAGGTCCATACTATTTCTGTCCTTTATTGAGCCCGTCTTGACATGAATTACTCCCTTGATATCTCTAATTTTCTTGAAGAGACCTCTAGTCTTTCCCATTCTATTGTTTTCCTCTATTTCTTTGCACTGATGACTGAGGAAGGCTTTCTTATCTCTCCTTGCTATTCTTTGGAACTCTGCATTCAAATGGGTATATCCTTCCTTCTCTCCTTCGCTTTTCCACAGAATCATTAGATGTAGTAAAATTTAGTTGTTTTCTTCCATTAAGTTTGGGGTAGTTTGTTATACAGCCATAGATAATTGGAACAGTCTCATATAATCCTCATCACTGCCCAGTAAGATAAGAATTATTAATCCCAGTTTATGTGTAGAGAACTAAATTTTGAAAAAGCCAAATTACATGCCCATGTTATATGGCTGATAAATGGCAGAGCCACAGTTCAGACTTGAGTCTAATGGACTGTAAAGCCCATGTACCTGACATGCCTATTGCACTGACATTCTACAAGCTGAAAGCTGGCAAAGCTAGGAGAGCATTTGTCAAGCAGGAGGCCCCTGAGAAAGTCATTCTTCCAGCCTGAGTGGAGTTATATTCAGTACCCAGCTTCCAGAACACAGAGCAACTAATGTTGTGCCAAACATTGGTTCCTGGGCAATTTGCCTGACAGCATTTCTTTTTCATCCATGATATGTTTTTATTCTCTTCCAAGACATTTTGCTTTCTCTTTAAACAGCTTTATTGAAGTATACAACACATACATAAAATTCACCCATTATAAGTGCACAGTTAAGTGATTCCTAGTAAATTCACACAGTTGAACAACCATCATTACAATCCGTTTTAGAACATTTCCAAATGTTCTAAATGTTCCAAATGAACATTTCCCAAAAAGGTCCCTTGTACCAGACTGTGGTCAGTCCCCACTCCAACAGCTAGCCCTCAGCAACCACTCATCAGCTTCTGCCTAGAAGTTTGCCTTTTCTAAAAATGTCATATAAATTGAAGCATGTGTTATGTGGTGGGTGGTGTCTGGCTTCTTTTTACTTAGCATTCATCAGTATGTAGTTTGTTCCTTTTAATTGCCAAAAAGTATGCCTTCATATGTATAGCTAGTTTCAGTCACAAAGCTGAGCTGTGCTCAGTCGTGTCTGACTCTTTGTGACCCCTGTAGCCCACCAGGCTTCTCTGTCCATGGGATTTTCCTGGCGAGAATACTGGAGCGGGGTTGCCATTTCCTCCTCCAGGGGATCTTCCTGACCCAGGGACTGAACCTGCATCTCCTTCAACTCCTGCATTGCAGGAGTCTTTCTGATCTCAAGTTGTGTATATGTTCATCTCATCCAGTAGCCTCTATTCTCCTGAAGATCAGGAATTGTTTCTTTTCTATCTATATCTGCTCTATGGCTAGTACAGTGCCTGGTACACAATGAGAACTCAGAAAATATGTTTGCTGTCCTGGAGTGTTTGTTATCTCCAGCGTCTGTTACTTAGGCAATTAATTTACCCCTTGGAATAGTTTTGCAAAACATTACCGCCGTAGTTTCCCCAGAGGAAAGAACTAAGCCTAAGGGAGAGTAAGTGAGTCATCCAAGGCGGTACCTTTAGTAAACAGTAAGCTGCTAAGTCACTTCAGTCGTGTCCGACTCTGTGCGACCCCATAGACAGAAGCTCACCAGGCTCCCCCGTCCCTGGGATTCTCCAGGCAAGAACACTGGAGTGGGTTGCCATTTCCTTCTCCAATGCGTGAAAGTGAAAAGTGAAAGTGAAGTCGCTCAGTCGTGTCCGACTCTCAGCGACCCCATGGACTGGAGCCTACCAGGATCCTCCGTCCATGGGATTTTCCAGGCAAAAGTACTGGGGTAGGGTGCCATTGCCTTCCCCGGTAAACAGTAAGACCAGGACGCAAATTGTGATCTGCTTTCTATGGAGTCCCTCTTTTGAGACAGAGATACAGGACATCAGAATGATCAAACACAAGGCTTTCATCGCTATCCTGCTGTGGTGGATTTCACTTTTTTCTTTCCTTTTCACTCCATTGACATCATATAATGCTCTTCAATTATAGCTGTCAACTCCATCCCACAATTGCTCTGTATTCTGGGCTTTAATTGCTGCTCACAGAACCTGAGCCCACATGCCTACAATTTCTCTATCAGTTAAGCAGCCCCCAACTGCCTCCAAGGGACCATGGCTAATGCAGCCCACAGAGGTACGTGCACCTGTGATGACTGCCATTTTCCACTTTAGTTATCCTAGGAGAAGCGCTGTGCTAGAGTGCCTTTTAAGTAATGTGCAGTGACAACATTCTGATGTGAGTAGGTGGCCAAGAATCATTATCCCTCACAATAATATTTGAGAAATGGAACCTTCAAGGCGGGAACTGACATATTTACTTGGACGGTTGAGGGTGGATGCAAAGGTGAGTCCCTCTGGTATTGAGATCCATTTCCTTCTTTGAATGCTAAGGGCACGAGGCTCTTTCCCAGATAATAGACTAAGCCTCCACTTAAGGCAAAATCTTCAGCTAATCAACTCTCAACTTTTATTATAAAAGAAAAAAGTAGTTCAGAAATAAAGAATTTCTCCAATTTCTCCTGTATAGGAATTCCTGACATTCATTTCAAAAGAACTCAACCAGGTCATAGAACCTGAGAACTAAAATGGCCTTGTATAGATGGGAGAATGGGACGTAAGGAGGGAATAGGACCTGGTGAAGTCACCCAGCAAGTGGATGGTAAGAACCAGATTTTAAGACTTCTAGACAAGAACCTTCTTCACCTTGGTTAAACTGAGGGTTGAAGGAAAGAAGTGATGCCACTTCTACCCTCTGTTTCTTGGTAGCCTCTGACAGGGACAGTTACAAAAACGCTGGGTCCATGGGATTGCTAACATCTTATTTCTAGGAGACCCTAGTCCAGAGTGCAGTTCAGAAACTCTGGCCAAGAAAGCCAAATGTTGCTGAAGAGATAAGCAAACATAAGAAAACTCTAATAGGGCTACTGAATGTGCCTGAAATGGGTCTCCTTTCTCCACCTCAGCGCTGAAAGAAGCTGGTCAAGGTTAGGAAGCTGATTCTAGGAATCTGAGAAGATTTCAGGAGAGCGGAATGGATCAAGTGTTAAGAATTTCCCAATCAATCCGAAGTCCGGGGTGCCTAATCACCATCACAAAGCAAGTGACTCTTCCGGGAGGTTAAGTGTCAATCTATGAGACGTCTCTGGTGAATTCTTTCAAACATCTAAGGAAGAAAAAAATAACAATTCTATACATTTCAGAGAATAGAGAAGGCAATAATACATTGCTCTGCCGCTAGACAAAGACATTAAAAGAAAACACTGGCACCGTCATTTAAATCCTGTCTGCCTAACAGAGCCTTATGGTATCTGGAATTCCAAGAATAATGAAAACGTATACCCATGACATACTCAAACATATTCTGTAAAATGTATACAAATCTTTAAAGAATAGTTATTTACATTAAATAAAAGCGGGTAACAATCTAGATAAACATTAGCAAGAAAAGGGAATAAACAAATTGCAGTACATACACATGGTGGGAAAATATTTAGAAATAAAGAGATATAAGGCTTACCTGGTGGATCAGTAGTAAAGAATTTACCTGCCAATGTAGGAGACACAGGTTCAATCCCTGGTCTGGCAAAATCCCACATGACACAGAGCAAATAAGTCCATGGGCCACAAATATTGAGCCTGTGCTCTAGAGCCGGGGAACCGCAGCTACTGAGCCCACACACTGCAACTGCTGGAGCCTGTGTGCTCCAGAGCCTGTGCTTCGCAACAAGAGATGCCACCTCAGTGAGAAGCCCACATGCCACAGTTAGAGAGTAGCCCCTGATCACTGAAACTAGAGGAAAGTCTATGCAGCAACAAAGACCCAGCACAGCTAAAAGTAAATAAATAAATAAAATTAAAAATAAATTGCAGATAGATGCAACAACATGGATTAATCTAAAAGAATTACACCTATCAAAAGAAGCCATATACAAAAGAGTATATTTGCATATTCTATTTTTATAAAAATGTAGAATATGTAAAACTAGTCTATAATTGTAGAAAGCAGATCAATGGTTACCTGAGGCCAGTTGTGAAGGTGGATGAAAAAGCTTACTTTTTTTGGTGGTGAAATACTGTATTTCTTAAAAGGGGTAGTGTTTAGTGTTTCAAATGTATGTATCACTATCAAAAACTCATCAAACTAAATGATTAAAATGGTTACATTTTATCACATCAAAATTATATCTTAACAGAATAGAATTGAAAGAATTAATCAGAGAAATAAGTAGAAATGAAGCAGTTAGGGAGAATGTTATCAAGGTTGTGTCTAATGTTTCAATCAGGGCAACTTGTTGGATGGTGATTCCCCTCAGTATTGTGGAAATGCTGGAACAGAACCAAGTTTGAGGGAAGGGATGTTAATATAACAATACTAAAATGTCAAGTTAAAGATGCCTATGGGAGTAGTGCTCTGTAAGCCATATCTCAGGGGGAGAAAGAATAGATGGGGAGCCCTGACTTGTAGCATTTTCTGATTTTCATAGTGTAGATACTTCCATCACAGCTGATTTCAAGCTACTAATCCTTTAATAATCAGCTTGAAAAATCTTCAAAATGTAACAATAGGTTCTCATGACCCAGAAGGAGCCACTGCCTTTGAATCATCAAAACAAACACAATACGTAAAGCAAGAAACTATATAAATAGGGAAGGCCTGTGCTGACAGGTGCCGAGAATAAGGAGGGGATTCCCAGTGTCAGAAGCTCTTTGACTTCTGGGCACCAAGTATCCCTGAGGAACCCAGAGGACTGTTGTTTCTTAGGGCCCTTCCAGGAAGAAGTCGTCAACCTTGTGGTTTAACACTTTCATTTAGCGTCCTTCACATGATCCTGTCTACCACCACTTCAGTTCACACCAGGCCCACAAGCAGCCCACAGTCCACTGCATACCCTAGAACTCAGACCAAGGGATCACAGAGAGGGTCAAAACATCCACAGACATGTAGACAAGGGACTTCCTGGTTATTACTGATGCCAGCAGTAGCTTCAGAGACTAAGTCACCAGGAGAGAATGGATATAGGATAAGCCTTCTCATACTTCTATGTAACCGGGAGCTTTTGAAGCCTGAGGGCTTCTCAAAACAGTTCATGCAGCATCAGCCCTGCTTCATAGACACAGCTTTTATATAGAGACTCCAGGCTGCACACTTTTCTTTGCACACACATCACATGTTCTATGAAAAAGATACCTCTGGAATTGAGCGTGTTTGTGTATGACAGCCCTGGCTCCAGCTTTCTGAAAACTTCGCCAGTCAGGCTAGCTTATAGGTCTCCTACCAGATGAAAGAAATTTGGACTGAAGGGACCATCCAAGGTTTGGGAAAAGGATCTGCCCTACATTCTAGGAAGTTGACTCTGGTGGCTGTACGGAGGGCAGATGGGAGAAAATAAGGATTAGAGGTTGGGGGAAAAACCGAGATTTCTCTTTAATGAGTCAGTGGTTCTTAATTGGACTTCTGAGGCATGTTTTGAAATTTTATGGGATCTTATGATTTGCTACTAACGTTTAGTGAACAGGACAAGAATGATATACATCTAGGCATTTTATGCCAAACAACTAAAAATTATCCTGAATTCCACATAAAAACTGAACACTCCTTTCTATAATAGTCTGGATCTGACATTTAGCTCTGTTTTATCTGCATATACACTACTAATGATCGTTGAGTCCTAATACAATGCACCTGTGCATGCGTGCTTGCTAAGTTGATTCAGTCCTGTCCAACTCTTTACAGACCATGGACTGTAGTCCACCAGGCTCCTCTGTCGATGGGATTATCCAGGCAAGAATACTGGAGTGGGTTGCCATTTCCTTCTGCATGGGATCTTCCAATTCCAGGGATTGAACCTGTGTCTCTTATGTATTCTGAGTTGACAGCTGTGTTCTTTACCACTAGTACCATCTGGGAACTGGTCTGCGTTTATAACTATGACACTCAAATTATGAAGAGACACAAGCATTTGACTGCTTGATCACATACACTAGTTTACTGAAATATGATATTATTTTGCTATAAACTACCTTTCTTTTTTTCTTTGTGTTTTAAATTCAGGGTATTATTTTTATGTTTGTGGAATGATATATTTTGATAGATTATATTATCTATAATTTTCATTTCCATATATTAAAAAGTCTATACACAAATATTTTTATTTTATGTTTTAGGAAAGAAAGCATTAGATCTAAGAATGTTGAAAATGACTGGTTTAGGTGATAAATATTGAGAGGCTAGGCAAAACCCTGTGGGAAAAATAAAGTTGGATGTAGAATTAACAGAATTTGGAAAATGATTTGATTCAGAAGTTTTAAAATTAAGCTCTGTTTCAACTGTCTCTTCCGTAGGGTAAACAAACTAAATAAACCCAGAGCCATCATCTAACTTGGTCTGCTTCACAAACCTTTCATTTTGTGGTTGCTGTCTCCAGAAACACTTCCTCAAGTCTCAAAATGATATTCAGTTCTAGAAACTAAAAACTTAAATATATTGAAGTGAGGAGCCAAGACCCCTAACCCCCAAACCAATAAGCCATGTACTAGCTCACAGCTCTGACCATGGACATGATACACACATGTAGCAGACATTGTCAGTAGCCTGAAAATATTCTCTTCTCGTCTGTATCTGCTGTTGTTCAGTCGCTAAGTCATGTCTGATTCTTTGCAACCCCATGAACTGCAGCACACCAACCTTCCCTGTCCTTCACTATCTGCTGGTGTTTGCTCAAACTCATGAGTTAGTGCTGCCATCCAAACATCTCATCCTCTGTTTCCCCCTTCTCCTCCTGCCCTCAGTCTTTCCCAGCATCAGGGTCTTTTCCAAAGAGTTGGCTCTTCTCATCAGGTGGCCAAAGTATTGGCACTTGAGCTTCAACATCAGTCCTTACAATGAAAATTCAGGGTTGATCTCTTTTAGGATCAACCAGTTTGATCTCCTTGCTGACTCTGTATCAGCTGAGAGTCTTGCAACTATCACCACTTGGACTTCTTTGATTAAGAAACTTCTTTGGCCATTGAAGCCTGCTTTGCCCAATGAAGGCAGCTGGAAGTGCTAGAATAAATGCATCTCCCCATCCCCTAAACAGCCGTCAAACAATAACTGGGTGCAGTTGGTGTATAAAGAACCCAGCTATCTGGTTCTTTTTGTGCAGTAACTCTAAAATGTGTGTCCTATGTTGAATCCCAGCATTTTGCCAACAGGATAAAGCTCCCATCATCCACAATAATAACTGACTTGATAATGCATCCTACATTAACTGCCTTTTTTTGGCTTATTTCCTTCTTCCTTTCCTGGGTATTTCTTACCTCACCCCATCAAAGTACTTTGCTATCATATTCTTTGTCTGAGGGTCAGCTTCTTGGGAAACCCAAACCAGGACAACTTGTTATCTATGGCTCTGGGGACCTCTTATAATAGGTGGATGTAGTCAAAGAGAACAGCCCTAGGAGACAGGCCTGAGTCTAAGCCTCACCATCAGACCATTCATTGGATTAATGTGTCCTGGAAAAAAAAGTGTTTATTGTATCTATCTGTGATTTCTCAATAATTTCCATGGTCCTTCCCCATTTGCAAGGTCTTAGCAAGGGTTGCCCAGGCTGTTGGGAGATTTCCTGTTATCTCAAACCATGAGTAGGGTTCCCAAGTGGCTCTAGTTGTAAAGAAGGCACCTGCCCATGCAGGACACATCAGAGACACAGTTCAATTTCTGGGTTGGGAAGATCCCTTGTAGTAGAAAGTGGCACCCCTCTCCAGTATTCTTGCCTGGACAATCCCACGAACAGAGGAGCCTGGTAGGTTACAGTCCACAGACTTGCAAAAAGTCTGACAGGACTGAGCATGCAGGCACGCGTGCAAACCCTGCGCAGTGTGCTCTCTCCAAGATGAGTGAGCTGCAGGGAGAATGCAACCAACTTCTAGAGGTGCTTTGAGCCTCAATTTTCTGAATGTTTGTCTCCCTGCAAAGCTTAATCTTTAGTTGGTATTGACAACTCTTTTGACCACATTTGAAAATGTGTGCAAGGAGCTGTGTAGAGAAGTGTGGAGAAGCGGAAAGGAGAGGAGACAAATTGGCAGAAATGATTTTAAAAGATGCCTGTTTTCCCAATTACTTAAGCTTACTTGGTTTTGTCAACATCAAAAGAGGCATAATTTTCTAGTTTTTAAAATACAAATTATACCTCAGTAGATAGTAAATGTGTTATCACAGGTAAAAGGAAAATACATTGTCAAAATAATTGCTGTGGGAGCTAAAATCTGATTTCAGGAAATCTTTTCAGTTTTTTACAGGCAGGGAATAGTCTTATTAGAACAAACTAACCAAAGTCATTGGTACAATAGCTTCTGCTCAACTTTCTCCTTATCAGTTAACAATTCTAGTTCTGTGCATCTTCACATTTTTTTGTGAAGATGAGGATCCTGTTTAATAATTGTTGTTGTGTTTTTTTTTTTTTTAAATTGAGAGTCTTGAAATGCTAAAAGTTGTACTATTTGTAACTGTTAAAGGGAGAAAAGACACAATAGTATTCCAAAGTATGCAATATACTGTTAATGGGACAAAATATGCTATCATTAATTAACAAACCACCCCAAATCTAGTGGTTTAAAACAACATTGATTTGTTTGGCTCGTAAGTCAGCGTTTGGGCAGGGACTCGAAGGAACAGCTCACATCTGTTCCTCATAGGGAGCTGAGTCAGCTCATAGACTAGAGACCAGAATCCCTGCAGGCCCGAGGCACTTGCATGACCAGAGGTCAATAGTGACTATGACATGACAGCTGCAGTTGTCATCCACAGAGCCTATATGTGTCCTCCCCCTGTGGCCTGTTTGCTTCCTCATGGCGTGGTGATTGAGTTACAAATGAACATGTCCCAAGAGGACCAGATGTCACCCATATTGCCTTTTAAGGCCTCGGCTCAAAAGTCCCAAACTCATTTCCACTCTAGTAATAAGCCCACCCAGACTTAATGGGTACAACATCAACATTGTAGGAAGAATGTGTGGATCATACATACTGTTGTAGTCATTTGGAAAAATGTGACTCTTCACAAATAGAAGAATGCTCACAATTTCAGCAATGATTTTAAATGAACACGTGAGCCTATCACCTCTGGCAATGATGCCTCAGAGTCTCAGGATTTCTTACTACCATTGGGCACCTCTGCTCCAGAACAGATGGAGGTAAAACACACCCTAACAGCATCTAAGCAGTTTTCCACAGCTTCAGACCTTGACTATGCCATGTTTTCATCCACGGAAGAGGAACCTCCTAGGCCTCTACTGAGCACTCCTTCCAGCCCACTCCGTATTCTGTTCATTCTCTTCTTTACCCAATCATTCTCCTGTGCTGTGTTTAGTCATTCAGTCGTGTCCGACTCTTACGACCCCATTGACTGTAGCCTGCAAGGATCCTCCGCCCATGGGATTCTCCAGGCAAGAATACTGGAGTGGGTTGCCATTTCCTCCTCCAGTCCAACTCTTTAGGACCCCATAGGCTGTAGCCCTCCAGGCTGCTCTGTCCATGGAATTTTCTAGGCAAGAATACTGAAGTGAGTTGCCATTCCATTCTCCTCCTCCTACTACTACTACTAAGTCGCTGCAGTCGTGTCCAACTCTGTGCGACCCCACAAATGGCAGCCCACCAGGTTCCGCCGTCCCTGGGATTCTCCAGGCAAGAACACTGGAGTGGGTTGCCATTTCCTTCTCCAATGCATGAAAGTGAAAAGTGAAAGTGAAGTCACTCAGTTGTGTCCGACTCTTCTCGACGCCACGGACTGCAGCCTGACAGACTCCTCCGTCCATGGGATTTTCCAGGCAACAGTACTGGAGTGGGTGGCCATTGCCTTCTCCTGTGTGTGGTTTATTCCTCATTCAACGAACAGCATTTATTTTTTCTAAAAATACATACCTATTTACAAAGTAACCCACCACAAACTAACTCTTGTTCAATTTGCCTACAAAATAACAACAAAAACATAAGTAGCTGTCATTTTGAACACTTAAATTCCAGTCACTGAGCTGAGTGCTTTGCAAACATTAACTAATCATCACTGATATAATAAGGCAGTTTCTGACATTATCATATTTTTTAAATTAAAAGAAAAAAAACCTCTGAAGTTTACAATGCTTCTGCTAAGTCACTTCAGTCATGTCTGACTCTGTGTGACCCCATAGACGGCAGCCCACCAGGCTCCCTCATCCTTGGGATTCTCCAGGCAAGAACACTGGAGTGGGTTGCCATTTCCTTCTCCAATGCATGAAAGTGAAAAGTCAAAGTGAAGTCGCTCAGTCGTGTCCGACTCTTCTCGACCCCATGGACTGCAGCCCACCAGGCTCTCCCATCCATGGGATTTTCCAGGCAAGAGTACTGGAGTGGGGTGCCATAAACTTACCCAAAATTCTCAGTAAATGATGGACAAGTCCCACAAAGACCTTGCTTTCCGTCATTATGATGCTATGGGTTCCTGTATAGGATAGGCTGATCTACTCAATGAAATGTTCATGGACTTTAAGAACTGGACATTATTTTTCTAGTTCTACATAATAACAGTTTCCCTTCATATCTATACAACTTATATAACAGCAATTAGTATTTTCTAATTAAATACACACTCTTTTTTCTTTGTTCATTTGCTTAATGTGTCTTTCTACTCTCCAACCAGAAAAACAGAAATTCCTTGCTTAAATGCCATCTCCTCTGGAAAGTCTTTCCTGACTTCTTCAGTTAAATGTCCCCTCCACTGAATTTCTATGACAGTACATTTCTCTACTAAAACTCCCTAGTGTCATTCAATTTATTTGTCTATCTTTTCCATAAGACAGTGAGGGGCTAGGATATGTGTTTATCTGTGAAGTCTCAAAGACTAACACAGCACTTTGTACCAAGTACTCACATCATCTGTATGTTAGGATTTCAGCTTCCTGTACTGATGGAGGAACAGAAACCACACCAGTTCTCTTTTAGTAAATTAGTATAAACCTAGACTAATTATCTCACACGCTAGTAAAGTAATGCTCAAAATTCTCCAAGCCAGGCTTTAGCAATGTGAACTTCCAGATGTTCAAGCTGGTTTTAGAAAAGGAAGAGGATCAGATCAGATCAGTCGCTCAGTCGTGTCCGACTCTTTGCGACCCCATGAACTGCAGCACGCCAGGCCTCCCTGTCCATCACCAGCTCCCGGAGGTCACTCAGACTCGCATCCATCGAGTCAGTGATGCCATCCAGCCATCTCATCCTCTGTCGTCCCCTTCTCCTCCTGCCCTCAATCCCTCCCAGCATCAGAGTCTTCTCCAATGAGTCAACTCTTCGCATGAGGTGGCCAAAATACTGGAGTTTCAACTTTAGCATCATTCCTTCTAAAGAAATTCCAGGATTGATCTCATTTAGAATGGACTGGTTGGATCTTCTTGCAGTCCAAGGGACTCTCAAGAGTCTTCTCCAACACCACAGTTCAAAAGCATCAATTCTTCGGCGCTCAGCCTTCTTCACAGTCCAGCTCTCACATCCATACATGACCACAGGAAAGACCATAGCCTTGACTAGGCGAACCTTTGTTGGTAAAGTAATGTCTCTGCTTTTGAATATGCTATCTAGGTTGGTCATAACTTTCCTTCCAAGGAGTAAGCGTCTTTTAATTTCATGGCTGCAGTCACCATCTGCAGTGATTTTGGAGCCCAGAAAAACAAAGTCTGACACTGTTTCCCCATCTATTTCCCATGCAGTGATGGGACCAGATGCCATGATCTTCGTTTTCTGAATGTTGAGCTTTAAGCCAACCTTTTCACTCTCCACTTTCACTTTCATCAAGAGGCTTTTTAGCCCCTCTTCACTTTCTGCCATAAGGGTGGTGTCATCTGCATATCTGAGGTTATTGATATTTCTCCCAGCAATCTTGATTCCAACTTGTGTTTCTTCCAGTCCAGCATTTCTCATGATGTACTCTGCATATAAGTTAAATAAACATGGTGACAGTATGCAGCCTTGACGTACTCCTTTTCCTATTTGGAACCAGTCTGTTGTTCCATGACCAGTTCTAACTGTTGCTTCCTGACCTGCATACAGATTTCTTAAGAGGCAGATCAGGTGGTCTGGTATTCCCATCTCTTTCAGAATTTTCCATAGTTTATTGTGATCCACACAGTCAAAGGCTTTGGCATAGTCAATAAAGCAGAAATAGATGTTTTTCTGGAACTCTCTTGCTTTTTCCATGATCCAGCAGATGTTGGCAATTTGATCTCTGGTTCCTCTGCCTTTTCTAAAACCAGCTTGAACATCAGGAAGTTCACGGTTCACATATTGCTGAAGCCTGGCTTGGAGAATTTTGAGCATTACTTTACTAGCGTGTGAGATGAGTGCAATTGTTCGGTAGTTTGAGCACTCCTTGACATTGCCTTTCTTTGGGATTGGGATGAAAACTGACCTTTTCCAATCTTGTGGCCACTGCTGAGTCTTCCAAATTTGCTGGCATATTGAGTGTAGCACTTTCACAGCATCATCATTCAGGATTTGGAATAGCTCCACTGGAATTCCATCACCTCCACTAGCTTTGTTCGTAGTGATGCTTTCTAAGGCCCATTTGACTTCACATTCCAAGATGTCTGGCTCTAGGTCAGTGATCACATCATCATGATTATCTGGGTCTTGAAGCTCTTTTTTGTACAGTTCTTCTGTGTATTCTTGCCACCTCTTCTTAATATCTTCTGCTTCTGTTAGATCCACACCATCTCTGTCCTTTATTGTGCCCATCTTTGCATGAAATGTTCCTTTGGTATCTCTGATTTTCTTGAAGAGATCCTTAGTCTTTCCCATTCTGTTGTTTTCCTCTATTTCTTTGCATTGATCACTGAAGAAGGCTTTCTTATCTCTTCTTGCTATTCTTTGGAACTCCGCATTTAGATGTTTATATCTTTCCTTTTCTCCTTTGCTTTTCGCTTCTCTTCTTTTCACAGCTATGTGTAAGGCCTCCCCAGACAGCCATTTTGCTTTTTTGCATTTCTTTTCCATGGGGATGGTCTTGATCCCTGTCTCCTGTACAATGTCACGAACCTCATTCCATAGTTCATCAGGCACTCTATCTATCAGATCTAGGCCCTTAAATCTATTTCTCACTTCCACTGTATAATCATAAGGGATTTGATTTAGGTCATACCTGAATGGTCTAGTAGTTTTCTCTACTTTCTTCAATTTCAGTCTGAATTTGGCAATAAGGAGTTCATGATCCGAGCCACAGTCAGCTCCTGGTCTTGTTTTTGCTGATTGTATAGAGCTTCTCCATCTTTGGCTGCAAAGAATATAATCGATCTGATTTCGGTGTTGACCATCTGGTGATGTCCATGTATAGAGTCTTCTCTTGTGTTGTTGGAAGAGGGTATTTGCTATGACCAGTGCATTTTCTTGGCAAAACTCTATTAGTCTTTGCCCTGCTTCATTCCGTATTCCAAGGCCAAATTTGCCTGTTACTCCAGGTGTTTCTTGACTTCCTACTTTTGCATTCCAGTCCCCTATAATGAAAAGGACATCTTTTTTGGGTGTTAGTTCTAAAAGGTCTTGTAGGTCTTCATAGAACCTTTCAACTTCAGCTTCTTCGGCGTTACTGGTTGGGGCATAGACTTGGATTACTGTGACATTGAATGGTTTGCCTTGGAAACGAACAGAGATCATTCTATCGTTTTTGAGATTGCATCCAAGTACTGCATTTCGGACTCTTTTGTTGACCATGATGGCCACTCCATTTCTTCTGAGGGATTCCTGCCCACAGTAGTAGATATAATGGTCATCCGAGTTAAATTCACCCATTCCAGTCCATTTTAGTTCGCTAATTCCTAGAATGTCAACATTCACTCTTGCCATCTCTTGTTTGACCACTTCCAATTTGCCTTGATTCATGGACCTGAAGGAAGAGGAACCAGAGATCAAATTGCCAACATCCACCTGATCATGGAAAAGCAAGAGAGTTCCAGAAAAACATCTATTTCTGCTTTATTGACTATGCCAAAGCCTTTGACTGTGTGGATCACAATCAACTGTGGAAAATTCTGAAAGAGATGGGAATACCAGACCACCTGACCTGCCTCTTGAGAAACCTATATGCAGGTCAGGAAGCAACAGTTAGAACTGGACATGGAACAACAGACTTGTTCCAAATAGGGAAAGGAGTACGTCAAGGCTGTATATTGTCACCCTGCTTATTTAACTTATATGCAGAGTACATCATGAGAAACATTGGGCTGGAGGAAGCACAAGCTGGAATCAAGAATGCCAGGAGAAATATCAATAACCTCAGATATGCAGATGACATCACCCTTATGGCAGAAAGTGAAGAAGAACTAAAGAGCCTCTTGATGAACGTAAAAGAAGAGAGTGAAAAGTTGGCTTAAAGCTCAACATTCAGAAAATGAAGATGATGGCATCTGGTCCCATCACTTCATGGGAAATGGATGGGGAAACAGTGTCCAACTTTATTTTTTTTGGCTCCAAAATCACTGTAGATGGTGACTGCAGCCATGAAATTAAAAGATGCTTAGTCCTTGGAAGGAAAATTATGATCAACCTAGGTAGCATATTAAAAAGCAGAGACATTACTTTGCCAACAAAGGTCCATCTAGTCAAGGCTATGGTTTTTCTAGTAATCATGTATGGATGTGAGAGTTGGACTGTGAAGAAAGCTGAGTGCCAAAGAATTGATGATTTTGAACTGTGGTGATGGAGAAGACTCTTGAGAGTCCCTTGGACTGCAAGGAGATCCAACCAGTCCATCCTAAAGGAGATTAATCCTGAGTGTTCATCGGTAGGACTGATGCTAAAGCTGAAACTCCAATACTTTGGCCACCTCATGTGCAGAGTTGACTCATTGGAAAAGACTCTGATGCTGGGAGATATTGGGGGCAGGAGGATAAGGGGATGACAGAGGATGAGATGGCTGGATGGCATCACTGACTCAATGGACATGAGTTTGAGCGAACTCGGGAGTTTGTGATAGACACGGAGGCCTGGGGTGCTGCGATTCATGGGGTTGCAAAGAGTTGGACAAAACTGAGTGACTGAACTGAACTGTACTGAATTATAGAAAATAACTGTTTTCTGATGTAGAACCAAACGCAGTGCAGGACTGTGATCTCTGAGAGATAGGAAACGAACAAGATAATCCCAGATCCTGGAATGGCTTTTGTTTTAAGGCACTTTCCAGACTGTAGTACAGAGAAGGGAGGGCAAAACAGAGCGCAGCTGCTTAGCAGAGCTAAAATGATGGAGATTAGAATTTGGGGTTACTGAGGCAGGTAGAATTTCTGGGACAGGGTAAAAGGGAGAAGGAAGCTATGTACAGAAGGAGCCCCAAAAGTGTGCTTAAGGAATGCCCTTGAATCTTAGCTGAATATTAACCTGTGTATGCACAGAGAAAAACTGCATAAAGCTAGAGTGAAAATATCTCTCAGAGGAAAAAAAAAAACTGCTGGGAACTTGAGTTAAACAATATTAGGGCTTCCCTATGGCTCAGTACTTTTGCCTGGAAAATCCCATGGACGGAGGAGCCTGGTAGGCTCCAGTCCGTGGGGTCGCTAAGAGTCGGACACGACTGAGCGACTTCACTTTGACTTTTCACTTTCATGCATTGGAGAAGGAAATGGCAACCCACTCCAGTGTTCTTGCCTGGAGAATCCCAGGGACAGGGGAGCCTGGTGAGCTTCCGTCTATGGGGTCACACAGAGTCGGACACGACTGAAGCGACTTAGCAGCAGCAGCAGCAGCATGGCTCAGATGGTAAAGAATCCGCTGGCGATGTGGGAGACCTGGGTTCGATCCTTGCGTTGGGAAGAACCCCTGGAGGAGGCCATGGCAATCCACTCTAGTATACTTGCCTGGAGAATCTCCATGGACAGAGGAACCTGGTGGGCTACAGTCTATGGGGTCGCAAAGAGTTGGACATGACTGAGCGAGTAAGCACATACAATTAGAGTTTGCATAAGACTTAAAGATGTTTGCATTCTCACAAGCCACAGAAGAGAGACTTTGCTGAAAATCTCAGAAATTCGACAAAATCCATATAAAGGCAACACCTTAGGAATAGGAATAGAACTAGCCCACCATAGAGTAATAGTCACTCTAGACCAACTCTTTAGAATTTTCTAAAGAAATCTTGAAAGGACTATGTTGGTCCATGAGCAAATTTGATGCCTGCTGTAACAAAGCACTATTATGAATAAAGACAAATTCCTTCAAAAATGTAGTATCTATAATGTCAGCCATAGAATACAGTTTACTAAATGTGTAAATGAGCATAAATACCTGATATGCAATCAAAATAAAAATCAGAAAAATAGAAGACAACCAAGAAATGAGAAAGATGATGAAATTTGCAAACAAGAACTTTAAAACAGCTATTATAATTATATTCAAGAGTGTAAAGGAAAATATATTAATATAATAAGCAAAAAATAGGAAATCTTAAGAAAGAGATGGTTGAGACAGAACAAAATGGAAGTTCTAGAATTAAAAGTTACATAATCTGAAACTTAAAAATTATAAGGTTAATATCAATTAGTGCATAAGAATGGCTAATAGGAAATTCCTTGGTTGTCCAGTGGTTAGGACTCTGCTTTCATTGCCAAGGGTATGAGTTCAATCTCTATTTGGGGAGCAACTGTGTGATGCAGCAAAAAAGAAAAAAGGCCAGTAAACTTGAAGACAGAACAACAGATATTATATAAATGGAAGCACATAGAGATAAAATGCTTGGAAAAAAAAAAAAACAATCTCAGGGACAACTGTCTTATGATCTAATATCAAGGGATCTACTTTTAATTTAAGTAACATGAAAAAATATAAACCCACAGACATAAAAAGCTTAGGGTATTTCAAGCAGGATAAACACACACCCCACACCACAGTCAGAGTGTACTGTAACCAAATCATTATAAACTAATATTGTGTTAAGCAAACAATAAAGAAAAAAATCTTAAAAGCAGCTGGTTGGAGTTGAGGTGGGGATGTTACAAACAAACAAAGGAACAATTATAAGAATTACCACTGGTTGTTTCTCAGCAGAAATACTTCAAATCAGAGAAAATTGTAGCAACAGTCATGTCTTACAATTATTATTTCATAATGTTTTTTAGTTGACAAAGTACTTTCCCACTCACGTCTTCATGTAAACTCTACAACATGATCCCAAGAGAGAAACAGGATTAGGATTATTATTCTAAATTTATAAATGTAAAAAGTAAGCTCAGAGATGTGGATTTGCCCAACAGAACTAGAACTAAATCCTGATCTTCAGGGTACCCAGATCACCATCATTGCCATCACACTGGCTGGTACACCTCCCTTGGGTTGATCTCTGATATGCCTCTCCTTCCAGGCTAACTTTCTGGGTCTGTTTTCTAACTAAAATAGCCACAGCACAACAATAATCCCCATTTCTTGCCAAATTCCAACTCCCAGTTTCCTGCCTTCCCAATTCTGTGTTACAATTCCGGGCTCTGAGGAGCCTGAATGATCCCTTTAGCCCTTCCCAGGTAAGAAACACAAATATGAAACCATGCTTTCTTAATCATAGCACAGCTGCCCACCTTGAGTGGTTCACATGATGCTGACATACCTCAAATTATATGTCATAGTCCAAGCCTGGACCATGGTAACCCAACAGTTCTCCCTGTTAAAGCTTGGCCATCCTCTCATTGGCTCCTCCAAGTCCCAGCTTCCAGCAGGAAATAGAAAAATCCCTTTCAGAGTGATAGTAAAGGTAGTAGCAGCAGGTAACAGCTAGCCCCCTCACATGTTTTCTGTGGGGAGGGGGCAGCATGCTTTGTCTAGTCTCATCCTCTAAATGGCCCATCACCAAACACAGAATTGGATTCACTCAGCATGCATCTCCCAGAATGCTTTGCAAGACAGAATGAAGTTGAGAGGATGTGATGCACAGATTTCACCAATTCATAAATCTGGAAGGAAACATTTCACTTTAGACACACAGTCCAAGATTCTGAAAGAAGTGGTTTGCATATGGTCACCCAGAGACCTGGCAGCTGGACTAAGACAATGACTTTCCATCGCTCCTGGAGTGTCTCTCCTTTCTCAGGTCAATTCCAAGGTAAGGATGTGATGATTCTGATTGAGAGATTTTCTCTTAGATGAGGTTCAGATTGAAAGAGGAGACAACTAACTGCCCTCTGGGTGAGCAGGCTCTATTTCTCAAGGAAAGGCCTTGCATTAATGTTCTGAGGCTTCTCCTTTGAAGAGGTCTCATTGCATGCTTCTGGCATTTGTGCGTTTGTCACTCAGTCATATCTCTTTGCCACCCCAGGGACTGCAGCCATCCAGGCTGGTCTGTCCATGGGATTTTCCAGGCAAGAATACTGGAGTGGGTTCTTTTTCCAGGGCATCTTCCTGAGCCAGGGATCGAACCCTGGTCTCCTGCATTGCAGGCAGATTCTTTACCATCTAAGACACCGGGCATGCTTCTTACTAGCCACTTATTCAGCCACTTATTGTTTTCCCTTGGCAATATGTTCACTGCATTCCTTTATATTTGCTTGAAATGTGGTTCTCACATATGCAGTTAAAACCTCAAGAATTTGCTGATTCAATTTTTGATTGTTCTTTTCCAAGTGTTTGCTACTTCAAAGCTCTCTTCACCCCAGTGGGGGTGGTGATAGGAAGTTCAGAAGTAAACTTAGTCTGAGTCGTCTCACTATATTTCTTTAAAAAGGAAAATCAACACAGCCTTTGATAAGCATGTCCCAAGGTTTAGTTTCCCCTCAGACTGGCGTGAAATGATACCTCATTGTGGTTTTGATTTGCATTTTTCTCTGGGGAGGTGGGAGAGGGGTTCAGGATGGGGAGCACGTGTACACCTGTGGCGGATTCATGTTGATGTATGGCAAAACCAATACAATATTGAGAAATCTGTATGCAGGTCAGGAAGCAACAGTTAGAACTGGACATGGAACAACAGACTGGTTCCAAATAGGAAAAGGAGTTCGTCAAGGTTGTATATTGTCACCTTGCTTATTTAACTTATATGCAGAGTACATCATGAGAAATGCTGGACTGGAAGAAACACAAGCTGGAATCAAGATTGCCAAGAGAAATATCAATAACGTCAGATATGCAGATGACACCACCCTTATGGCAGAAAGCGAAGAGGAACTAAAAAGCCTCTTGATGAAAGTGAAAGTGGAGAGTGACAAAGTTGGCTTAAAGCTCAACATTCAGAAAACGAAGATCATGGCATCTGGTCCCATCACTACATGGGAAATAGATGGGGAAACAGTGGAAACAGTGTCAGACTTTATTTTGGGGGGCTCCAAAATCACTGCAGATGGTGACTGCAGCCATGAAATTAAAAGACGCTTACTTCTTGGGAGGAAAGTTATGACCAACCTAGATAGCATATTGAAAAGCAGAGACATTACTTTGCCAACAAAGGTTCACCTAGTCAAGGCTATGGTTTTTCCTGTGGTCATGTATGGATGTGAGAGTTAGACTGTGAAGAAAGCTGAGCATCGAAGAATTAATGCTTTTGAACTGTGGTGATGGAGAAGACTTTTGAGAGTCCCTTGGACTGCAAGGAGATCCAACCAGTCCATTCTGAAGGAGATTAGCCCTGGGATTTCTTTGGAAGGAATGATGCTAAAGCTGAAACTCCAGTACTTTGGCCACCTCATACGAAGAGTTAACTCATTGGAAAAGACTCTGATGCTGGGAGGGATTGGGGGCAGGAAGAGAAGGGGACGACAGAGGATGACATGGCTGGATGGCATCACTGACTCGATGGACGTGAGTCTGGGTGAACTCCGGGAGTTTGTGATGGAGAGGGAGGCCTTGGGTGCTGCGATTCATGGGGTCGCAAAGAGACGGACACGACTGAGCGACTGAACTGAACTGAACCGAACTGAATTAACCTACAATTAAAATAAATAAATTTAAATAAAAAAAAATTTCCCCTCAGAATGTCAGAGAAAGTTGGTGTAATGAGCATACATCAAGCCTGCAGCGTTTCCTACAAGGAAATTTCAAGAGAGTCTGAGTGAGTGAGTGAAGTCTTACTGCCCCTGAAAGCAAGCAGCTCTTTGCTCTGTAGCCAAACATATCCCTAGGCATTTCAAGAACCCTTTCTGAAGAGAGAGGAGACAGCTTATCTCAGCAACAGATTTGTTGCAAGCAGTTAAGAGGCCAGCAGAGAGTTGGAGTGGTGCTTATTACCATTATTAGTATTGGCTGTTGCCATTGTTATGATCATGTTGCAAATTCACTTAATGGTAACAACAGGGGCTGGCCCCAAAAAGAGATTCAGAAAAGATGCAATCCCTGCCCAGAGGCCTCATTTTTGAGCTGAATGTTTTTCCAGTAATCCATTCTCAAGTCCTCTGGTGCCTGTTGTGGATATGTCTGGGCAGTTTTACCAACCTGGTTAGATTCATGTCGATAAACTCTGCACACAGAAAAACTGTCTAGCTCATATACATTTTACTGCTGCTTTTGATAAACCAGAGCCTCTTTAAAATTATGAGATGTATTGACATAATTATGCACATACTGTGTCTTCTCAAATAGGATTTAAAGAAACTAATAAGATGCGTGGTGTTGCAAGTGACCTCAGAGAGCCAACTACATAGTGATAAAGTTCTGCCTTTCAATCTCTTGCCCATTCTTGAATACTCTTAATGTTGTAGAACTCAGCACCTCTTAAAGTAGTCCATTCCATTCTTAGACAGCTTTGATAGAAGGGTGCTTCTTATATCAGGCATCTGTTGAGTCACTGTCTCTCTCCTTTCAGAGAGCAGCATTCTCTGTATGGGAAAGCAAAGGTCTCTCCCTGTCTTTGCTTATGGCTCTGCCCTCTCTAGAGGGCTCCCTGGAACTGGGGAGCTCTCTGGTTTCTTCTGGCTTCTCCATGGTTGCCCTTCAGCTCCCCTGGACATCACCTGGAGTTCATGCTCTGGTAAATGGGCTGATGCTTAACAAGTATCCCCAAAGCTTAGTGGCTTGAAACAAGATAGAATCATTGCTTGTTATGATTCTGAGTTGGGGAGTTGCTCTGCTGGTCCCTCCTGGGGTCCCTTGACTGGGCCGGAAGAGGCAAGCTGGCATCACTCTTGTGTCTGGCAGTCAGTGTTGTCAGTGGCCTGGGGCTCCTCAGTTCTCTTCCACGTGGCCACTCTTTCTTCACTGGGATAAGCTGGGGTTCTTAAGTGGTGGTCTCCCGACAGTCTTCCAAGGGGGTGAAAGGCCTAATCTTGAAAATAGCACATAATTTCTGCCAAATTGTTATTGGTCAAAGCAAATCACAAAGGCATCCCAGATTCAAGGTCGCCAGGCAGACTCCATCTCTCGGTAGGCTGTGGCATGTCCTTCAGTCTATCAGCCTACTTTCTGCTGGAATACACAGGAGGCACATGTACAAAAGGGAGAAAGGAGACGTGGACCACAATGGCTTTCCTTGTCTCTCTTGCCACCTTGTTCCTTCATCTTTTCAAGACCAGTATCTCTGGGTCTATGATTATACACAATTTTTTAAATGAAATGTTTCAATGATTTGGGAAGATAATTATTATACAGAAGGAAGAAAGTATAATTGCAGCAAACTTGAATATTGCTTTAAATCTCAAAAACGAAGGATCCTAAAAACTCATGAAGAGATCCTCTGAGGCCACTTTTTAGACTTTCATTCTGGATCCTTTATCTTCAGGTTCAAGAGTTTCCTCTTCCCTCATGTGAAATGCCTCATGGTTCAAGGGTCGATATCCAAAAATTTCCACTTTCACTCCACTTCCTTTTAGGAAATCTTATCTCTTATTGAAGGAAGGGAGTCCCCAACCCCAGATTCTTTGCCTTTTCCTGATATAAAATGACTAAAGTTTTAAGCCTGCGGTCATAGCACCTCAAACCCTCTCTAATGTTGGTCATCAGCCAAATTTCATAGACAGCCAGGCACATGATAGGTGTTGGATCCCTGGGGGAAGTTGGGTGTGGTAGCCTTTTGGAGTTTCTCTTTTTACATCCCCTTGTGAAGGCTGAGGCTGGCAGTCCCTCTTACAAGTGATCTATTAAAATAAGATCTAATCCCAAGAATAAGTATCAGTTGTGTGTGTGTGTGTGTGTGTGCGAGCATGTGTGAATATGTTTGTGGGAAGACTGGAGATGGTCCAAGGAGAGTAGATTTTTCTCATTTAAAAATGAAGTCATGTATAGCACAGGGAACTATACACAATATTCTGTAATAAAACATAATGGAAAAGAATATGTGTATATTTTCAGTTTTATATATATTCAGTTATATATATGTGTGTGTATATGTATACTTTATATATATTGTTCTTTAGTTGCTCAGTTGTGTCTCTTTTGAGACCCCATGGACTGTGGCTCACCAGGTTCCTCTGTACACAGAATTTCCCTGCCAGTGCTAGTAGTAAAGAATCCACTTGCCAATGCAAGATATGTGAGTTCGATCCTTAGATTAGGAAGATCCCCTGGAGTAGGATATATGTGTGTGTGTGTGTATATCCTACTCCAGAGAATCTTCCTAATACACACACACACACACATATATATGTTGTTGATTAGTTGCTCAGTCATGTCCAACTCTTTTGCAACCCTACGGACTGTAGCCTGCCAGACTCCTTTGTCCATGGGATTTCCTAGGCAAGAATAGTGGAGTGGGTTGCCATTTCCTTCTTCAGGGGATCTTCCTGACCCCGGGATCAAACCCATGTCTCCTGTATTGCACGCAGACTCTTTATCATTGAGCCACCAAGAAGCCCATATGTATATAAGGTATGTATAACTGTATGCATATGTATATGTATGCATATGTATATGTATGCATAATCACTGCTATATACCAGAAACTAGCACAACACTATAAATCAGCTCTATTGCAATTTAAGTGTGTATATATATATATATAAAAAACACCATTAAGCATTCCAAAAAAAATTCTACCACATTGGTAAACCAAAAACATCAACAACAACAAAAACCAAAACAATAACAGCAAAAATGCAGTCAACGAAACCTCATTACTGACTGAGAAGTGTATGGGTTTTCTGCTACTCAGTCTTGGTTTCTGCCAGAATCACAGTAGTCTGTGCTTCAGTGGTCCCTACCAGCAACCACACGTGCACACACAAACATACTTCTGAAGGAATGTGCTGACTCCTCTTACTCTATCCTGGAAGAAATCCATCTCCTTTCCCCCTGAGGACACACAGACAATTAATTTTTTATGAAAGACTTTTGTGTATTTCAAGAAAATTACCATGTCCTTCACAAGTCTCATCTTAAATATTGCTGCTGCTGCTAAGTCACTTCAGTCATGTCCAACTCTATGCAACCCTACAGACGGCAGCCCACCAGGCTCCTCTGTCCCTGGGATTCTCCAGGCAAGAATACTGGAGTGGGTTGCCATTTCCTTCTCCAATGCATGCATGCATGCTAAGTCGCTTCAGTCGTGTCCGACTGTGTGACTCTATGGACAGCAGCCCACCAGGCTCCTCTGTCCACAGGATTCTCCAGGCAAGAATACTGGAGTGGGTTGCCATTTCCTTCTCCACTTAAATATTGAGACTGGCTTAATAAAATTTTATCTGGCAAATGTCACGTTAGTGATGCAAAAGCTATAAGAAAATATATTTATTTGAAAAACTCATGGCTTTTGTTTTTATTCTAGATATTTGTTGTGCACTGAGCAGAAATCCTAAAGATTAGACACGGATATAGATAGTGGATGAGGTATTGAACATAAAATGTTAAATCAAATTCTGTTTCTGTTTCTCTTCTTTTGTGTCCAGCACCTACTCAAAAAAAGATAAGAAGGAAAGAAGACTGTAGAAAAGATTCTATATTTAAACTGATAATTCTTTTCTCTAACTAGAAAAGTCCTACAAATTCATTTAATAAGTATTTAACAATATTTAGTAACATCTATCGGAGAAGGCAATGGCACCCCACTCCAGTACTCTTGCCTGGAAAATCCATGGACGGAGGAGCCTGGTGGGCTGCAGTCCATGGGGTCGCGACTGAGCGACTTCCCTTTCACTTTTCACTTTCACACATTGGAGAAGGAAATGGCAACCCACTCCAGTGTTCTTGCCTGGAGAATCCCAGGGATGGTGGAGCCTGGTGGGCTGCCGTCAGTGGGGTTGCACAGAGTCGGACACGACTGAAGCGACTTAGCAGCAGCAGCAGCAGCAGCAGTAACATCTATTAATCACCTACCATATAATCAGTCACTGTGCATCTGGAACCCAGAAAACCTTTGGTAAATGCCTGTCAGGTAAAGTAAGGGAATCACTTAATTGATCAAACTCGGCAAAGTAAAAATTACTCCCATTTTCTAGAGGAAGAAATTGGAATTTGGGGAGGTAAGTGAGTGTGCCAAATTGTTACAAGAAAGAAGGGTAGACCCCGGGTCCTTCTCTCTAGCCTCAGTGCATACCTCTCCCGGGCACTGGGGGATATGAAGTAGAAATAGTGCAAGGGACTCTCACTGTGTTCTCACTGTCTACATGTGAGGAGGAGAAGCCGGGGCTCGAGAAGCCTTCCCTCAAGGAGGAGGGACTCACTGAGCTGGTCGTGGAAAAACAGCGGCAAACGGGCCACTGCAAAGGAAGGGACACTGACAGGGTGGGACTCAGGAACTAAGAAGCGGAAACAAGAATGCGCTGGTGCTCAGAAAGGTACTGAGAGGACCATTCCGGCCAGATGTGGGAGCACTCATTTTAGGGATGTGTGGAGGGAGACTTGGAATTCTGTGTTTGACTCCAGTCTTTGATGTAGTTGGACCATGGAGAGCCTGGAATGACAAATTATGGAAGCTTATTACTATGTATAGGTCAAGGTCAAAACATGGGCCCTGTTTCCAGAGATGTAGATAGGCTTGTCTGGGGAAAATTCTTTCTTCCTCTTGATGTTAGGCAAGTTCTGGCTGGCCTTTCCTCACCATTGCGGTGGTTAACTGGAGATTTAGATTTGGGGTTGGGGAGATAAAGGAGACTAGCTCTTTTTATATGCTTACCTACCACCAGAACTGGGAAAAATCTCCACACAGTACCTGGCATATACTTTCCTTACAAGTCCCTAGAATGTTTTGCAACAGAATTTAAAGATGCAAGATCCTATAGCCATGACAGTTAATTCTTAACCTTTCTTTCATCCAAAGTCCAACAAGAAGGAGCCAGTGAATATTTTAGCAGAATTGTCACTTAAAGAAAAGTGTTGTGTGGGAACATTGACCTTGACCTCATGGTTCATCATGGCTCAGAGAAGAGACCCAGAGGCAGGGAGACCAGGTGGGAGACACGACATTAATTCTTACAGGTGGTGGGCAGGTTGTCCAGGAAATGTGAAGAATCTGTTCATCCATTTACTCATTCAGTTACTTGTTTATTTATTCACTCAGTATGTAGAGAAAACCCACCCATATGCTAGGTGGTGGGTGGGTTATAAAGCTCTGAAAACTAGGGTGAACAAAACAGATATGATTCCTGTCCTCAAATAATTTACAGTGACTTTTCTAAACTAATCATCCAGTGTTACAGTATTTTAGGGTGATGGGATACCATAGAATTAAAAAATCCAGCAAAGGGAGAGGATGCTTGATTACATGGTGACCTGTCTGAACCTAGAGGCAATTTTTATACCTAGTAGGAATCTGACATAAAATTCTACCAAAACAGAAGAATCTAGAATTCATGTTTATAGGTATGTGCATCGGACCTGAGACTGGGATTGATCTTGCAAGGAATTATAAAAGGAAGTAGGAAGAATTTTTCTTCCTTCTTCTAGAGCAAAAACAATGGGGGATAGAGAAACCACAAGTCAAGTCTTCTCGGGAATGCTGAGGAAATCAAAGCTCTGTGATAGCCAAAATAAACAAAGAAATAGTCACCCTTTAGGTTTAAAGTGATTGCAAAGCCAAGTATGCATGAGTCTTTTCTTTTCGCTCTATGCATGGTGATGTAACTGACTCAAAGAGAAATGATCTTAAGAAATTCACCACCAGGAGGATGGCAGAAGGTGTACTTGCAGTAATCAGCTTATTTCTTTAGTTTATGCCTCCATCCTCATCATGTAATTGTACCAGTCCCTTCTCCAAGTCTCATGACATTCTTTGTGAGATAATTTAACATTCTGCTGTATAACCTTTCTCAGTGCCTGTCTTCCCTTTTGTAAAATGATGATACTTTTGAGAGGGCACTGTAAGACTTAGATGGTACACCATAAACAACTCGCCAAACACAGCACCTGGAACTTAACAATTGCCTCATACCATCACATCTAGGAAAAGTAAAGTACTTTTTTAAAAAGATTAATTTTTTCTTGTATCTTGTGAGAGAAGTTTGGCAAAAAAAAATAAAGGAAATTATTATTACTGGTTTTCTCAGTCAGGTTTGAAGTTCCCTTAAATTATTCATCCCATTATTGGTGGAAAGCTCAAATGAGGTAGTATATAGACAAGCCCCTTGCCCTCCACACCTGAGGGGCCAGATTAGGCCAAGGGGCCTGATCCCTGCTTTAGCACAGGAATGTGTTTGTCCCCAGGCATCACTGCATGGAGGAGGTCCTTGTTATCAGACCTGCCTGCCTGCTAATGAGCAGCTGTGAAGAGGTTTTCCACCATCCGGCCCTCTTCTGACTCCAATTTGTGCAGCCTAGGAAAAGGAGTATGTCAAGGCTGTATATTGTCACCCTGTTTATTTAACTTATATGCAGAGTACATCATGAGAAATGCTGGACTGGAAGAAACACAAGTTGGAATCAAGATTGCTGGGAGAAATATCAATCACCTCAGATATGCAGATGACACCACCCTTATGGCAGAAAGTGAAGAGGAACTAAAAAGCCTCTTGATGAAAGTGAAAGAGTAGAGTGAAAAAGTTGGCTTAAAGCTCAACATTCAGAAAATGAAGATCATGGCATCTGGTCCCATCACTTCATGGGAAATAGATGGGGAAAGAGTGGAAACAGTGTCAGACTTTATTTTTCTGGGCTCCAAAATCACTGCAGATGGTGACTGCAGCCATGAAATTAAAAGACGCTTACTCCTTGGAAGGAAAGTTATGACCAACCTAGATAGCATATTGAAAAGCAGAGACATTACTTTGCCAACAAAGGTTCGCCTAGTCAAGGCTATAGTTTTTCCTGTGGTCATGTATGGATGTGAGAGCTGGACTGTGAAGAAGGCTGAGCACCGAAGAATTGATGCTTTTGAACTGTGGTGTTGGAGAAGACTCTTGAGAGTCCCTTGGACTGCAAGGAGAGCCAACCGGTCCATTCTGAAGGAGATGAGCCCTGGGATTTCTTTGGAAGGAGTGATGCTAAAGCTGAAACTCCAGTACTTTGGCCACCTCATGTGAAGAGTTGACTCATTGGAGAAGACTCTGATGCTGGGAGGGATTGAGGGCAAGAGGAGAAGGGGACGACAGAGGATGAGATGGGTGGATGGCATCACTGACTCGATGGATGTGAGTCTCAGTGACCTCCGGGAGTTGGTGATGGACAGGGAGGCCTTGGGTGCTGCGATTCATGGGGTCGCAAAGAGTCTGACACCACTGAGCGACTGATCTGATCTGATCTGATCTGATAGCTTCCCTGCTTCCCGGAGCCCAGGCTCCAGAAGCTGTTAATAGTCATGGACACCGGAGTGAACCTCCACCCACGATTTCCTAACAGAAGATAAATGCCAATAATCCCCTTACCAGTGGGGAGAGACTTCTGATTAACAACTTGGGGTGGGTGACCCTGGGCTGAGCAGCAAAACAGGATGCAGATGGAACTTGGCGCTGCTGACCCTGTGGCCACTGCTGCTCTCACCGCTTCCTGGCCCCATCGCCAGCAGCTAATGACCTTCTATTTCATGGAAGGCCTCTCTGAAGCTGTTTCCAGGGGTCCTTCTGGAAGGAGCAGAGATGATCCTTCCAGAACTTTCTGATAGCAAACTCCATCACCTGAGTTTATTGACTTTAGATAGACCTGAGGCTACGGTACAGCCTCCACTTAAATGTAGATCAGGAGGAGAAGCTACTTTGAATGGATTCGTTTCCACTTTTCCTTTCTCAAAAAACTCCAAAACCAAAACCCTATATATATTCATTGGACTTCCCTTGTGGCTCAGCTGGTAAAGCAACTGCCTGCAATGCAGTAGACCTGGGTTCAATCCCTGGGTTGGGAAAATCCCCTGGAGAAGGGAAAGGCTAGCCACTCCAGTATTCTAGCCTGGAGAGTTCCATGGACTGTATAGTCCACGGGGTCGTGAAGAGTTGGACATGACTGAGCGACTTTCACTTTCACTTTCATATATATTCATTATTTCAACTGTTATTGCTCTTCTAGGGGGATGATTCATTCTCAAACCTTGGTGTTTGTCAAAATCACTTGAAAACACTCTAAGTAGCAAGATCCCTCCCTCTACTGTACCTGTACAAACCTATGAACATCGGAGGATCTGTGTTTTATCCTGTTTCCCAGGTAATTCCTATGTAGCTGATCCTTAGACTGCACTTGAAAATGCATTATCCTAAATACAGAACCTGTGTCACAGAATGTTAAAACTGGAAGCGACTTCAAAGATATCTAAACAACCTCACACTCTGCAAACGAGGCAGCATCATATCGTGTACCGACCCTACTAAACAGCCAGGTTAAATCCCTGGCTTGCTGCAGTATGATTTGGAGCAAGTTATTTTAATTCTCTGTGCAATTTTCTCATCTATACTATGAAAAGTGAAAGTAAAGTCGCTCAGTCATGTCTGACTCTTTGTGACCCCATGGACTGTAGCCTACCAGGCTCCTCCATCCATGGGATTTTCCAAGCAAGAGTACTGGAGTGGGCTGCCATTTCCTTCTCCAGAGGATCTTCCCAACCCAGGGATTGAACCCGGGTCTCCCACATTGTAGGCAGACGTTTTACCGTCTGAGCCACCAGGGAAGTCATTACAAGGATTAGACACACACAGTTGTGGGAGCTGATTATGTTGGCTATTTAAGGCTGTAGTTTCTGCATTTGGTGCTGGGCCTGAAGTCAGCAGAGCTAGAAATGTAGAAGGAAAGTAAACCTAAAGTAGAGATGCCAAGAACAAATTAGAACCCATAAGAATTAGCTGGAACACTACAGTAAGTCCCCCATATATGAATGGGTTCAAAGAGCACAATGTTAGCCTGGGAACTCAATTAACACAACTGGTTATGTAGTACTGTACTGTAATAGGTTTATAATACTTTTCTCATAAACAGTATATAAAAAATAAACACAAAAAATAAAGAAAATATTTTTAATCTTACAGTACGGTACCTTGAAAAGTAATAATATAGTACAACAACTGGCTTACAGGGGCTGGCATCCAGTGAGCAGGCAAGAACTTCTGACTAGAGGAAGGAGAGGAGATGAGAGATAGTAGAGCTGAAGGATTGTCAGCAATAGGGGATGGAGACAAACCACAATTTCACTCATGCCTGAGGTTGATGATACCGGTTCTGGTTGTTTGTTGGATTCAATTCTATCCACTCTCTTGAAAAAATGATCCAGTGATGTCTGGGTAGTAGTGCCTTTTTTCTCATCATAGTTGACATGATAGCACTGGATTGTATTCTGAATAGCTGCTGCAGCCTTTGTGCATCATTCTACATTCGGGTCCTGTGCCTTAAAACTAACAGTCTCCGCAAATAAAGAAAACCCCTTGTCATTTCCTGCATCCTGAATCTCTTCAGTTATTCAGTTACTGCTTCTGTCTCTTGTCTCCTCCTTTCTCTAGGTCTCCAGCTCCTGGCACTTCTTACCAGTATCAGCTGCATCACTGCTGCTTTTACGCTTGTGTCTGGACACCCTGGGTTTGAAATAAAGATCAGATCAGATCAGATCAGTCGCTCAGTCGTGTCCGACTCTTTGCGACCCCATGAACCGCAGCACGCCAGGCCTCCCTGTCCATCACCAGCTCCCGGAGGTCACTCAGACTCACATCCATCGAGTCAGTGATGCCATCCAGCCATCTCATCCTCTGTCGTCCCCTTCTCCTCCTGCCCTCAATCCCTCCCAGCATCAGAGTCTTCTCCAATGAGTCAACTCTTCGCATGAGGTGGCCAAAATACTGGAGTTTCAGCTTTAGCATCATTCCTTCCAAAGAAATTCCAGGATTGATCTCCTTCAGAATGGACTGGTTGGATCTTCTTGCAGTCCAAGGGACTCTCAAGAGTCTTCTCCAACACCACAGTTCAAAAGCATCAATTCTTTGGCGCTCAGCCTTCTTCACAGTCCAGCTCTCACATCCATACATGACCACAGGAAAGACCATAGCCTTGACTAGGCGAACCTTTGTTGGTAAAGTAATGTCTCTGCTTTTGAATATGCTATCTAGGTTGGTCATAACTTTCCTTCCAAGGAGCAAGCGTCTTTTAATTTCATGGCTGCAGTCACCATCTGCAGTGATTTTGGAGCCCAGAAAAACAAAGTCTGACACTGTTTCCACTGTTTCCCCATCTATTTCCCATGCAGTGATGGGACCAGATGCCATGATCTTCGTTTTCTGAATGTTGAGCTTTAAGCCAACCTTTTCACTCTCCACTTTCACTTTCATCAAGAGGCTTTTTAGCCCCTCTTCACTTTCTGCCATAAGGGTGGTGTCATCTGCATATCTGAGGTTATTGATATTTCTCCCAGCAATCTTGATTCCAACTTGTGTTTCTTCCAGTCCAGCATTTCTCATGATGTACTCTGCATATAAGTTAAATAAACATGGTGACAATATGCAGCCTTGACGTACTCCTTTTCCTATTTGGAACCAGTCTGTTGTTCCATGACCAGTTCTAACTGTTGCTTCCTGACCTGCATACAGATTTCTTAAGAGGCAGATCAGGTGGTCTGGTATTCCCATCTCTTTCAGAATTTTCCACAGTTTATTGTGATCCACACAGTCAAAGGCTTTGGCATAGTCAATAAAGCAGAAATAGATGTTTTTCTGGAACTCTCTTGCTTTTTCCATGATCCAGCGGATGTTGGCAGTTTGATCTCTGGTTCCTCTGCCTTTTCTAAAACCAGCTTGAACGTCAGGAAGTTCACGGTTCACATATTGCTGAAGCCTGGCTTGGAGAATTTTGAGCATTACTTTACTAGCGTGTGAGATGAGTGCAATTGTTCGGTAGTTTGAGCACTCCTTGGCATTGCCTTTCCTTGGGATTGGGATGAAAACTGACCTTTTCCAATCTTGTGGCCACTGCTGAGTTTTCCAAATTTGCTGGCATATTGAGTGCAGCACTTTCACAGCAGAAATAAAGATACTGCACTACTATACTCTATACAGGACTGAATAATAAAGTACAGAAGAGAACAACCACTTGTAGCAGATGCAAGCACGTGATGATGTATGCCAGACATGTAAACTAACTTACATGGTTAGATATGCCAATGTATGTATGCATCTTTGAAAGTCCACAACTTAAAATTTCACATGTAGGGGCCTTACTGTAATCTATCTCTCATCTCATTCCGTGTCCTTGATGCTCTTGATCTACACGATGAGCTAGCACCCTGCACCACAGAGTAGAACCCCTGTTTGGCTCAGGACTCAGGGAGTTGAAGTTAGGGACATGGGAGAAGCTGGAGGGGATGGAAGACCTGACTATGTCTCATACCAATGAAGTAACTGAGCAGACCAGCAACAATGTGCATAAGCTACAACAGTGCCTGCCTTATTGACCTTTAGAATGCAAAAAAAAAAAAAAGCTCTCCTTTATGTTCCCCTTCCCAAACTCACATGACCCTAACTTTTGGTCAATTCCAACTTGGAATCACATACAGAAAGGAATTACAACTGTAACTTTGCATTTTAACCCTAATTTGGAACCATACAGAGAAGGGAATTCTGGAGTTCCATCTTAGCTAAACTGATACAACACAAATCACATTATCAATTTCTCTTATCACTCATCAGAAAACTGAAGACAGAGAAGGAAAATAACTTAATCAAGGTCACACAGCAAATCTGCAGAAGACTGACAAGGGCCTGGACCTATTCTTTCCTACATCTATCCTTCAAGCCTCTGGTTACTGCAAATATCTTAACAATGTGTCCATCTGAATATTCTTTGGACCTATAGACAGAAGGTTCAAGGGGGCAGAGGATCCAAGTCAATAATACATTTACTGAAGTCCTGCTAGCTCCCTGCTACTCTGTTCCTAGGCGGAGAGGAGTCCCTATTCTTAAACTGCTCACTGAGAAGACAACTGCATCAGTAAGGACAATAGAAGGCTGAAGAGACATCCTTCAAGAGAAAAACAATGGTAGTGCTTTGGGGTGGAGCTTGATGAAAAATGGGACATCAAGATGACATCAGGGCCTTAGGCCTTTTTGCTTAATATGAAGAATCCATCAAGTCCAACTCCTATCTCTCCACTCTCTTATCCCTTCATACTCTGCCCTGGTGAAGCAGGAGATATAATTTTTCTGGAACTGAGGGGCTTCCCAGGATGTAGTGGTACAACTGGAAATCTCCAGCAAACTAGGGTGAGTTGGTCACCTCAAAGCCCAACAAAATTTACCCAGGGGAAACAACAGGTAAATAGAAATGCCAGCTTTGGAATCATACAGTCTTTTCCTAGCTATTATGACCCTGTAACTCTCAGCTCAACAAGTGCAAGAAATTCTCATAAGCAATAAACAAGCCAATAAAAGGAAACAAGACTCTCCAGTCATTCTCAACTCTCCTCAGAAGTTCCTGAACTTCTATTCCCACTTGGATTCGGAAATCTTTTAAACTCTCATTTGTTTACCCACAATGTATCAAAGTCCTGTTGGACTCGGTTTTATGTTCGGCCTCTGGATTTTACTGTGGCTTTTTCACTGACTTTGGCCTCGCTGTTTCCTTCCTGATTCTTCCCAATTAAGAAGACCTAAAGGAGGACACCCATACTCAAAGCACTCAGGACCTCCAAGACAGAAGGACCTTGAGCAGAAAAGAAGGTTCAGTTCAGTTCAGTCGCTCAGTCGTGTCCGACTCTTTGTGGAGGCCTTATTTGGTCTCTAGTACTGAGACAGCCACTTAAAAAATTCTCCAACTCGGTTGAAAAGTTTTAAATAATCATGGATGCTTATCAAGACCTTTAGCTTCCACCATACAAATATCATATCAGATGAATCACCTTCCGGATCTACTAACCAGGGGCTTTGTTTGGCTGGCACAACTAAAATTAGCAGCCCATTCACATTCCATAATGGCTGGGGAATTAACTCATACACATGGGACAAAGGAGAAGGATCCAAAGAGGGGCCTCTTCCCTAAGTCTCATCCGTGAGATTCTTCTCATTAAAGAGGCGCTCTCAAGCGTCCAATTTGCCGCAATTATAGCAATCAAAAAAGCATTCAGCCTCCTTCCGCACCTGACAAGCCAGCTCATCCATTCTCTCCAACAGTGGTGGGCTGGATGCTAATGCAGCTCCCACCCGCCTTGTTCCAGCTACAGCCAGCAGCAATCCCACCCGACTCCCACCCTTACAGCTGGGGCTGGTTAACAGTCCCAAATACTCAGTCAGGTTGATACTGTATAGTAGACCTGTGCCTGTCCCTGACACCATATAGTAGACCTGTGCCTGACCCACCCAGGGTTCGTGGTTCTCCAGAGAAAGAGCCCTTGCTGTTGGCTTATATATCTTTATCCCCAAAGGCTGGAAGAGAACTGATTCTAGGCAACCTCCTCCATTCTGTGAGTTTCTAAGGGCTGATAAAGAAGCTCCTGCTGAGATCACAGGTGCAGGTGGAGCGCCGTGGAGATGCTGGGGCTTGTCTGATTACTGCATTGTGCCAGCCTCCATGGCACTTGAATGGGAGCTTTGTGAGTGTACAGTCTCTCCAGATTGTGGGGACCGGCTGCTGTTGATGGTGGAGTGGAGATCTGCTGATTAAAGGCCCATTAACAAAGGACAAATAACTCTCAACTTCCTCTTCTCACCTGCTTCTTTGTTTTAGTCTAATGGCTCTTGGGGAGCTGAAAATGTTATTTAATTATTCCTAATCCCCATGCTGATGCTATGATTACTCCTTCTAGAGCATGCCGTCCCCAGCAAGCCATCTGTAAACATACTTATGAACTGCTCCAGGCTTGGCAATAGATATAAGAAGTCTGCAGCCACTCCAGTCAGGCTGGTATTGAGTCATGTACGTCGACCACCTCTGTGCTACTCCCTTGAAACAGTCTGGCTGCACCGTGACACATTTCCAACTACCTTTGAGGCCAACTGACCACAGCTTTTGGGTTATTACTCACTATGTTTCTCTCAGTGTCCGCTGAGAGTCTTTGGAAAACAATAAGCAAATATTTATTGTTGTTATGTATGGTCACTGAGTCCCGTGGGACATTCCCTCACCTTTTCTGTGTCTATAAAATGTGGATAATGGGAATAATCAGACTCTCTTCAAAGGGTTGTTATGAGTCACAAATAAGATAATGTCTGCAGTATATGTCATGCTCCATTGAGTTGGTGCTCAATTGAAGATCACTATTATTTCATTGTTGTTTCTGTCACATCAATTGTTAGTTTGTTTTTTTAAAACTTTCTCCAGAATGTCTCCCAGTCTAATGATAAGTTCTCCTAGAGCAAGGCACACTTCTAGATTTTTCTATTTGCCACACAGTGTACCAGGCAGCTGGAATGTGGAACAAGGACTCATGGAGCTGGAAGCCTCAGGCTAGAGCCCCGGCTCTGCCTGTCCCTCTCTGGCTGTCCACCATCAAGCATCCTTTGGTCTCCTCTCTGCCCTCACTCTTCCTTCCTTAAGTACCTTAAAAAGCACCCCTCCCCTTGGCCACACCTGTTAAAATCCCACCCTTCTTCCAGCTCAAACCAAATGTCTCACCTTCTGGAATCCCTGCTCTGGTTGCCCCAGTCTACAATGGCCTCTCCCAGACTGCTTGTCTCTTTGTCTTAGTACCACAAAGCTTAGTAATTGCCTGTTAAAAGCCTCACTTCAATGGAGAAAAAAATGCAGTCTTTACCTTTTTTTGAAACACTTTACCTTTACCTTACAACACTTCTTCCCCTACTATGTTCTCTACACTTATGCAGCTCTTTAGGGCAAAGATTGACAATAAGTGGCCCAGTGGCCAAATCTGATCTGTTTTCTCACTTTGTCTGACCTAGAGACAAGAACGGTTTGGGTAATTTAAATGGTTGGAAAAAATCAAAAGAAGAATTATTATTTGATGACACAATGAAAATTATATGAAGTTTAAAGTTGAACATCCATAAAGTTTTATCAGGACACAACTGTTCCCATTGTGATGTATTGTCTACAATTGCCTGCACACTCCAATGGCACAATTGGGTAGCTGCAACAGACACCGTATGAGCCACAAAGTTTGAATTATTTACCAGCTGGCCCTTTACAGAGAAAGTTTGCTGTTGTTATTGTTCAGTTGCTAAGTCATGTCCGACTCTTCATGACCCCACCAACTGCAGTGCACCAGGCTTCGCTGTCCTTCACTATCTCCCTGAGTTTGCTCAAACTTATGTCCATTGAATGTTAGAACCAGTTTGCTGACTCTCTTTAAAGTGTAAAATCCCTTTCACATTTGCACATTCATGTGGTTGTTGTAATAGGCCTATGCAACATCTCCATTTTCATAAAATCAGAAAAGTGAAGCCACCTCTTCAAGACTGCACAGCTTTGAGGTGGCAGAGTTGGCAGTCTCTAGCCCACTCTCCTGATCACACATAGACCTGTACCACTCTTTAAGCCAGCCAACATGAAGAAAACTTCTGCCTTGTAATTGATTCTCTATCACATGCCTCATTTAAAGCTCCAAGGAGCTCCCTCCAGAAATCTGGGCATGCAGAAAAGTGTCCCTGCATTAGTGACTCCCCAGTCTCTCATTACTTTGCTGACAAAGGTCCATCTAGTCAAAGCTATGATTTTTCCAGTAGTCTTAGGTGGATGTGAGAGTTACACCATAAAGCAGGCTGAGCACCGAACAATTGATGCTTTTGAACTGTGGTGCTGGAGAAGACTCTTAAGAGTTCCTTGGGCTGCAAAGAAATCAAACCAGTCCATCCTAAAGGAAATCAGTCCTGAACATTCATTGGAAGGACTGATGATGAAGCTCCAATATTTTGGTCACCTGATGTGAAGAACTGACTCATTGGAAAAGACCCTGATGCTGAGAAAGAGTGAAGGCAAGAGGAGAAGGTGACAACAGAGGATGAGATGGTTGGATGGCATCACCAACTTGATGGACATGAGTTTGAGTAAGTTCTTGGAGTTGGTGATGAACAGGGAAGCCTGGCGTGCTGCAGTCCATGAGGTCACAAAGAGTTGGACACAACTGAGTAACTGAACTGAATTGAGTCTCTTTGGAATGGGGTGTTCAGTTCAGTTGCTCAGTCATGCAAATAGAAGTTATCAGTAACTGGTAAAAGGCTTCTGCTGTTCGGTGGTACTGGAGCTGACTGGGTCCACAAGAGTTACATCCTGCCAACCATACCCCTTCCTTGGTTGATTCTGATATAGTTTAATTAGGGAGAGATCACATGCTGCTGGTGACCACTGGATGCCAGTAGAATGTACACATGAGCAGCAGCTAGCCTTTGGGAGAGGTAGATAGAGTCTGGTCCCCATTTAAGTCATTCTCAGGTAGCTGACAGCCTGTCCCGGCCCCTTTCCTAATCTCCCACTGTTCTTTTCTTCTCCTGAGCTCCTATGGTGGGTGCTCCCCGGCTGTTCTCAGTTTCTCCCTCACTGGTCCTTGGTTTCAGCCTTACTTTTTCCCTAGGAATCTCTCTCTTCTTTTCCAGTGATGTAGGGTGAGTTACTTGCCCTTGCTGCAGTATCCTCAATGTTGAATTGGGAAAATACCTCTACTTCCAGCATAGTTGATATGACCACTTGTGAGAATTTATGCAAAGTGCACTTAGCACAGTGCCTGGCATATTGACTGGACTCAGTATGTGATAGTACAGTGTCATCATTTGTATGTATCACATACGGTAAGTGATACTACTGTGTCATCATTCTGAGTCTCAGTAAAGGTAAGTACTAAACCCCATCCCAGGAGTCTATTTCTTATGACATGGGCAAAATCTTCCCTCTATCCTTGCTCTCCAGTTTCCAAGTTTCCTGACATTTCTTCATAACTCACTTGCCAGGAATGTCTGTTGATATAATTTCTGCCCTGGAGAGGGGGTGTAGGTTCTGGACCAGAACTGAGTCCCCTTGAGGGGAAGGCCAGGTGCCCTCCATGGGCCATAAACCAGAGTTCCCAGGGTCTCACTAGAAAGTACCATCCTAAGGCTGCCTGGAGTGCCCACGAGTGGAGCTTGAAACTACTTACCACTACTTTAGGGGAGATTCCCACTTGGGTAATATATAGTATATTAGTCAGAGTTCTCTGACTACTCAGAGTCCTCTGAGAACTCAAAGTTCTCCAGAGAAACAGAACTTATAGGATATGTATATATATAGGGAAACATATTTATTGTAAGGAATTGGCTTATACAATCATGAAAGCTGTTGAGTCTGAAAAATAGTGTGGATTAGCAGGTTCAAGACCTAGGAAACCTGATGGTGCAATTCAAAGGCTAGCAGCCTGGAGACTGAGCAGGTTGATGTTTCAGAAGTCTGAAGGAAGTCTGCTAGAGAATTCTCTCTTGCTCCAGGAGACCAGATGTTTTGTTCTATTCAGGCCTTCAACTGATTGGTTGAGGCCCACCCACGTTGTGAAGGGTAATCTGCTTACTTGAAGTTCACTGATTAAATATTAACATCATCCAAAACCTCCTTCCAAATTGACATAAAATTAACCACCACAGATAACACGCATAAATGCTCTCTTTCTCTGACAACGCCCATTCTGTTGACATCCTGGGCTAGTATATTTTAGGAGGTAAAACAACCGGAGAGTCACATGATGTTTCTCTTTCCAGAGTGGTTGAGTAATAGTAATATACCCTGTTGGTGGATAAAATTGTCTCAACTGTGTCCAGCATTTTTCAGTCTACACTCTCTCAATGGTTTCTCACATGGTACCAATCAGCTGGTCCAATGCCCTCATTTTTCAGATAGAGAAACTAAGACCTGGGAGTGGGGGTGGAGGCTTGGCCAAGGTCATCCCACATGATAAAGTTGTTGGGGGGCTAGGACAGCTTAGCCCAAAGCCCAGCCTAGGGTTTTCCCTTCTGACCTAAATTCTGTGTAATTGGCAAGTAATGAAGCTAAAATTGAAGCTGCTGCTTTGAGTAGGTTCGGGATTCTTTTAGTTCAGGGTCTGTAAGAGAAAAATTGTGAAAGACTTTGATATTTAGTGGTTGTCCTAATTATCTCTTCCCTCTGGGCTATTTTGTCTCTCCTTGTCTTTGACTAGGCTATTTTACAACTCAGTATAGACAGAAATTAAGCTGTAGAAAATTGATAGTAGTGCAAATAATTCTGGTCCATAGAAATTGTGTCTGTGTGTGTGTTAGTTGCTCAGTCATGTTCGACTCTTTGTGACCCCATGGCTTCTAGACCATCAGTTTCCTCTGTCCATGAGATTCTCCAGGCAAGAATACTGAAGTGGGTTGCCAGTTCCCTTTCCAGGGGATCTTCCCGACCCAGGGATTGAACCTGGGTTTCCCACACTACAAGCAGATTCTTTACCATCTGAGCCACCAGGAAGCCTAGAAATTGTGTCTAATGGAATATAATTGTTAATTACCCTTTAGATAGTGATCACTTTTTCATCGTTTTGTAAATCCATGTCAGTATTCTGATGTAACTAAAAATATGTGACACTGTGAGTTTACTTTTGAATTCACTGTAACATCTGGTTCCCTCATTGATTAATGAGTTAAAAAAAAATCTTTGGTATGTATTCATTTATATTTTTATGAGAATCAGGATTATATCCTTTTTTACAATGTATCTTTTGATAGTCTCTCTGTAAACAATATTTAGACCTATTTTCCTATACTGTTTCCACACCTCCCTTAAAGAATAAATTGAAGCTCCTGTGACTTCTGAACATCTTGGAGAATAATGGTGAATTTTGTAAAGTTCTTTGATGTTGCTTTCATTGTCATCATCTCATTTGATTTCAGCAAGCAGCCTGTGAGAGAAGATGGTGGTAGTGATGGTCTAGTCGCTAAGTCGTGTCTGACACTTGTGGTCCCATGGACTGTAGCCTACCAGGCTCCTCTATCCATGCAGATTCCCCAGACAAGAATACTGGGGTGAGTTGCCATTTCCTCCTCCAGCGCATCTTCCTGACATCAAACTCAGGTCTCCTGCATTGCAGGCAGTCTCCTGCATTGAAGGCAGATTCTTTACCAACTGAGCCAGCAGGGAAGCCCCATGAGAGGAAGTATCATTCCTATTTTGCCAATGAGTGAAATGAAGGCCAGAGTGGGGCAGAGGGAACAAAAATCTGTCTTGTAAAATTAGAATCATAGAGCTCTAGGAAGCAGTGAGAGCTACAACCTCAGCAAAAGTCTCCTGTCTCTAAGTCCTATGCTTACCCTCTTCCTTAAGTCATGTCTTCTTTCTCCATGAGAAATGCTGTGGACCCAGCCTGGCAGCTGAATCCCAGCCAGGGAGAGCTGCTGTTTCAGGAAAAAAGGGCCAAGAGTTTGGATGTAAGAGAAGTTCTGAGTTCTGAGTTTTAGCACCAAGGATGTTATTCTGCTCCGTTTTTCGTTTTTCCCCTTGAGAACAAAAGCTGGTTTTACATTTTAATGGATTTAATTACTGCATGGAGATCTGAACAGATAGGAAAGGAACAGGCAGTGAGGACGCAGTGGTGGTCTATTGAGCATCATTTGAATTAATTTAGAGTTTTCATCTTCGTGATTAGTGTGGTTATTAGTGTTTTTACTTGAAGTTTGCATTAACAGGGTGTTACTGTGAATTTGAAACATTAAAGCAGGCCTGATTTCCTAGTATTTGTTTACTTATTAATCAGTCATTCATAATTGCTATGGTGCTGACATATAAAATGCCCCCTGCATCCAACTTCCCGGTTCAACTTAATAAAGAATAATGTCAGGCCTCATTTAGTCAATGTTTAATGCTAATAGGTTGTCCTTATCTATTTTGGTGACTTCCCCACTGTCATTCTCTCCTTTGTCCTCAGACCACCGTGGAGAGGCAGATAAAGCCTCAGAGTTTATGGAAACAGCCAGAACTGGGTCTTAGTTTACCAGGTCTCTGGAAAAGTCATGCCTCCTCTCTGGGCTTCAGTTTCAGCTGTAAAATAAGAGGTTTCAATAGATGATCCCCAAGTCCTTTCAGTCCTATGGCTCAGAGAGCAAATTAAAGTGGCGAGATGACTGGAGAGTCAGAAATGTAAAGTTGTGACTAAGAGATCATCTACCTTGACACATTAATTCTTCAATAGAGGACAAAGAGACTCAAAGAAGATTAGCGATGTCCAAAGTGAGATAGAAGGTTAAAGAGTCAGTCTGAACCTGAATGCAGACTTTCTAATTCCTACTCTGGTCCCATATGCTCCTTTTCGTTTGGTTGTATCAAAGTCTTAAAGTAGATACAGTGACAGGGACAGTGGAAGTCACTCAGTCGTGTCTGACTCTGTGACCTCATGGACTATACAGTCCACGGAATTCTCCAGGCCAGAATACTGGAGTGGGCAGCCTTTCCCTTCTCCAGGGAATCTTCTCAACCCAGGGATCATACCCAGATCTTCCGTGTTGCAGGCAGATTCACAAGCTGAGACACCACGGAAGCCCTTTAAAGTAGAGTACATATTAATAGACTATCAAATTATGAAACCCCCATAATATTCCTATCTAATTAATATAAATGTTAATATATGTCCATATTATTGTTTTCCCTTCTTTCTATCAATATAACATTAAAATCCAGCTCAATTTTAGATCCTCAAATGACCATCCTCATAAATAACTACCATCTTAAGGCTTGTGTGTATCATTCCTATGTTGTTGTTAATATTTAATTACATAAAAATGAGTGTGTGCGTGCTTATTGCTTCAGTCATGTCTGACTCTTTGCGACCCTATGAACTGTAACCCACCAGGCTGCTCTGTTTACGGGATTCTCCAGGCAAGAATACTGGAGTGGCTTACCATTTCCTCTTCCAGGGGATCCTCCCAACCCAGGGATCAATCCCACATCTCTTACGTCTCCTGCATTGGCAGGTAAGTTCTTTACCTCAAGTGCCACCTGGGAAGCCTTTTGAAGTATTCATTGTTTATTTGACTTATTGAATTTCATGTTTACCCTCTACTAGTTTGGAAATATACCTTCTACTGTTGTGTTTTATGTATACCTTTAAATTCGTAATATGCCTACTTGATATTCAAAATGATCTACCCTGAATCAGAATCTCTACCCTCCTCCTAAGCAGAACCACCAACAGTCTTTATCCTCTTCTTCTTCTAAGTCACATCAGTCGTGTCCGATTCTGTGTGACCCCATAGACGGTAGCCCACCAGGCTCCCCCATCCCTGGGATTCTCAAGGCAAGAACACTGGAGTGGGTTGCCATTTCCTTCTCCAATGCATGAAAGTGGAAAGTGAAAGTGAAGTCGCTCAGTCGTGTCCGACTCTTAGTGACCCCATGGACTGCAGCCCACCAGGCTCCTCTGCCCATGGGATTTTTCCAGGCAAGAGTACTGGAGTGGGGTGCCATTGCCTTCTCCGAGTCCTTATCCTAATCCCATGTAATTAGTTATCAACAATTTTGTTCTGCCTGTTTTAAACATCCTCAATTAGTTACTAATCTTTTAATGGTTTGGGCTTGTTTAGATTTAGATATTACTTGTGTGTGCTTTCTCATCACTGTTTGCTGTACATCACTACTTCAACATGTGGTAGAGGATATTCCACTGTCTTCAGGTTTCTAGGTTTGCTGAAGTTATTTTAATCCGATTTAGTCCTAAGAATAATTTATCTTTTCTCTTCTATAACTTTAAAAATCTCCTTGTTTTGGTGTTCTTCATTTTTACTTCAAAGTGTGTTCAATGTGGATTCATGTTTTCCTTTTTGCTGCTCTGGGCATTCTCTCCTTTGTCCTCAGCGACAGATAGAGGCTCAGAGTTTATGGAAACAGCCTGAACTGGGGCTTAGTTTACCATGTTTCTGGTGAATTAGATGCATTATGGTTGTTGTTCAGTTGTCAGTTGCTAGATCATGTCTGATTCTTTGCAACCCCATGGACTGCAGCACGCCAGTCTTCCTTGTCCTTCACTATCTTCTGGAGTTTGCTCAAACTCATGTCCATTGAGCTGGTGATTGAGCCACCCAACCGTCTCATCCTCTGTCACCCCCTTCCCCTCCTGCCCTTAATCTTTCCTAGCATCAGGTTCTTTTTCAATGAGCCAGCTCTTCTCATCAGGTGGCCAAAGTATTGGAGCTTCAGCCAAACTGGATGCGTTATAAATCTCCAACCCAAAGGTTCATGTCTTTCTTCAACTATGGAAAATTCTCCATTTTCATCTCACTGAATATTAACCTTCTCCCTTCTTTCCGTGAAAGTGAAAGTCGCTCAGTTGTGTCCAACTCTTTGCAAGCCCATGGACTATACAGTCCACGGAATTCTCCAGGCCAGAATACTGGAGTGGGTAGCCTTTCCCTTCTCCAGGGGATCTTCCCAACCCAGGGACCAAACCCAGGTCTCTGGCATTATGGGCAGTTTCGGTACCAGCTAAGCCACAAGGGAAGCCCAAAAATACTAGAGTGGGTAGCCTATCCCTTCTCCAGTGGATCTTCCCAACCCAGGAATCGAAGCGGAGTCACCTGCAGGAGCCTGCAGGTGGATTCTTTACCGACTGAGCTATCAGGGAAGCCCCTTCTTTCTATATGAACTCCTATTAAATGAGAGCTGTCTGCATTCTAGTTCATGTCCTGAAATCTGTCTTCCAGACACTAGTTCTGCCTGCAGATGTCTAATCTGCTGTCTACACTTTCAAGTTTTCAATTTCAGTGATTTGGGTTTTTCCATTTCTAGAAGTACCATTTTCTTCGTTCTCAAATCTGCCCATTGTTTTTTTAATGTAGGCTTATTTTTTTTTCTTATAGATTGATAGTTAATTTCACATCTTTAACATTTAAACATTTATGTTATAGTGTCCCCTAGGTGACTTTGTCCTAAATTCTTAATATCCAAGCTCTCCTGTTTGTCATATGCATTCATTCTCATTTTTTTCTTAAGTAATTTTCTTCTGGAATTTTTGAGTGTGAGCACATTGTCAATGATAATATAGGAGTGACTGGGGAATGAATGGGATATGGGGTTTGGAAATGTCCCCCCAGAGAAGTTTTGCATTTGTTTTGCTTGGTACCCAGAGGTATCATGACCCCAGAAACATTATTTTTTTTTTCTAAACCAATACATTGGATGGATAAATGAGTGAACACACTATTTATTCCTTTGCCTTAATTGGAATGCAGAAAAATCACTTTAAGTACATTCAGTGTTGCTACGTGGCCACACAGACTAGGCACTGCATGATAGAAGAGCTGTGTGACATGGTGACCTTCAATTCTTTTTTATTGAATAACTTAATCTATGTAAGGAAAGTCATTAGGACAGTCAACCACCATATCATCTGTTAGAAAAACCACAATGATTGTGATGGTCAGATCTTAACCTGCCCAACAGCAGGAATTATAAATAATTATCCTCAAGATCAGAAATGGATAAACTACTCTATACTGCTTTCCATAACCTTGGGCCAAGTTTAGCCCCCTGCCTGTTTAGTAAATAAAGTTTTACTGAAACACAGTTACTCTTACTCATCTACATATTGTCTATGGCTGCTTGAGTCCAACAATGACAGAATTGAGTGATCGTGATAGATAATGGTTGTTTTACAGCCCATGAAATGCTTCCCCAGCGGCTCAGTGGTAAAGATTCCACCTGCAATGCAGGAGATGTGGGTTCAATTCCTGGGTCAGGAAGATTCCCTGGAGAAAGAAATGGCAACCCACTCCAGTATTCTTGTCTGGGAAATCCCATGGACAGAGGAGCCTAGCGGGCTGTAGTCCACAGTCCACAGAGTCACAAAGGAGTCTGACACAACTTAATAACTAAACAACAGCCCATGAAGCCTAAAACGTTTTGCATCTTTTTACCTTTTGACCCTCTTTACCCATATCTTCCACCTTTAAATCCCTACCACTGACAGCCACCAATCTGCTATCTGTATCTATGAGCTTGTTTTTTTTTTTTTGATTCTACATATGAGTGATAATGCAGTTTTTGTCTTTCTCTGTCTGACTGATTTCACTTAGCATAATGTTCTCAAGGTTCATCCATGTTGCTGCAAATTGCAACATTTCACTATTTTATGGCTGAGTAATATTCCATTGTGTATGTGTGTGCACATCTATGTATATAATATGTGTGTGTATATATACATATATATACCACAATGTCTTTCTCCATTTGTATATCAATGGACACTTGAGTGGTTTCTATATCTTAACTATTGTCAATAATGCTGCAATGGACATGGAATGGATATATTTTGTTGTTTTAGTATTCTTGTTTTCTTCAGATAAATACCCAGAAGTAGGATTGCCAGATAATATGGAAGTTCTTTTTTTTTTTTTCAAGTTTTGAGGAAACTTTATACTGTTTTCCATAGTGGCTATACCAATTCACATTCTCACCAACAGTACAGAAGAGTGCCCCTTTTCTCTATATCCACACCAACACTTGTTATGACATCTTTCAGATATGACACTGAAAGATGAACTCCCCAGGTCGGTAGGTGACCAATACGCTACTGGAGAAAAGGGAAGAACTAACTCCAGAAAGAATGAAGAGACGGAACCAAAGCAAAAAGAGCACCCAGTTGTGCATGTGACTGATAATGGAAGCAAAGTCTGATGCTATAAATAACAACATTGCATAGGAACCTGGAGTATTAGGTCCATGAATCAGGATAAGTTGGAAGTGGTCAAACAGGAGATGGCAAAAGTGAATATTGACATTTTAGGAATCAGTGAACTAAAGTGGATGGGAATGGGTGAATTTAACTCAGATGACTATTATTATCTACTACTGTGAGCAAGAATCCCTTAGAAGAAATGGAGTAGCCTTCATAGTCAACAAAAGAGTCTGAAATGCTGTTCTTGGGTGCAATCTCAAAAACGAAAGAATGATCTCTGTTCGTTTCCAAGGCAAACCATTCAATATCACTGTAATACAAGTCTATGCCCCAACCAGCAATGCTGAAGAACCTGAAGTTGAACGGTTCTATGCTAGAAGAACTTGTAGAACTAACACCCAAAAAAGATGTCCTTTTCATTATAGGAGACTGCAATACAAAAGTAGGAAGTCAAGAAACACCTGGAGTAACAGGCAAATTTGGCCTTGGAATACAAAACAGAGAAGATCAAAAGCTAACTGCATTTTGCCAAGGGAACACACTGGTAATAACAAACACCCTTTTCCAACAACACGAGAGAACACTCTACACATGGACAACACCAGATGGTCAACACAGAAATCAGATTGATTATATTCTTTGCAGCCAAAGGTGGAGAAGCTCTATACAGTCAGCAAAAACAAGACAAGGAGGTGAATATGGCTCAGATCATGAACTCCTTATTTCAAAATTCAGACTTAAATTGAAGAAAGTAGGGAAAACCACTAGACCATTCAGGTATGACCTAAATCAAATCCCTAATGATTATACAGAGGAAGTGACAAATAGATTCAAGGGATTAGATCTGATAGACAGAGTGCCTGAAGAACTATGGATGGAGGTTTGTGACATTGTACAGGAGGCAATGTTCAAGACCATCCCCAAGAAAAAGAAATGCAAAAAGGCAAAATGGTTGGAGGCCTCTGAAGAGGTCTTATAAATAGCTGTGAAAAGAACAGACATTAAAGGCAAAGGAGAAAAGGAAAGATATACCCATTTGAATGCAAGAGTTCCAAAGAATAGCAAGGAGAGATAAGAAAGCCTTCCTCAGCCATCAATGCAAAGAAATAAAGGAAAAACAATAGAATGGGAAAGACTGGAGATCTCTTCAAGAAGATTAGAGATACCAAGGGAACATTTCATGCAAAGATGGGCTCAATAAAGGACAGAAATGGTATGGACCCAACAGAAGCAGAAGATATTAAAAAGAGGTGGCAAGAATACACAGAAGAACCATACAAAAGAGATCTTCATGACCCAGATAACCATGATGGTGTGATCACTCACCTAGGGCCAGACATCCTGGAATGTGAAGTCAATTGGGCCTTAGGAAACATCACTATAAAGAAAGCTAATGGAGGTGATGGAATTCCAGTTGAGCTATTTCAAATCTGTGAAAATACTGCACTCAATATGCTGGCAAATTTGGAAAAATCAGCGGTGGCCACAGGACTGGAAGAGGTCAATTTTCATTTCAATCCCCCAAAAAGTCAATGCCGAAGAATGTTCAAACTACCACACAATTGCACTCATCTCACATGCTAGTAAAGTAATGCTCAAAATTCTCCAAGCCAGGCTTCAGCAATACGTGAACCATGAATTTCCTGATGTTCAAGCTGATTTTAGAAAAGGCAGAGGAACCATAGATCAAATTGCCAACATCCGCTGGATCATGGAAAAAGCAAGACAGTTCCAGAAAAACATCTATTTCTGCTTTATTGACTATGCCAAAGCCTTTGACTGTGTGGATCACAACAAACTGGAAAATTCTGAAAGAGATGGGAATACCAGACCACCTCTGCCTCTTGAGAAATCTGTATGCAGGTCAGGAAGCAACAGTTAGAACTGGACATGGAAAAACAGACTGCTTCCAAATAGGGGTATATCGTCACCCTGATCATTTAATTTATATGCAGAGTATATGATGTGAAATGCTGGGCTGGAGGAAGCATAAGCTCAAATCAAGGTTGCTGGGAGAAATATCAATAACCTCAGATATACAGATGACACTACCCTTATGCCAGAAAGGGAAGAATTAAAGAGCCTCTTGATGAAGGTGAAAGAGCAGAGAGAAAAAGTTGGCTTAAAACTCAACACTTAGAAAACTAAGATTATGGCATCCGGTCCTATCACTTCATGGCAAATAGATGGAGAAACAATGAAAACAGTGGCAGACTTTATCCTTTTTGTCTCCAGAATTGCTGCAGATGATGACTGCAGCCATGAAATTAAAAGATGCTTACTCCTTGGAAGAAAAGCTATGACCAACCTAGACAGCATATTACTTTGCCAACAAAGGTCTGTCTAGTCAAAGCTATGGTTTTTTCAGTAGTCATGTATGGACGTGAAAGTTGGACTATAAAGAAAGCTGAGTGCTGAAGAATTGATGGTTTTGAACTGTGGTGTTGGATAAGACTCTTGAGAGTCCCTTGGATTGCAAGGAAATCCAACCAGTCAATCCTAAAGGAAATCAGTCCTGAATATTCATTGGAAGGACTGATGCTGAAGCTGAAGCTCAATATTTTGGCCACCTGGTGCAAAGAACTGACTCATTGAAAAGACCCTGATGCTGGGAAAGATTGAAGACAGGAGGAGAAGGGGACAACAGAGGATTAGATGGTTGGATGGCATTACCGACTCAATGGACATGAGTTTGAGCAAGCTCCTAGAGGTGGTGATGAACAGGGAGACCTGGCGTGCTGCAGTCTATGTGTCACAGAGTTGGACACAATTGAGTGACAACTGAACTGAACTGCACACTTTTTATTTCTTATCTTTTAGATAATAGCCACTCTGACCCATGTGAGATGATCTCATTGTGGTTCACCCTGATGACTAATGATGTTGAATATCTTTCTGCTGAGTTTCTTTCCAGACATCTTGAGGCTTGGGGATTCCTACGATGCATAGGTGACATATATTTACTTTAAATCCCTGCATAGTAGGGACACATGGAGGCTTTTTTTTAAAAAACACAGAATCCCAACAGACTCTCTGTAGTATCCTTGGGTTAGTGCTGTTGGCTGAATAATGGTTGCCAAATTTTAGGTCCTAATCCCTGGAAACTGTTACTGTTACCTTACATGGCAAGAAAGACTTTGCAGATGTGTTTAAATTAAGGAGTTTGAGAGTGGAAAATTATTCCATATTACCCAACTGGACCCTAAATGTAATCACAAGTGTCCTTACAAAAGGCAGACAGAAAGAAACTTGACTATAGAGGAAAGAAGTCAATGTGATAATGGCAGAACATACTGGGGTGATGGTCTTTGAAAACAGAGGAAGGGGTTGTGAATCAAGGGGTTCAAGAAATACAGAACTACAAAATAGAAAAGTCAAGAGAAGGAATTGTTCTCTAGAGTCTCTGGAGGAAACAGTCTTGCCAACACCTTGATTTTAGACTGCTGATCCCCAGAAATGTGAGAGGATAAATGGGTGTGATTTTCCTACTAAGTGTGGTAATTTTTAAAAGGAGTTCAGTTCAGTTCAGTCGCTCAGTCGTGTCTGACTCTTTGCGACCCCATGAGTCGCAGTACGCCAGGCCTCCCTGTCCATCACCAACTCCCGGAGTTCATTCAGACTCATGTCCATCGAGTCAGTGATGCCATCCAGCCATCTCATCCTCTGTCATCCCCTTCTCCTCCTGCTCCCAATCCCTCCAGGCATCAGAGTTTTTCCCAATGAGTCAACTCTTCGCATGAGGTGGCCAAAGTATTGGAGTTTCAGCCTCAGCATCAGTCCTTCCAATGAACACCCAGGACTGATTTCCTTTAGGATGGACTGGTTGGATCTCCTTGCAGTCCAAGGGATTCTCAAGTCTTCTCCAACACCACAGTTCAAAAGCATCAATTCTTTGGCACTCAGCCTTCTTCACAGTCCAACTCTCACATCCATACATGACCATAGGAAAAACCATAGCCTTGACTAGATGAACATTTGTTGGCAAAATAATGTCTCTGCTTTTGAATATGCTAAATAGGTTGGTCATAACTTTCCTTCCAAAGAGTAAGCATCTTTTAATTTCATGGCTGCAATCACCATCTGCAGTGATTTTGGAGCCCCCAAAATAAAGTCTGACACTGTTTCCACTGTTTCCCCATCTATTTCCCATGAAGTGATGGGACCAGATGCCATGATCTTCGTTTTCTGAATGTTGAGCTCTAAGCCAACTTTTTCGCTCTCCTCTTTCACTTTCAACAAGAGGCTTTTTCGTTTTTCACTTTCTGCCATAAGGGTGGTGTCATCTGTATATCTGAAGGTATTGATATTTCTCCCAGCAATCTTGATTCCAGCTTGTGCTTCTTCCAGCCCAGCGTGGAGTAACAGGAAACAAATAAAGCTGGTAAGCAGAGATTTTCTAGTCCTCTGGGTGAGAATTCAGTAATTCAAAAGTCTGTGCAGGAAAAACTGACTGGGTTTTCATTAAGGCTGGTAATGAGGATGTTGTTGTTTCCACCAAGTCAGGCTGGGAAGACATCAAATGACAAGACTCCACAGCTCCTGTGATTGCAAATCAGTCTCAAGACAAGAGGGAAAAAAGACAAGAGTCCAAGATTCCGAACTTTTTATTTTACTAGCTAAATCAATGGCTCTGGGTGCTCTATCATCATTGTCAAAGTAGTAGGGATAGAAGGTGGTGGTTGTATTCAAAAGGTTTTGTAAATCACCACATGGACAGAAAAGGTGCCACATGTTAGGCAAATTAAATTATATGCCTCAATTTTCTCATCTATAAATGGAATGAATAATGATGTTTTTGTCACAAAATTATGGTGAGGCTTCAATTTATAGATGTTGAATGTCAAACGCTTGGATGTATATGTATATATACATATACATGTGTGTGTGTGTGTGTATATATATATACCTGTATGCTTAGCTTTGCAGACAGACCCAGTGTCTCTGGAGAGACTTGACCCAGGATTCTTGTCCAAAAATTATGAGAAGAGAATTGAGTGACTCAAAAATATTTATAAGAGCGAAGACTTACAAGGAAACACAAGTTTTTCCATCACAAAGATTTGGAAAATGAGATTCTGTTAATTTTGGAAGCAGAAGGGGCTAGCTTAAAATAGAAAATGCTAGTGTGATTGCTGTGCTTTTCCTTCAACAAACATGTGTCTGCAGGGTAGTACCCTATACAAGGCTCTATGCCAAGGGCTGTGAGGAAGATAGACATCAAGAGCAGCGACACCCCTGTCATTTATATCACACCCGAGCGAACTCTTGTAACAGTTCACAACAGTGCAGTGAGTCTCACAGGTGTCCTCTGAGGTTGCAGAGTCTGGAACCTACTTATTAGTGTTTTACAGATGAAGAAACTGACCCTAAGGTTTAACAGGGTCAGAGCTGGCTCTCAACCCAGTCTCCTAATTCACTTCAGTTGACTCAGTGTCACAGACGAGATGAGATCTCTGATCTCAGAGTACTTATAACTTAGTAAAGAAGCCAAGACAGAGCAAAAAACAGCAGGGGCGAGGGGAGTACTACGGGGTAAAATGTGACCACCGCAATATATAAAAGAAGAAGGGCTTTGGGAAGCTAGGAAGGCTGTGATGTGGATCAGGGTGGCAGCGCCTGGTAAGGCAAAAACAGAGGCTCGATGGAGGGGCATTAAATCACACACACTTCAAAACTCTTCACTGTGAAAAATAAAAACCAGCAAGCCAACACCAACACAAATGGTTCCAGGTTCTGTCAGCATGTTGCACTGTATCCTCCCTTCCACAAACAATTATGATGTGCACATTATATACGGAGAGTTGATCACACTGAGAAGAAAACGACGACATAGCCATGGAATCGGCCTGATTTGGGGGAAGGAGCGGCACCTTGCTTACCAGGAGACCCGCAGTCCCGCCCTGACACCAGCAGTGAGCCCCAGTCCTGTGTTTCCCCTTCAGGTTTCGTTTCTTCTCCCACACGTCAGACTGTAAGATTCCCTGGCGGCTCTAACATTCTAAATTTGAATGAGGAGAATGTTTATCAATGCTGTTGCCTTCTCTTTCATTATTCATTCTGGGTTTTGTGTCTCAAATTATTATATTTTCCTTCTCTCTTTTTCTCATTTCTTTCTCTTCCTTTTTCTGGAACGGTTCCTTCCTTCCCCCTCCCTGCCCTCCTCCATGGTTATCTTCCTTCTCACGTTCAGTGTCTGCATATTTTCTTCTTCATTACCTAAGCACATGTAAATTGGCCATGTGCTGATGCGGAAGCAATTTTTTTTTTTTTTTTTTTAAATTGGTTAAAATGCACCAACGTCAAATATGACGAATTCTTCCACTTTTGGACTCCTCATGATTTTAATCACCCCAAATCAGTCATTTAGGAAATGACAGCATGAGAACCAAATTCCCTTAGCATCAAATCTTTCATTTTGTCTTTTGATAGTGTGTGTGGTGTTTGCCTAAATTGTTAGTGGGTTTGTGCTTCATTTAACTCATCAAATAGCACTGAACACCTGCTGTGTACCAGTACTGGCTGGGTGGGTGGAGATGGGAAAGACTGAAAAACAAGGAACAATCTCTAGTGTTTAGTTGGAATGGAATTTGGGTGCTTGGTGGATAAAAGCATGTAAAAATGGTTAGAAGTAAAGAAGGAACTTCAGATGCAAAATAATGGTATTTTGGTCCTAGATCCAGAAATGCTTGACTTTTGTCTTAGGAAAGAATTTTTGGGTTTTTTAACTGAAAACATAGTAAACAGCAGCAGCAGAGAAAATTGCCACCTTGCCACTGAGGTCCTGGCCTGATAATTCCGTATAAAGGACGTCTATTAAAAGCTGGTTTAGAAAACACGAGTTAAGCCTATTAACTGCCTTTCTAAGCACCAAATCTCTATCTTGGGACTCATACGTTCAGGGATATCTATGTGAAAAAAAGAAAGAGAATTGGTCCTAGAGGGACCTTAAACTTGCTTACTTATTCAGATGTGAGTGGAAGTCAAAGGCCAACAAAAATGATCAGTCTGGCCTGGGGCCAGGCTTTACCTGGGTTTCAGGTAAAAAAGCAGGAGAGAACACATCACACCATGCTGCTGTATAAGGCAGAGTAAGCCAGGCCACAAGTAAACGGGGATTATTGAATGTCCTGGCTTTGGACAATTAGTAAATTCTTCTACCTTGGAAATGGGGGTAACTGGAGGGGGCATGCTCTCTGCTACCCCACTCTCCATCAGTGCAGGAAGAGATAAAGACCTGAAGTTGTATCAAAAAGTTCATTTAGGCTTCCGGTTAAGATGGCGGAGGATTAGGACGGGGAATACACTTTCTCCTCCACAAATTCATCAAGGGGACATCTAAACGCCGAGTAAATTCCTCAAACAGCTTCGGAATGCCGGCAGAGAACATCGGACACCCAGAAAAGCAACTCACTGCCCTCTAAAGGAGGTAGGAAAGAATATAGAAGCCAGAGAGGAACAAAGAGGGAGGGGCGGACCTCTGTCCGGGGAAGGGAGCCTTGAAAGAAAAAGAGAAGTTTCCAAACACCGGGAAACACTCTCCCTGTAGAGTCTGTGCCAACCTAGGAAGCACGGAGAATATCATAACAGGGAGGAAAACAATTGGAACAATTAAGACCCACAGACTACGAGCCCTGCAGTAGCTTCCGCAGCGGGAAGGCATCATCGCAAACACCCGCTTCCGCCAGTAGCAAGCCGGGCTGGGCGGGGAGACGCTGCGGGCTGTTCCCACGCCGCCGGCCGCTTCCCCGCGGGAGGCTCCGCCGAGGAGCGCTCCCCTCCCCCCCACCACCAGCCGCTCCCGTGCGGGCGCGCACCCGCCCCCTGCGCCGGGGGCTCCCGCGTGGGTCGACCCCCACCGCCGACCGTTCCCGTGCGAACCATCCCCTCGCCGCTGCTCCCCCACCAGCCATTGCGGCGCGGGCCGTTTCCGCCGGGAGTAGTTTGGGCTGGCAGATCAGACTGCAGCGCCGACCACAGGAGAGGCTGGCCCTGGCCCAAGACACTGCGGGGCCCGCGCACAGAACAAAGGACTATACAGACCAACTACAGAGAAAGGGGCCTATAGATCTTGAGAAACTTAAGCCGGAACAAGGAACTAGCCGAAAATGAACTGAACCCACAGCAATAATAGAGAAACTCTTATACATATTGTTACTATTTTTACCATCATTATTTCCTTTTTTTTCCTTTTTTTAATATATGTTTTTTTTTAATTTTATTATTTTTTATTAAAAAAAAGGAAAAAAAAATTTTTTTTTCTTTTTATTTTTTTTTGTTTGTTTCTTTTATTTTTATGTTTTTATCCTCTAGTACTTCTTTAATCTCCACTGTTAGATATAACTTTTGCGACCCTGTTTTTTGTTTTGTTTTGTTTTTCCTTTTTCTTTTTCTTTTTTTTTTTTTGTCCTTTGCTTTTTTTCTTTCCTTTTTTCTTTTCTTTACTGATTACCGACTGGATCTGTCTCTCTCCTTTACACTCCCTCCTTTTATCCTCCTGACCAACTCTATCTCCTTCCTCCCTTTCTCCTTCTCTGTATAACTCTGTGAACATCTCTGAGCAGTCCAGTTGTGGAATGCAATATAGAAGACAAACTTTTTGAGACTACTGCAAAAATAAGACCGATAACAGGAAGCAGGAGGCTTAAGTCCATACCCTGATCCCACGAAACATTAATTGACAGGAGCTCATCAAATGCCTCCATACCTACACTGAAACCAAGCATCACACAAAGACCAGCAAGTTCCACGGCAAGACATACCAAGCAAATTCTCTAGAAAAACAAGAACACAGCCCTGAGCTCCAAGTCACAGGCTACACAAAGCGACCTCAAAATCATAGACATCTCATAACTCACCACTAGACACTCCACCGCACCCCAGAGAAAAGAAATCCAGCTCCACCCACCAGAACATCGATACAAGCTTCCATAAACAAGAAACCTCGACTAGCCACCGGTACAAACCCACATATAGTGCAGAAACGCCACAATAAAGAGAACTCCACAGACTGCCAGAATACAGTAAGGACACCCCAAACTCAGCATTTTAATCAAGATGAAGAGACAGAAGAATTCCCAGCAGGTAAAGGAACAGGATAAATGCCCACCAAACCAAACAAAAGAGGAAGAAATAGCGAACCTACCTGATAAAGAATTCCGAATAATGATAGTGAAATTAATCCAAAATCTGGAAAGCAAAATGGAATCATGGATAAATAGCCTGGAGAAAAGCATCGAGAAGATGCAAGAAAGATTTAACAAGGACCTAGAAGAAATAAAAAAGAGTCAATATATAATGAATAATGCAATAAATGAGATCCAAAACACTCTGGAGGCAACAAATAGTAGAATAACAGAGGCAGAAGATAGAATTAGTGAATTAGAAGATAGAATGGCAGAATTAAATGAATCAGAGGAGAAAAAAGAAAAACGAATTAAAAGGAATGAGGACAATCTCAGAGACCTCCAGGACAATTTTAAACGTTACAATATTCGAATCATAGGAGTCCCAGAAGAAGAAGACAAAAAGAAAGACCATGAGAAGATACTAGAGGAGATAATAGTTGAAAACTTCCCTAAAGTGGGGAAGGAAATAATCACTCAAGTCCAAGAAACCCAGAGAGTCCCAAATAGGATAAACCCAAGGCGAAACACCCCAAGACACATATTAATCAAATTAACAAAGATCAAACACAAAGAACAAATATTAAAAGCAGCAAGGGAAAAACAACAAATAACACACAAGGGAATTCCCATAAGGCTAACAGCTGATCTTTCAATAGAAACTCTTCAAGCCAGGAGGGAATGGCAAGACATACTTAAAGTGATGAAAGAAAAGAACCTACAGCCCAGATTATTGTACCCAGCAAGGATCTCATTCAAATATGAAGGAGAAATTAAAACCTTTACAGACAAGCAAAAGCTGAGAGAATTCAGCAACAACAAACCAGCTCTCCAACAAATACTAAAGGACCTTCTCTAGACAGGAAACACAAAAAGGATATATAAATTCAAACCCAAAACAACAAAGTAAATGGCAACGGGATCATATTTATCATTAATTACCTTAAATGTAAATGGGTTGAATGCCCCAACCAAAAGGCAGAGACTGGCTGAATGGATACAAAAACAAGACCCATACATATGTTGTCTACAAGAAACCCACCTCAAAACAGGGGACACATACAGACTGAAAGTGAAGGGCTGGAAAAAGATTTTCCATGCAAATAGGGACCAAAAGAAAGCAGGAGTAGCAATACTCATATCAGATAAAATAGACTTTAAAACAAAAGCTGTGAAAAGAGACAAAGAAGGTCACTACCTAATGATCAAAGAATCAATCCAAGAAGAAGATATAACAATTATAAATATATATGCACCCAACATAGGAGCACCGCAATATGTAAGACAAATACTAACAAGTATGAAAGGAGAAATAAACAATAACACAATAATAGTGGGAGACTTTAATACCCCACTCACACCAATGGATAGATCAACTAAACAGAAAATTAACAAGGAAACACAAACTGTAAACGATACAATAGACCAGTTAGAACTAATTGATATCTATAGGACATTTCATCCCAAAACAATGAATTTCACCTTTTTCTCAAGTGCACACGGAACCTTCTCCAGGATAGACCACATCCTGGGCCATAAATCTAGCCTTGGTAAGTTCAGAAAAATTGAAATCATTCCAAACATTTTTTCTGACCACAATGCAGTAAGAGTAAATCTCAATAACAGGAGAAAAACTATTAAAAAGTCCAACATATGGAGGCTGAACAACTGACTCCTGAATAACCAACAAATCATAGAAGAAATCAAAAAAGAAATCAAATTCTGCATAGAAACGAATGAAAATGAAAACACAACAACCCAAAACCTGTGGGACACTGTAAAAGCAGTCCTAAGGGGAAAGTTCATAGCAATTCAGGCATACCTTAAGAAACAAGAAAAAAGCCAAATAAATAACCTAACTCTACACCTAAAGCAACAGGAAAAGGAAGAAATGAAGCACCCCAAGGTTAGTAGAAGGAAAGAAATCCTAAAAATTAGGGCAGAAATAAATGCAAAAGAAACAAAAGAGACCATAGCAAAAATCAACAAAGCCAAAAGCCCCTGGTTCTTTGAAAGGGTAAATAAAATTGACAAACCATTAGCCAGACTCATCAAGAAACAAAGGGAGAAAAATCAAATCAATAAAATTAGAAAAGAAAATGGAGAGATCACAACAGACAGCACAGAAATACAAAGGATCATAAGAGACTACTATCAGCAATTATATGGCAATAAAATGGACAATATGGAAGAAATGGACAAATTCTTAGAAAAGTACAACTTTCCAAAACTGGATCAGGAAGAAATAGAAAACCTTAACAGACCCATCACAAGCACGGAAATTGAAACTGTAAACAGAAATCTTCCAGCAAACAAAAGCCCAGGCCCAGACGGCTTCACAGCTGAATTCTACCAAAAATTTAGAGAAGAGCTAACACCTATCCTACTCAAACTGTTCCAGAAAATTGCAGAGGAAGGCAAACTTCCAAACTCATTCTATGAGGCCACCATCACCCTAATACCAAAACCGGACAAAGATCCCACAAAAAAAGAAAACTACAGGCCAATATCACTGATGAACATAGACGCAAAAATCCTTAACAAAATTCTAGCAATCAGAATCCAACAACACATTAAAAAGATCATACACCATGACCAAGTGGGCTTTATCCCAGGGATGCAAGGATTCTTCAATATCCACAAATCAATCAAAGTAATACACCACATTAACAAATTGAAGAATAAAAACCATATGATTATCTCAATAGATGCAGAGAAAGCCTTTGACAAAGTTCAACATCCATTTATGATAAAAACTCTCCAGAAAGCAGGAATAGAAGGAACATACCTCAACATAATAAAAGCTATATACGACAAACCCACAGCAAACATTATCCTCAATGGTGAAAAACTGAAAGCATTTCCTCTAAAGTCAGGAACAAGACAAGGATGCCCACTTTCACCATTACTATTCAACATTGTTCTGGAAGTTTTGGCCACAGCAATCAGAGCAGAAAAAGAAATAAAAGGAATCCAAATTGGAAAAGAAGAAGTAAAACTCTCACTGTTTGCAGATGACATGATCCTCTACGTAGAAAACCCTAAAGATTCCACCAGAAAATTACTAGAACTAATCAATGAATATAGTAAAGTTGCAGGATATAAAATTAACACACAGAAATCCCTTGCATTCCTGTACACCAATAACGAGAAAATAGAGAAATTAAGGAAACAATTCCATTCACCATTGCAATGAAAACAATAAAATACTTAGGAATATATCTTCCTAAAGAATCTAAAGACCTATATATAGAAAACTATAAAACACTGGTGAAAGAAATCAAAGAGGACACTAATAGATGGAGAAATATACCATGTTCATGGATTGGTAGAATCAATATAGTGAAAATGAGTATACTACCCAAAGCAATTTATAGATTCAATGCAATCCCCATCAAGCTACCAACGGTATTCTTCACAGAGCTAGAACAAATAATTTCTCAATTTGTATGGAAATACAAAAAACCTCGAATAGCCAAAGCTATCTTGAGAAAGAAGAACGGAACTGGAGGAATCAACCTGCCTGACTTCAGGCTCTACTATAAAGCTACAGTCATCAAGACAGTATGGTACTGGCACAAAGACAGAAATATACATCAATGGAACAAAATAGAAAGTCCAGAGATAAATCCATGCACATATGGTCACCTAATCTTTGACAAAGGAGGCAAGAATATACAATGGATTAAAGACAATCTCTTTAATAAGTGGTGCTGGGAAAACTGGTCGAACACTTGTAAAAGAATGAAACTAGAACACTTTCTAACACCATACACAAAAATAAACTCAAAATGGATTAAAGAGCTAAATGTAAGACCAGAAACCATAAAACTCCTAGAAGAAAACATAGGCAAAACACTCTCTGACTTACATCACAGCAGGATCCTCCATGACCCACCTCCCAGAATATCGGAAATAAAATCAAAAATGAACAAATGGGACCTAATCAAACTTAAAAAGCTTCTGCACAACAAAGGAAACTATAGGCAAGCTGAAAAGACAGCCTTCAGAATGGGAGAAAATAATAGCAAATGAAGCAATAGACAAACAACTAATCTCAAAGATATACAAGCAACTTCTACAGCTCAATTCCAGAAAAATAAACGACCCAATCAAAAAATGGGCCAAAGAACTAAATAGACATTTCTCCAAAGAAGACATACAGATGGCTAACAAACACATGAAAAGATGCTCAACATCACTCATTATCAGAGAAATGCAAATCAAAACCACTATGAGGTACCATTACACACCAGTCAGATTGGCTGCGATCCAAAAGTCCACAAGCAATAAATGCTGGAGAGGGTGCGGAGAGAAGGGAACCCTCTTACACTGTTGGTGGGAATGCAAACTAGTACAGCCACTATGGAGAACAGTATGGAGATTCTTCAAAAAACTGGGAATAGAACTGCCTTATGATCCAGCAATCCCACTGCTGGGCATACACACTGAGAAATCCAGAATTAAAAGAGACACGTGTACCCCAATGTTCATAGCAGCACTGTTTACAATAGCCAGGACATGGAAGCAACCTAGATGTCCATCCACAGATGAATGGATAAGCAACCTGTGGTACATATACACAATGGAGTATTACTCAGCCATTAAAAAGAATACATTTGAATCAGTTCTAAGGAGGTGGATGGAACTGGAGCCTATTATACAGAGTGAAGTAAGCCAGAAAGAAAAACACAAATACAGTATACTAACTCATATATATGGAATTTAGAAAGATGGTAACAATCACCCTGCTTATGAGACAGCAAAAGAGACACTGATGTATAGAACAGACTTTTGGACTCTGGGACCGGGAGAGGGTGGGGTGATTGGGGAGAATAGCATTGAAATATGTATAATATCATATCTGAAACGAGTCAGTCCAGGTATGATGCCCTATAACAGATGCCTGGGACTGGAGCACTGGGATGACCTGGAGGAATGGTGTGGGAAGGGGGGAGGGAGGAGGGTTCAGGATGGGGAACACGTGTATTCTGGTGGCGGATCCATCTCGATGTATAGTAAAAGCAATACAATATTGTAAAGTTAAGCAAAATTAAAAAAAAAATAAATTAAAAAAAAAAAAAAAGTTCATTTAGGCTTTCCCATAAGATATTATGGAAAAAATCAAAGGAACTTTTTGGCCAACCCAAATATATAACTTGAATGAGTTAATGGGAAGAACAAAAGCATTCCCTTCTCCATCAGGATGCTGGATGAAAGAACAGGGTGCTGTTATTAGCATCATCTTTGGGTATTTCAATGTGCAGCAGTGAGCTTCCTTCATAGCTCAGTTGGTAAAGAATCTGCCTGCAATGTGGAAGACCCAGGTTTGATCCATGGGTCAAGAAGATCCCCTGGAGAAGGGAATGGCTACCCACTCCAGTATTCTTGCCTGGAGAATCCCATGGACAGGGGAGCTTAGCAGGCTCATGGGGTCACAAGAGTCAGACACAACTTAGCGACTAAACCACCACCACCACCAGATACAGCAGCGTTCAACTTGGGCAGCATAGTCTAGTCACTTGGACAGCGTTCAACCACCCCAACGCTAAGGCCATAGCCCAGGCCAACTAAGTGAGTATCTCTGGGTGGCCTTAGGCATGAAGGTTTGGGACGCTTATTGGGTGATTTCAGTGTATGTCTAAATTGAGAATCACTGCTGTAGATCCATTTTTCCATCTTCCCTTCAAATCTCCCCCCTCACCTAGTCTCCAGCCCATGCCTGATATCTGGGTATTTCCTCTCTTTCAACTTTTGCCTGTGTTCCCTGGACAAGTTCCTTCATTTCATTGTCGTATTTCCTGATCCACTGATGCCTCTTACTGGCCTCCCCTTGGCATTGATGTCCTACTCACAACTTCTATTCACACTCACAAGATACAACACTGGAGCTCTAGGAGAGTTCTACTCTATCTTCAGAGCAAGGATCAGATAGGAACATGTAACTGTCTTTCAAACACTACACAATTTCCTCCCAGTTTAATATTTATCCCACTCTTGCCTACTCATCCTACTAGAACTCAGGCCAACATCTCCTTCTTTGTGAAGCCATCTCTATCTATCCTATGGCCCTGGTACAAAGACCCCTACTCTTGACTTCACTAATGACATCTATATTATGTGTTAGGACAGTATATCTTATTACAAAAGGGGAAAGTGTTGTGGTAACAATAACCACTGGAACTTCTTGTGAGAAAGAAATTGTACTTGTTTGAAAAATTATGAGCGTTTGGGATAGAAATTTATACCAAGAGAGATGTAAAACAGATCAGAACTACTTTGCTCAAAATCCAGAATGGATTTTTTATTACTCCAAGAGAAATATAAGAGATCAGCCACTCTGTAATGTGACCCATCCATGACTTCTTTAATATCCTAACTAAGCTCTATGCTACGGTGTGCTTAGTTGCTCAGTCATGTCCTACTCTTTGCAACCCCATGGATTATAGCCCAGCAGGCTCCTCTGTCCATGGGGATTCTCCAGGCAAAAATACCAGTGGGTTTTCATGCCCTGCTCCAGGGGATTTTCCCAACCCAAGGATCGAACCCAGGTCTCCCATATTGCAGGCAGATTCTTTACCAACTGAGCTACCAGGAAAGCCCCAAATAAGCTCTATGAGCCTTTACCAAATATTTGATAAAAGTAGATTTCTTGAAACACTGCTAAAGGGTCTGAGTCCAGAGTATTGCCGGGAAAAACAGGCCATGTGAATACTGGCTTAGAGACAAGCAGTAAGCAGAGACCTCTAACGGAAATCTTAAGGAGTGATTTGGAATATTACAGGAGGTGAGATTTGGATTAAGGCCAAGTTTAACCAACCCTCTGAGGAGCACCGTGGTCTCAAAGGTATCTGGATTACATTTGAGCATTCTGTATGCCTGATGAACTGTGAGCTTTCTAATGGCAGGACCTAGCTCCACTCTCAGAGAAGGCAATGGCACCCCACTCCAGTACTATTGCCTGGAAAATCCCATGGACAGAGAAGCCTGCCTGGAAGGCTGCAGTCCATGGGGTCACTGAGGGTCAGACACCACTGAGTGACTTCACTTTCACTTTTCGCTTTCATGCATTGGAGAAGGAAATGGCAACCCACTCCAGTGTTCTGGCCTGGAGAATCCCAGGGACGGGGGAGCCTGGTGGGCTGCTGTCTATGGGGTCGCACAGAGTCGGACACGACTGAAGTGACTTAGCAGCAGCAGCTCCACTGTATCCAAGTTCTAATGCTTAGCCCAATTCTTGGCACATGAGATGCTCTTAATAAGTGTTTGTAAAATGAACAATACAGGAAGCATATAATATAGGATTTATCTTAAGGTCAAAGTAAACATCAGTCTTCTGTCTGAGGTTATTTTGTGGCTGACTAAATTCACTTTCGTTAACTACTTAGATGCTATTGAACTTCTTTCTCCAAACTCTGTTACTCAAAATTTGATTAATTTGAGCTCAGAATGACATTTCAGAATCCTCTATTCCCAAACACATAGCTCATCAGAAATGCCTCCCACTAGTTACAGATTCGCTTCATTGAAATATGATGATGCCAGGCAGACAGCAATGTGTGTTCAGTGGAATTCAATTTTCCTGATCACTGGCTCCATCGATCAGTCTGTTTGCAAAGGGCTGATGCAAGCATCAATACACCTCATGCAGACGATGGGTGAGTCGCTCCTATTATTTCTGCATGTGGAAAGGGTTGTAGACTCTAATGATGGGATTCTGGAAGATCACTATATTGTTGTTGTTTTAAGCTTTATTGAGTTTCTATCATGAGCCAGGAGTTTTTACTATGTGTTCATATTTAATCGTTATGCTTGACATTTTTGTGACTGAAAAATCTGAGATAGAGGAATTGTTTGTGGTTACAGAGCTGACAATGTGTAGAGACAGGATTCAAATGTAGATCTTTCGATTCCCAAAGTGAGTTACCATCCATTATGCTGCTTCTCTTCTTGGGAGTTATCTTAGGACCAAAGCAAGTGAGCAGAGGGAGTGATTGAAATAGGAATCTGAGACAAGTTGAGCAGGAAGCATAGTAATGGTGGTTTATTGTTCATCATACTCACTGCCTCTCAACCCCTCTTGAGGCCCCCATTGTGCCTACACAGACATTTGTCACTGTAGCTGAAGGCCACACTTGGCCTGGCCAGTTCCTCCTTGTGTGATGTAACCTCCCAGTGGGTACACACTCGGCACCTATACTTTGTACAGCACCCAGACCCAGAGGAGCAAACACAGTGCTAGAAAGAAGGTGCACTGATGGCAGTGGCAGAAGTCCAAGGAAGGAGTCTTTGTGGATCCCATGGGAAAGCAGCTTTCTCTTTGGGTTTACCAAAGGGCATGACCTGGGCATCTGATCAGACAGAGGGCAAAACACAAGGAAGGAACCTCCCAGAATCGTAGAATACCTGGTAGCAGGGCTAACCCAAATCCAACTCAGGCTAACATCTGCATAGTATCCTTCTTTTTCTAAATTAGGCAGAGTAAGAAAGACACCTCTGTGGGACCTGCCACAACTCCATCAAAGTCTGGGACACTGACTATTTTATCTTTCCGACTTCAGGAAACTTTCCTTGCTGTTCATAATTGTGTCAACAGACATCTGTTAACCTGTAACTACCTTCAAGTCATGAAATGCATGGAAAATCTCAAAGAGAGCTCTTTTTTTGACCCATAGGCAAAGTCTGAGAAAAGTAGAAGCATACTTCTCTTTTCAGGTAATAATTCTAGGTAGTAACACCAAAGGTGATCAATCAGATCAGATCAGTCCCTCAGTCGTGTCCGACTCTTTTCGACCCCATGAACTGCAGCACGCCAGGCCTCCCTATCCATCACCAGCTCTCGGAGGTCACTCAGACTCACATTCATCGAGTCAGTGATGCCATCCAGCCATCTCATCCTCTGTCATCCCCTTCTCCTGCCCCCAATCCCTCCCAGCATCAGAGTCTTCTCCAATGAGTCAACTCTTCCCATCAGGTGGCCAAAATACTGGAGTTTCAGCTTTAGCATCATTCCTTCCAAAGAAATCCCAGGGCTGATCTCCTTCAGAATGGACCGGTTGGATCTCCTTGCAGTCCAAGGGACTCTCAAGAGTCTTCTCCAACACCACAGTTCAAAAGCATCAATTCTTCGGCGCTCAGCCTTCTTCACAGTCCAGCTCTCACATCCATACGTGACCACAGGAAAGACCATAGCCTTGACTAGGCGAACCTTTGTTGGCAAAGTGATGTCTCTGCTTTTGAATATGCTATCTAGGTTGGTCATAACTTTCCTTCCAAGGAGTAAGCATCTTTTAATTTCATGGCTGCAGTCACCATCTGCAGTGATTTTGGAGCCCAGAAAAATAAAGTCTGACACTGTTTCCACTGTTTCCCCATCTATTTCCCATGTAGTGATGGGACCAGATGCCATGATCTTCGTTTTCTGAATGTTGAGCTTTAAGCCAACCTTTTCACTCTCCACTTTCACTTTCATCAAGAGGCTTTTGAGTTCCTCTTCACTTTCTGCCATAAGGGTGGTATCATCTGCATATCTGAGGTTATTGATATTTCTCCCAGCAATCTTGATTCCAGCTTGTGTTTCCTCCAGTCCAGCGTTTCTCATGATGTACTCTGCATATAAGTTAAATAAACATGGTGACAATATGCAGCCTTGACGTACTCCTTTTCCTATTTGGAACCAGTCTGTTGTTCCATGACCAGTTCTAACTGTTGCTTCCTGACCTGCATACAGATTTCTCAAGAGGCAGATCAAGTGGTCTGGTATTCCCATCTCTCTCAGAATTTTCCACAGTTTATTGTGATCCACACAGTCAAAGGCTTTGGCATAGTCAAGAAAGCAGAAATAGATGTTTTTCTGGAACTCTCTTGCTTTTTCGATGATCCAGCGGATGTTGGCAATTTGATCTCTGGTTCCTCTGCCTTTTCTAAATCCAGCTTGAACATCAGGAAGTTCACGGTTCACATATTGCTGAAGCCTGGCTTGGAGAATTTTGAGCATTACTTTACTAGCGTGTGAGATGAGTGCAATTGTGCGGTAGTTTGAGCACTCTTTGGCATTGCCTTTCTTTGGGATTGGGATGAAAACTGACCTTTTCCAGTCTTGTGGCCACTGCTGAGTTTTCCAAATTTGCTGGCATATTGAGTGTAGCACTTTCACAGCATCATCTTTCAGGATTTGGAATAGCTCCACTGGAATTCCATCACCTCCACTAGCTTTGTTCATAGTGATGCTTTCTAAGGCCCACTTGACTTCACATTCCAGGATGTCTGGCTCTAGGTCAGTGATCATATCATCATGATTATCTGGGTCGTGAAGCTCTTTTTTGTACAGTTCTTCTGTGTATTCTTGCCACCTCTTCTTAATATCTTCTGCTTCTGTTAGGTCCATACCATTTCTGTCCTTTATCGTGCCCATTTTTGCATGAAATGTTCCTTTGGTATCTCTGATTTTCTTGAATAAATCCTTAATCTTTCCCATTCTATTTTTTTCCTCTATTTCTTTGCATTGATCACTGAAGAAGGCTTTCTTATCTCTTCTTGCTATTCTTTGGAACTCTGCATTCAGATGTTTATATCTTTCCTTTTCTCCTTTGCTTTTCGCTTCTCTTCTTTTTGCAGCTATTTACAAGGCCTCCCCAGACAGCCATTTTGCTTTTTTGCATTTCTTTTCCATGGGGATGGTCTTGATCCCTGTCTCCTGTACAATGTCACGAACCTCAGTCCATAGTTCATCAGGCACTCTATCTATCAGATCTAGGCCCTTAAATCTATTTCTCACTTCCACTGTATAATCATAAGGGATTTGATTTAGGTCATACCTGAATGGTCTAGTGGTTTTCCCTACTTTCTTCAATTTCAGTCTGAATTTGGCAATAAGGAGTTCATGGTTCGAGCCACAGTCAGCTCCTGGTCTTGTTTTTGCTGACTGTATAGAGCTTCTCCATCTTTGGCTGCAAAGAATATAATCGATCTGATTTCGGTGTTGACCATCTGGTGATGTCCATGTATAGAGTCTTCTCTTGTGTTGTTGGAAGAGGGTATTTGCTATGACCAGTGCATTTTCTTGGCAAAACTCTGTTAGTCTTTGCCCTGCTTCATTCCGTATTCCAAGGCCAAATTTGCCTGTTACTCCAGGTGTTCTTGACTTCCTACTTTTGCATTCCAGTCCCCTATAATGAAAAGGACATCTTTTTTGGGTGTTAGTTCTAAAAGGTCTTGTAGGTCTTCATAGAACCGTTCAACTTAAGCTTCTTCAGCGTTACTGGTTGGGGCATAGACTTGGATTACTGTGACATTGAATGGTTTGCCTTGGAAACGAACAGAGATCATTCTGTCGTTTTTGAGATTGCATCCAAGTACTGCATTTCGGACTCTTTTGTTGACCATGATGGCCACTCCGTTTCTTTTGAGGGATTCCTGCCCACAGTAGTAGATATAATGGTCCTCTGAGTTAAATTCACCCATTCCAGTCCATTTTAGTTCGCTAATTCCTAGAATGTCAACATTCACTCTTGCCATCTCTTGTTTGATCACTTCCAATTTGCCTTGATTCATGGACCTGACATTCCAGGTTCCTATGAAATATTGTTCTTTACAGCATCGGACTTTACTTCTATCACCAGACACATCTACAGCTGGGTATTCTTCTGCTTTGGTTCCATCCCTTCATTCTTTCTGGAGTTATTTCTCCACTGATCTCCAGTAGCATATTGGGCCCCTACTGACCTGGGGAGTTTCTCTTTCAGTATCTTATCATTTTGCCTTTTCATACTGTTCATGGGGTTCTCAAGGCAAGAATACTGAAGTGGTTTGTCATTCCCTTCTCCAGCGGACCACACCCTGTCAGATCTCTCCACCATGACCCACCCATCCTGGGTTGCCCCACGGGCATGGCTTAATTTCATTGAGTTAGACAAGGCTGTGGTCCTGGTGTGTTTAGATTGACTAGTTTTCTGTGATCAATAACTGACCTCAGTTTCTCTGAAAGTTAAATTGTGCACCATATATATTCCCTCTCCAAGTAAGATAGTTTTTCAAAGCCATCACTTTCTGAATATTTTCATAGACCTTTTGATTTGTCTGCAGGGCCTGGTTAACAAAGAAAAGGATTATTCATAAGACATATAGCAGTTGGGTTGATACTATTATTTCCATTTCACAGATGAAGAAATTGAGGCTCAGAGAGTATACCTGAATTATTAAAGTTCACACAGCTAAATAATGGTGTCATTGGGATGACACCTGTGTACCTTATTGCTCAGCTTGATATCATGCTGTACATTAATACTTGACTCCTGCCAGCTTCTTATGATCACAGTCGCATTTTATCATTCAACCCTACATCCTTAAAATTTGAATCCTATTCATTTCTCCTAGAAAAAGAAACCAGGTTTGGTACAAACTGCTGTTTTTAAATATAGTCTGATTCTACTCAGAAAAGAGTAACTTGAGGAAGCCTTTCTGGTCAGCAGGAAAAGGTCATGGTAGGTTCAGTGTCTGAAAATCCAATAAGGATTTCAACATTCAGGTTAATAAGCAAAGAATCTTAGAAAATCTTTCTAATCTTATTCAGAGCTAACTCCTGTTTCCAACTTGGCTGATAAAATTCAGTTATACTCTCGGTCAAAATAAACACTCTAGGTCAAATATTTCACTCTTTTGCTCTTGCTCAGGCTAAATATTATATCCCTTTTGGGCAGCAAAATGTTTGTGTGTGTGTGTGTGTATGTGTGTGTGTGCCTGTATATGATTTCCAAGCCCTAGTATAAGGTAAAATTAAAAGCAAATTCTATACAAGTTGTCTTGAAATTGGTTAATCATCTTAACTGATATCTTGTGTTCGAATTGCAAAAAAAAAAAAAAAAAAAAAAGGAGAATGGGGAATAGAAATATTTGAAAAGACATAAACGAGTAGAGTGTCATACCAAGGCTGACACATACACAACATAAATAATCTCTCAAATGCATAAACTATACTACAGCTTACAAAGTACTTCCACCCACAAAACATCTCTACTATAACTCTCAATGCTACCCCACATATGAAGTAGGCAGAATAAGTATAAACAGCATCATTTTAAAAATCAGAAAACAGATTTAGGTCTAGAGTCTTATTTAGGAGCCTTGAGTCCAGAATTTCTTCTACATTGTCATTTCCACATCTATTAGCCTTCACTTACATAGTGTTTACCAGAAGAAACTATTAAAAGTGCTTTATGTTGACTCACTTAATGTCTAAAATGCCTAGACATACATACTCTGACTCAAATGCAATTGGATTTTTTTATGTAAACCAAAATATAATTCACAGTGGGAATGGGTGGGCATTCATTACCAAAAAAATGTTAATGTTGGCTATGTGAATGGCACAAGTTTAAATGGTTTGTGCCACATTTGCTCAACACTAAACACTCTTCAGAATGCTTTCCCCTTTACAGTGTCTTTTGATCCTCACCAGATCCGCATTTGACACAGCAGGGAAGCTGAGGCTCCGTCTCCCAGAACTCAGTAATATTAGCCATATTTCCACAAGAAGCTACACTGTTAGTGCTGGTGGATGGTCGATGTTGGAAGGGAATTGGGAAGGGAAAAAGTAAGGAGTGGGGAGTGGGGTGAGGGAAAAACCCAAGGGGTAGAGAATGGCTCAGAGGACAGAGTCCTCGAAGCAAGGTGAAGGCTCACTTTGAGGGGCCCAGGGTCAAGATGAGGCTTTCTCTTGCTTTGTGCTTCAGGCTTCACTGCGTCCAGCCTTCTCACTTTCCAGATTTATTCTCTTTCATCCTGAACCTTTAATGTGCTCAAGAGGCTGTGCACACAGATATTCTCTCCACAGACATCTTGTAACTCTTTTTTCTGCGGGCACACTCTAGGGCCTGATAAGGAGAGAGGGCAGGCAGGGTGGGAGCTGGGAGACCAGTGGCCATTTTTCTCCAGTGGCAGTCTGATGTGTGTGTGTGTGTGTGTGTGTTGTGGTGGGGGCGGGGCAGGGGGCTAATTCACAGGATGCAGAACTTCAAATGTGTAGGTGAAAGATGCAGGTGTCCTCTTGCTCATGGTGACAGCTTGCCACATCCGTACTTGAGTGCCAGGGCCACGTCACTCAATTCTGCACCCTAGAGTCAAGGTGAGGTCACAGATTGTGGGCCAGGACTTGATTGAGGGTTCTAACCACCTCTTGGCAAGATTGCCCAGCCTTGTCATTTAATTTTTAACTTCAACAATCATTTATCAAAAACTGAAAATGAGCACCATATCAAGATCTGGGAACAGAAGTAGACTTTCATTTATTATAATTTATTTTATATTTTGTTTAAATTGTTATAAATTTATATAATATTCACTATATACTAAACACTGTTCTAATTGCTTTTTTTCCTAATTTAATCATCACTCCCCATTTCACAGGTAAGAATGTTGAGACACAGAAAAGTTAAGAAGCTTGCCTGAGGTCATATTGCTAGTGACTGTGATGCAGAGTACATCATGAGAAACACTGGGCTGGAAGAAGTACAACTGGAATCAAGACTGCTGGGAGAAATATCAATAACCTCAGATATGCAGATGACACCTCCCTTATGGCAGAAAGTGAAGAGGAACTCAAAAGCCTCTTTATGAAAGTGAAAGAGGAGAGTGAAAAAGTTGGCTTAGAGCTCAACATTCAGAAAACGAAGATCATGGCATCTGGTCCCATCACTTCACAGCAAATAGATGGGGAAACAGTGGAAACAGTGTCAGACTTTATTTTGGGGGCTCCAAAATCACTGAAGATAGTGATTCCAGCTGTGAAATTAGAAGACGCTTACTCCTTGGAAGGAAAGTTATGACCAACCTAGATAGCATATTAAAAAGCAGAGACATTACTTTGCCAACAAAGGTCCATCTAGTCAAGGCTATGGTTTTTCCATTGGTCATGTATGGATGTGAGAGTTGGACTGTGAAGAAGGCTGAGCACCAAAGAATTGACGCTTTTGAACTGTGGTGTTAGAGAAGACTCTTGAGAGTCCCTTGGACTGCAAGGAAGATCCAACCAGTCCATTCTAAAGGAGATCAGCCCTGGGATTTCTTTGGAAGGAATGATGCTAAAGCTGAAACTCCAGTACTTTGGCCACCTCATGGGAAGAGTTGACTCATTGGAAAAGACTCTGATGCTGGGAGGGATTGGGGGCAGGAGGAGAAGGGGACAACAGAGGATGAGATGGCTAGATGGCATCACTGACTCGATGGACGTGAGTCTGAGTGAACTCTGGGAGTTGGTGATGGACAGGGAGGCCTGGCATGCTGCAATTCATGGGGTCGCAAAGAGTGGACATGACTGAGCGACTGAACTGAACTGGACTAAAGTGTGAGAGCTGAAAATTGAATCCATGCTGCAAAAGTCCAGACTAAATGGTGAGAGACTTTATTTTTGGGGGCTCCAAAATCACTGCAGATGGTGACTGCAGCTATGAAATTAAAAGACACTTGCTTCTTGGGAGAAAAGCTATGACCAACCTAGACAGCATATTAAAAAGCAGAAGCATTACTTTACCAACAAAGGTCCATCTAGTCAAAGCTATGGTTTTTCCAGTAGTCATGTATGGATGTGAGAGTTGGACTATAAAGAAAGCTGAGCACCGAAGAATTGATGCTTTTGAACTTGGTGTTGGAGAAAACTCTTGAGAATCCCTTGGACTGCAAGGAGTCCAGTCCATCCTAAAGGAAATCAGTCCTGAATATTCATTGGAAGAACTGATGTTGAAGCTGAAGATCCGATACTTTGGCAACCTGATGCAAAGCACTGACTCATTGGAAAAGACCCTGATGCTGGGAAAGATTGAAGGCAGGATTAGAAGTGGGTTACAGAGCATGAGATATTTGAATGGTATCATGGACTCAATCGTGTTTGAATAAACTCTGGGAGTTAGTGATAGACAGGGAGGCCTGGCGTGCTGCAGTCCATGGGATCACAAAGAGCTGGACAGGACTAAGTGACTGAACTGAGCTGAAATGTTTGTAACCACTGTCTTTCAAAATCTCTGCCCTAAATAAGTTGTAGTCCAGACTGCCAGACAATATTTAGACATGACAGAGTAAAATGATTGTTATATTGGAGATATGTGCAAAGTACTATAGAAATTTAAATGAGCTGTACTGCCCCTCACTTCTCCAGTCCCGGCAGCTGTATCCCTGGTCTCCTCGCACCCTATTCTCACTAGGCCTCCTACTGACCTAGTTCCATATCTGACAAAGAGACCAACTTTATCACTGTCAGGTTCAGGGGCAGGGGGTTTCAGCTTCCTATGCTAGGAGGGCAGGCACTGGCATGAAGACAGTCTTGTCTCTGGTCCTGTTTAGGTGCTTGCTCTCTGAATGGGTGCCCTTAGCCCTAATCTTCTGACCAAGCTGCATGTCGTATCACTAGTCCAATAAATTCCACTTCTGCCTTGGCCCTTGCTAGGGCTCTTCAGAAAGTGCTCAAATTTCTCATTTCTGGTGGAAGAGGATCTGGCTGTACCATTAGAGTTCTCATCCAAGGTCAAGGTTCAGTGCACTCTTCCAGTTACTCTTCCCCTCTCATGGCTTTGAGTATGTCCTCCAATGCTTGGACATAGAGGATGACCTTCTCTACAGAAGAGGGCCTCTTCTCATTGAATGGTCACTGGGCATTTTTCCCACAAGAACTTCTAAACAAGCGCCTGAGGTCTGGCATGCCTTTAGGACTGAAGCTCTGCCTTCTCTCTCCAGGCTTCTCTCCATTTCTACATCTGAGGTCCTGAGACTTCTGACTGATGTCACCATCATTGCTTGCCTGTCCCAGACACTCCCCCTTAGCCAATCACAAGCCAGGGCCAGCATCTCCCTCCACACCCCACACATCCTCTGCTCCATTTATCACAGCCCTCTCCTGTTCTCTGCATCTGGTTCTGCAAGACTATCCTGATGTCTCCTCCAGAGACCTCTTCAATTACCAGTCAGCAATCTTCACACTCAGACTGTTTGTTTATATCAATGTCTAGCCACTGGTCTCACCTTATTATTATTATTATTTTGACGTTTTTGTCTCAAGAAAATCAGCCATTCCTAACATGTAAGACACTGGCATTTTTCACTCAGCTTTTTCTTCTAGATTCATGAAACAAGGGCTTTGATTGTATATTATATAATCTAGAGGAACAAGAGATAAAAATTCAGTCCCAATATGCTATATAAATATATTTGACATTCTTTGACTATTTAAGATATGCTAGGCATCTACTCGGAGAAGGCAATGGAACCCCACTCCAGTACTCTTGCCTGGAAAATCCCATGGACGGAGGAGCCTGGTGGGCTGCCGTCTATGGGGTTGCATAGAGTCAGACACGACTGAAGCGACTTAGCAGCAGCAGCAGGCATCTACTACATACTTATATTCCCTTTCTCATCTATCCTTAGAAAGTTATATGAAATTAGTTATTATAACCATTTTACAAATGAGGAAACTAAGGCATGAAAAATTAAACAATTTGATGGTCACACAGCTAACAAGTGGAGGAGCTAGTTATTAAAGCCAGGTCTGTCTGCCTCTAAAGTGATTTCTAACTACCAACATTCTTCTTTCTTCATTTCTTCCTTTGGAGTCTTGTTTTCCTTACTGTAAAATAAGGGGGCAAAATGAATCACAGGGCTTCAAAAGTCTGTTTCAGCTTAAGAAGAATGTGTATCTAGCAGTGCAGATCAGAGTTCATATGACCTTGTCTTGCTTGTATCCTGCTTCATCTTTTTCCCCTGGAGAGGCAGCAACACTGTCTTCCAGCTCAGTGAGTGTCCTTTGAAGGAGGGGATTGTACAATCTTGGAGGCTTGAAGCAGATTATATTCAGTCCCACAGTGACTTTCTTATAACTACAGCAATTTAGTGTCTTATATTTCAAATCCTGAAAGATGATGCTGTGAAAGTGCTGCACTCAATATGCCAGCAAATTGGGAAAACTCAGCAGTGGCCACAGGACTGGAAAAGGTCAGTTTTCATTCCAATCCCAAAGAGAGCCAATGCCAAAGAATGCTCAAACTACCACACAATTGCACTCATCTCACACGCTAGTAAAGTAATGCTCAAAATTCTCCAAGCCAGGCTTCAACAATATGTGAACCATGAACTTCCTGATGTTCAAGCTGATTTTAGAAATGGCAAAGGAACCAGAGATCAAATTGCCAACATCCGCTGGATCATTGAAAAAGCAAGATAGTTCTAGAAAAACATCTATTTCTGTTTTATTGACTATGCCAAAGCCTTTGACTGTGTGGATCACAATAAACTGTGGAAAATTCTGAAAGAGATGGGAATACCAGACCACCTGACCTGCCTCTTGAGAAATCTGTATGCAGGTCAGGAAGCAACAGTTAGAACTGGACATGGAACAACAGACTGGTTCCAAATAGGAAAAGGAGTTCGTCAAGGTTGTATATTGTCACCCTGCTTATTTAACTTATATGCAGAGTACATCATGAGAAACGCTGGACTGGAGGAAACACAAGCTGGAATCAAGATTGCTGGGAGAAATCTCAATCAACTCAGATATGCAGATGACACCACCCTTATGGCAGAAAGTGAAGAGGAACTAAAAAGCCTCTTGATGAAAGTGAAAGAGGAGAGTGGAAAAGTTGGCTTAAAGCTCAACATTCAGAAAATGAAGATCATGGCATCTAGTCCCATCACTTCATGGGAAATAGATAGGGAAACAGTGGAAACAGTGTCAGACTTTATTTTGGGGGGCTCCAAAAATCACTGCAGATGGTGACTGCAGCCATGAAATTAAAAGATGCTTACTCATTGGAAGGAAAGTTATGACCAACCTAGGTAGCATATTCAAAAGCAGAGACATTACTTTGCCAACAAAGGTTCATCTATTCAAGGCTATGGTTTTTCCTGTGGTCATGTATGGATGTGAGAGTTGGACTGTGAAGAAGGCTGAGTGCTGAAGAATTGATGCTTTTGAACTGTGGTGTTGGAGAAGACTCTTGAGAGTCCCTTGGACTGCAAGGAGATCCAACCAGTCCATTCTGAAGGAGATCAGCCCTGGGATCTCTTTGGAGGGAATGATGCTAAAGCTGAAACTCCAGTACTTTGGCCACCTCATGAGAAGAGTTGACTCACTGGAAAAGTCTCTGATGCTGGGAGGGATTGGGGGCAGGAGGAGAAGGGATGACAGAGGATGAGATGGCTGGATGGCATCACTGAACGATGGACGTGAGTCTGAGTGAACTCCGGGAGTTGGTGATGGACAGGGAGGCCTGGCGTGCTGCGATTCATGGGGTCGCAAAGAGTCGGACACGACTGAGTGACTGAACTGAACTGAACCTATTAGGAGCTTAATAATTTTAAGGTAAAAATGGAAAGGTTAGAGTTTGGGAAACTTGTAGCCAAGAGAAACCTGAAGGCATGTCTTCATCTAACTTAAAAACTACCTCTGATTTGGAGTTAAGCCAGTTTTGAGGCTACTCAGTGATCCAGCCAGTGGAACCTCCCTCACCACCACCCGGCACTCTCCCTCCCCCAACAAAAGATAAAACAACAACAAAAACTTCTTAGAGTAGAAAGGACTTGGGTGGTCATACTACACGATGTCTTCATATTGCATATGGGTGAATTCAGCATAGGAGAGGATCCAGTTGCTTGTTGACTCAGTCACCGGACGGTACCCTGAAATGTTCTAGCTATTTTTATGGAGAGTTTCTTTGCCATAAACATTTTTGCTGCAAGCATTTTTGCTGCAAACATTTTTACCGCTTAACTAATTGGCCTTCAGACAATTCTGCTGTGGAAGATACAATAACTGATTGACAATTTTTGCTTGCACTTGGTTTTAACTTGTTGAAAGGAATTAGTGTTTCTTCCAGTTAGCGATGTCACTGAGCTGATGATGATTTACACCAAGAGTTGGTACCTATTGGAGACACACTACATTGGAAAAAAAAGTCTGAGGGCATCAAAGATGCAGAGTTAAACCCACATTTCCTCTAGAGCTTTGGAATGTCTGTCACTGGACATGTGACAAGATGCCAAGAACAAGCAACAGTATAGAGGCTTTCATAATGAATACAAAGCTCAGTCACAAACGTGCATCCTAGTATTTGGAAGTTGATATCTCTCTTTCTGTTTTTTTTTTATTTTACTTTTCACTTTTTTTTTTTTTTTTTTTTTTGGCCATGTCATGGCTTGTGGACCTTAGTTCCTAAACTGGGTTTGAACCCAGGCCCTTGGTAGTGAAAATGTAGAGTCCTAAGCACTGGACCACCAGGGAATTCCTTAATTAAGGAAGATATTTTAACAAAAAATAAAAAGTGCAATGCCCAAAAAGACTAATCAACAACCAAAAAGAAAAATATATAAACACTATGAATAAAGGAGTTGGAAGACAAATACTCAGGTAAAACCACAAAGTGTCAGTTATTTATACAGGATTGCCACGAATCTACACACATTATCAGTTCAGTTCAGTCACTCAGTCATGTCCGTTTTTTTGCGACCCCATGAACCGCAGCATGCCAGGCCTTCCTGTCCATCACCAACTCCCAGAGTTCACTCAGACTCACGTCCACTGAGTCAGTGATGCAATCCAATGCCCTCATCCTCTGCCATCCCCTTCTCCTCCTGCCCTCAATCTTTCCCAGCATCAGGGTCTTGTCAAATGAGTCAGCTCTTCACATCAGGTGGCCAAAGTATTGGGGTTTCAGCTTCAACATCAGTCCTTCCAATGAATATTCAGGCCTGATTTCCTTTAGGATGGACTAGTTGGATCTCCTTGCTTTCCAAGGGAATCTCAAGAGTCTTCTGCAACACCACAGTTCAAAAGCATCAATTCTTTGGCACTCAGCTTTCTTCACAGTCCAACTCTCACATCCATACATGACTACTGGAAAAACCATAGCCTTGACTAGACGGACCTTTGTTGGCAAAGTAATGTCTCTGCTTTTTAACATGCTGTCTAAGTTGGTCATAACTTTCCTTCCAAGGAGTAAGCGTCTTTTAATTTCATAGCTGCAGTCACCATCTGCAGTGATTTTGGAGCCCAGAAAAATAAAGTCTGACACTGTTTCCCCATCTATTTGCCATGAAGTGATGGGACCAGATGCCGCGATTTTAGTTTTCTGAATGATGAGTTTTATGCCAACTTTTTCACTCTCCTCTTTCACTTTCATCAAGAGGCTCTTTAGTTCTTTACTTTCTTCCATAAGGGTGGTGTCATCTGCATATCTGAGGTTATTGATATTTCTCCTGGCAATCTTGATTCCAGCTTATGCTTCATCCAGCCCAGCATTTCTCATGATGTACTCTGCATATAAGTTAAATAAGCAGGGTGACAATATATAGCCTTGACGTACTCCTTTTCCTATTTGGAACCAGTCTGTTGTTCCATGTCCAGTTCTGGACTCAAATATTTTATATTTTGCAATAAAGTCTTTTTGTTATTCATGTTTTATTATGTCCTTCTTCATGTCCCTCTTTTATTTTTCATGATTTTATCTTTCATGGCAAAATTGCCTTATGATAAATCAGTTATGTCATGAAAATGTTTGCAGCAAGAAGATTTGCAGCAAAGATGTCCAACAAAGATACTTTAGGTGAAAACATCCAATCTGGTTATCATCATCTTGTGTTACAGTTAGGAAAATGATGTCAAGAGCTTAATGGTTGATGATTTTCCTGAATTATTGCATTCTATACAAATGAAGAAAGAACCGAAATCTGAATTGCAACACCACCTGCTCTCTGTGAATATTTGAGAAGTTTTTGCTTTCACACATACTGGCTACATCTTCCAGTTAAACGCTCTGCAGGAAACCCTTCATCTCCAAGGCGACACTATAGTTTTTTGCATCACTGCTTATACTCTTGTTATTACCAGTATTTTAAAGAATATATTAAACAGTCTTAAATTCACTGAAGTTGTTCAGTTTCATCCAAGAAAAGGATTGACCAAGATCAAATTAGCATTTAGTTAGCTATTTTAAATACAAGTCAAGCTTGTTGAACAATGATGACAGGGTGATTCAGAATGGGTCATATACAGAATTTCCCTTCAAATTAAAATTCTCCCATGCTTAAGAGAAAAGTGCAAAAGAGACATGTGGGCTGACAAAACCTAGACAGTTCATCTCCATCATAGAAGAGGCATATCTTTAAAGCAATCAGAATAATTTTTTTTTTACATGGAAATTCTGAGTCAAGATTCAGAAAATTTCCAAGAGTCAAGATGATCCCCAAAGCAAGATTTTAAGTAAGATATTTTGAGATCCCATACCAAGGTCCCAGGGGAGAAGCTAACAGTAGAGGGGACAGAGTCAGGAGCGGGACTATGGGATCTTCTCTGACTTGCAAGCTCTGACTCTGACTGTGGTGGTCATCAGTTCAAACTACATCGTCCACAAGAGTGTGGGAACTCAGCTTAGTGAGCTGGTAGAGCCAGAAGGGAAATCCAGTTTGACAGGTAGGGTGGGGGGAAGGAGTGCCCAGGCAATGGTGATGTGGACTCAGGTAAGTGCACCAACATGGTGATATAGTCCAGATGAACTGCTTTTTTGGAGCATGACTCCAGGACTAACAGAGTTGGGAAGGAGAATAGGATCCAGTGCCCAAGAAAAGGAGAATGGCCAGACATAGGTAGAGATCCTTAGTTCAGTACAGATCAGTCGCTCAGTCGTGTCTGACTCTTTGTGACTCCATGAACTGCAGCACGCCAGGCCTCCCTGTCCATCACCAACTTCCAGAGTTCACTCAAACTCACGACCATTGAGTCAGTGATGCCATCAAGCCATCTCATCCTCTGTCATTCCCTTCTCCTCCTGCCCCCAATCCCTTCCAGCATCAGAGTCTTTTCCAATGAGTCAACTTTTCGCATGAGTTGACCAAAATATCGGAGTTTCAGCTTTAGCATCAGTCTTTCCAAGGAACACCCAGGGCTGATCTCCTTTAGAATGGACTGGTTGGATCTCCTTGCAGTCCAAGGGACTCTCAAGAGTCTTCTCCAACACCACAGTTCAAAAGCATCAATTCTTCGGTGCTCAGCTTTCTGCACAGTCCAACACTCACATCCATACATGACCACTGGAAAAACCATAGCCTTGACTAGACGGACCTTTGTTGGCAAAGTAATGTCTCTGCTTTTGAATATGCTATCTAGGTTGGTCATAACTTTCCTTCCAATGAGTAAGCATCTTTTAATTTCATTGTTGCAATCACCATCTGCAGTGATTTTGAATCCAAAAAAAAATAAAGTCTAACACTGTTTCCCCATCTATTTGCCATGAAGTGATGGGACTGGATGCCAGTCCCTTGGACTGCAAGGAGATCCAACCAGTCTATTCTGAAGGAGATCAGCCCTGGGATTTCTTTGGAAGGAATGATGCTAAAGCTGAAATTCCAGTACTTTGGCCACCTCATGCAAAGAGTTGACTCAACGGAGAAGACTCTGATGCTGGGAGGGATTGAGGGCAAGAGGAGAAGGGGACAACAGAGGATGAGATGGCTGGATGGCATCACTGACTCAATGGATGTGAGTCTGAGTGACCTCCGGGAGTTGGTGATGGACAGGGAGGCCTGGTGTGCTGCGAATCATGGGGTCCCAAAGAGTCGGACATGACTGAGCGACTGATCTGATCTGATCTGACCTGATGGGACCAGATGCCATGATCTTCGTTTTCTGAATGTTGAGCTTTAAGCCAACTTTTTCACTCTCCACTTTCACTTTCATCAAGAGGCTCTTTAGTTCTACTTCACTTTCTGTCATAAGGGTGGTGTCATCTGCATATCTGAGGTGATTGATATTTCTCCTGGCAATCTTGATTCCAGCTTGTGCTTCTTCCAGCCCAGCGTTTCTGTACTCTGCATAGAAGTTAAATAAGCAGGGTGACAATATATAGCCTTGACGTACTCCTTTTCCTATTTGGAAGCAGTCTGTTGTTCCTTGTCCAGCTCTAACTGTTGCTTCCTGACCTGCATATAGGTTTCTCAAGAGGCAGGTCAGGTGGTCTGGTATTCCCATCTCTTTCAAAATTTTCCACAGTTTATTGTGATCCACACAGTCAAAGGCTTTGGTGTTATTACTCACTTAGAGCCAGACATCCTGGAATGTGAAGTCAAGTGGGCCTTAGGAAACATCACTACGAACAAAGCTAGTGGAGGTGATGGAATTCCAGTTGAACTATTTCAAAGCCTGAAAGATGATGCTGTGAAAGTGCTGCACTCAATATGCCAGCAAATTTGGAAAACTCAGCAGTGGCCACAGGACTGGAAAAGGTCCATTTTCATTCCAATCCCAAAGAAAGGCAATGCCAAGGAGGGCTCAAACTACTGCACAACTGCACTCATCTAACATGCTAGTAAAGTAATGCTCAAAATTCTCCAAGCCAGGCTTCAGCAATACGTGAACCATGAACTTCCAGATGTTCAAGCTGATTTTAGAAAAGGTAGAGGAACCAGAGATCAAATTGCCAACATCTGCTGGATCATCAAAAAAGAAGAGAGTTCCAGAAAAACATCTATTTCTGCTTTATTGACTATGCCAAATCTTTTGACTATGTAGAGATCCTAGATCAGATCAGATCAGTCACTCAGTCATGTCCGACTCTTTGCGACCCCATGAATCACAGCACACCAGGCCTCCCTGTCCATCACCAACTCCCGGAGGTCACTCAGACTCACATCCATCGAGTCAGTGATGCCATCCAGTCATCTCATCCTCCGCCATCCCCTTCTCCTCTTGCCCCCAATCCCTCCCAGCATCAGAGTCTTCTCCGATGAGTCAACTCTCTGCATCAGGTGGCCAAAATACTGGAGTTTCAGCTTTAGCATCATTCCTTCCAAAGAAATCCCAGGGCTGATCTCCTTCAGAATGGACTGGTTGGATCTCCTTGCAGTCCAAGGGACTCTCAAGAGTCTTCTCCAACACCACAGTTCAAAAGCATCAATTCTTCGGTGCTCAGCCTTCTTCACAGTCCAGCTCTCACATCCATACATGACCACAGGAAAGACCATAGCCTTGACTAGGCGAACCTTTGTTGGCAAAGTAATGTCTCTGCTTTTGAACATGCTATCTAGGTTGGTCATAACTTTCCTTCCAAGGAGTAAGCGTCTTTTAATTTCATGGCTGCAGTCACCATCTGCAGTGATTTTGGAGCCCAGAAAAATAAAGTCTGACGCTGTTTCCCCTGTTTCCCCATCTATTTCCCATGTAGTGATGGGACCAGATGCCATGATCTTCGTTTTCTGAATGTTGAGCTTTAAGCCAACCTTTTCACTCTCCACTTTCACTTTCATCAAGAGGCTTTTTAGTTCCTCTTCACTTTCTGCCATAAGGGTGGTGTCATCTGCATATCTGAGGTTATTGATATTTCTCCCAGCAATCTTGATTCCAACTTGTGTTTCTTCCAGTCCAGCTTCTTCCATGATGTACTCTACATATAAGTTAAATAAACGGATCCTAAGCACGGCCATGAGAAATGCTGGACTGGAGGAAACACAAGCTGGAATCAAGATTGCCGGGAGAAATATCAATAACCTCAGATATGCAGACGACACCACCCTTATGGTAGAAAGTGAAGAGGAACTAAAAAGCCTCTTGATGAAAGTGAAAGTGGAGAGTGAAAAGGTTGGCTTAAAGCTCAACATTCAGAAAACGAAGATTATGGCATCTGGTCCCATCACTACATGGGAAATAGATGGAGAAACAGGGGAAACAGCGTCAGACTTTATTTTTCTGGGCTCCAAAATCACTGCAGATGGTGACTGCAGCCATGAAATTAAAAGACGCTTACTCCTTGGAAGGAAAGTTATGACCAACCTAGATAGCATATTCAAAAGCAGAGACATCACTTTACCAACAAAGGTTCACCTAGTCAAGGCTATGGTCTTTCCTGTGGTCATGTATGGATGTGAGGCTGGACTGTGAAGAAGGCTGAGCACCGAAGAATTGATGCTTTTGAACTGTGGTGTTGGAGAAGACTCTTGAGAGTCCCTTGGACTGCAAGGAGACCCAACCGGTCCATTCTGAAGGAGATCAGCCCTAGGATTTCTTTGGAAGGAATGATGCTCAAGCTGAAACTCCAGTATTTTGGCCACCTCACTCGAAGAGTTGACTCATCGGAGAAGACTCTGATGCTGGGAGGGATTGAGGGCAGGAGGAGAAGGGGACGACAGAGGATGAGATGGCTGGATGGCATCACTGACTCGATGAATGTGAGTCTGAGTGACCTCCGAGAGCTGGTGATGGATAGGGAGGCCTGGCGTGCTGCAGTTCATGGGGTCGCAAAGAGTCGGACATGACTGAGCGACTGATCTGATCTGATCTGAAGCATGGTCAAATGGCTAGTATTTATAAACACTACAGTTTCATCAGAAAAAAGGGACAGAAACATCTATTCATATTGACTGAGCAAGCACAGCAGGAAGTAGCTGAGGCCTGTAGCTTGGATGAGGGAGCATGCCAATTAGCAGCCCACTTTGGCTTGGTGACTCCCATGCCCAAGAAGCAGAAAACTGCCTAGGCCTCTCCTGGTAGATGTGCTCAGGGTACTCCAGGTCTCCAAGCTTGACTTGGGGAAGAGAACTAGAGGCCTCAGTGCCCATCACCACACAAAGTCTGGAGGTCAGGGACTGCATTCTTGCTTTGAAGGGCACTGCTCATCTACACCTCAGCTCTGGCACCACAGAAGGGCACGTGGCTAATCTCTGGCAGATGGAATACAGGTGCCATTCTTCTGCCTTAATGTCTGGGCCTCTCTCCATCACCATCAACTGAGAAACCCATCAGGTACTCAGAAACCCACCTCTTTCAAGTGAGATGGGTGCAATCAGATCAATGTGTTGTCTCCACTAGGTAATACATTTGTACTTATAGATACGTGTGTACGTGTGTAAGTCACTTTAGTCGCGTCCAACTCTTTGCAACCCCATGGACTATAGCCTGCCAGGCTCCTCTGTCCATGACATTCTCCAGGCAAGAGTACTGGAGTGGGTTGCCATGCTCTCCTCCAGGGCATCTTCCTCACCCAGGGATTGAACCCATGTCTAATTATGTCTCCTGCATTGACAGGCAGATTCTTTATCACTAACACCACCTGGGAAGCCCAATAAAGACACACCCAAAGTCAAAAAATGTAGCTCCTAAACCTAACATCAGTATATTTTCTGAAGTGGTATAAATGTGCGGCTCTGATGCTTGGCTTATAAGGAAGAAGAGGGAAGAAAATAAATTGGGGATATGGTGATTTTTGTGTTGTGGACTAGTTGTGAGTCATCTTTACATCCTTCTCAAAGACAGTCCTGATCTAAAAAGTAACCACTATGGAAACCTCTCATATTTTCTAGCATTTGAATATTCTGGAATCACTATAAGTTTTTTGATCATAAACTTAGGTATATAGATTATATTTTAGTATTCTCATTTGACAGTTAGAAAATTAGAGCTTCAAACAATGGAGTCATTTGTCCAGAGTTATCAGTTGTAAGTAGAGGAGTTTGAGCCCAAACTTGCTCCCATATCTTCTGAGTTTCAGACCCTGCTTGTGTAAAAGAATTTTGTACCAGACACTTACTAAAAATGGCAAGACTGATTTTATTTGAGATAACTGCAGTAGGGGAGAGACTTCATTGTATCATCTGAGCTCAACTCCACTAAACAAAAAGCAGTAGGCTTTTTAAATTCTGGAGGACACTGAAGGAAAAGTACTGACTGCTGCTGGGGCGGGGTGGGGGGACAGTCAGTGTGATCAGGCCATCTGTGCTCACTGTCTGGTACTTATCAAAGTTAGGCTCCCACTATCCCACAGACACTGGGTAACACTGGCTCTTGCTTGGTGATTACATTTCAAAGAGATGGCTCCCAGGTCCTTGAAAAGGAGGTTCCTGGGTTGCAGAAGATACATCTCAAAAGGACGGAGAAAGGATTTACCATTGTAAGTTTTATAAAATATATGCTCTAAGAAAAGAGAAGTCGGAGGCTTATAGTCAGGTTTTGGCTGGAACGAGCTGTACATTCTTTTGGCAGCATTAAGCTTTCACAGGCAGGCTCTTTAAGGGAACTTGAATAGTCATCCTAGGGACACAGCCTCAAGCTGATAGACTAGTTTGTTCAAGTCTCTTAGTGTGGAGGTAGATGAAGTCATTTGTGCCGAGTTGTGCAGATTTCACCTGCTACCACTCTGAGTGGGTTCTCCATTTTAGTGCTAGACGGACTGGCTCTCAGGCTTCTAGGGATGTCTCCCTGATGCCAGCCCTCGAGAGAAGCTACTTCATGTTTCAGAATCCTGACAACTCCAAGCCTTACATAAAAGCCATGTCTGCGCTTAATTTCTCACCATCCTACTAGAATCCAAGTGAAGGATTACTTTCTCTTAGGCTAAAGGGCCAACTATCCCACTTTCTGCCTTGTGTCTCAGAAGTACCGTTGTCCTATAGCTGTTAGACAACTGTGGCCTTGCACCCTAGAGGGAGCCAAACTTTTCACTAAATCTGTTTGCTCTGGAAAACTTGCTGAAAGACTCAGCAGGGGGAGGAAAGATATTATTGTTATTTTCCACTGTTTGATTCATGTAGCATTCATTAGATGATTATAACCATTGGAATTTGATGGATGCGGCAGTCTGTCTTGTCACTATATTTCTGAGTTGCTCCATAGCTACTCAATAATTACCACGCAGCAAAGTGGGGGCATGTTCAAAAATGCTAATGAATTATCAGTTTTCTTTAAGCCTCATTAGATTTCTGGATAGCAAAACCTCCGATTGACAAGATCTCATCCAACATGATTTACCGAAGTCTCTTGTTGCTTGTCAGGCACAGCAGTATCTCTGCATGCATGAGGAAGTGTGGAAAACAGCAGTTTCCCGCTGTGCCATTATCTTACACACTTGTTTTTGTTAGAGCTTTTTGTGTATGCATCTGTGGTGTATGTGTGTTGTAGAGGTGGAAGAGCGTAGACTGAGATCTCTGGAGAAGCTTTCAAAAAGGGCAGTACTGAATTCTATTACAGAACTGAATTTTCTGGTTGGAAATTATTTTAGATTCATCTTGAACTATTGCCTTTCAATCCCAAATCTACTTTTCTCATATAAGTAAATGGTAAAACAATCTGCCCAGTTCTTCTGGCCAAAAGCCTAGGCATCATCCTTGATCACCTTCTCTCCCATAGCTCTCACATGCAATACATCAGGAAATTCAGTTGGCTCTACCTCCAAAATCTATCTTAACTCTATCCTCCTCTATCGCCATTACCACATCTCTAGGCAAAGCCACTTTCCTCTCTTTTCTAGTCTATTGTACCCACTTCATCTTTTGGTCTCCTTCTTGCCCCCTTAAAATTCATTTTTCCCAACGTAGTCAAAATGATCTTTATGAAGCTAATTCAGATTGTTGCACACCACTCTCCTGCTTCCCCCCACCAAGTGATAGGCAAGCAGAATAAAACTCAAAGTCCTTTACACAGTTGACATGGTCTTACAGGAACTGGTTCTTATCTACCCCTCAGACCTCATCTCTTGGTTTTCTCTCCATCATTCACTACCTTCTAGACAGGCCTACCTCATTCCCACCTTGGAGCCTTTGCATTTCCCGTCGTCTCTGCCTGGAACTTTATTTCCTCTGAGTTTCACATGGATGGGTCCTTTATTATTTGGGTTTCAGCTCAAATATCATCCAAATTAATTCCTCGGAGAGCAGCCTCCTACCTCCAGACACTTTTTACAAGAGTGCTCAGCTTTGTTTTCTTCAGAGCAATTATTTCTTGGGATTTTATAACAGTTTTCATGTCTGTTTATTGCCTGCCTCCCACAACTTGCACACACGCATCGTGAGGACAGGGACCTTGCTTTTCTTGGCACCTGCTAATCCTTAGCTGTACCCAGAAGAGAGCCTGGCACATAACAGGAGCTTACAGAAAATGGACTGAAGGGATGAGGGAGTGAAAGAAGAAATGGAGGAATCTAGTACCACTTCTTTCTTTGTGAAATGATGAAACTGAAGTCACAAACTGAAAGTGGCTTGTCCAAAATTACAAAGAGGAGACTCTACTGTGCTCCTCATCTCCACTGTCACGATCTTTCCCACATCTCAAAGTGGCTGTCAACCAGGGTGATTTTGCCGACCAGGGGACATTTTATAATATCTGGAGAGATTTTTGGTTGTCTTCACTGTGGAGAGATTGCTACTGGCAGTGAGAACAAGGCCTGGGATGCTGCTAAACATCCTACAATACACAGGACAATCTCCAGCAACAAAGAATTCTCTGGCTGAAGATGTCAAGAGTGCTGAAGTTGAAGCCCCCAAGCAAGTCAAAACCTCCAAATCCCCTAACTTAAAGGAAGGTTACTCCTTCTGCTTTCTTTGTTCTTCTTCTGGGCCACTGGAAAACCTTACATAAACCAGCTTTTCTGTCCAATGAGTAGTCACTTTTCATCCAAGAAAGATGCTGTCTTTGATCACTAGATTCATCTTTTCTCTCTTGAAGGTAAGTTTTCCAACATTTAATTAGCATAGAACATGGCCACTGAGTTGACATTCAATTAATACTAGTTTAAAGTTTGTTAAAGAAATTAGCTGCTTTAGCATTCCTTTCTGCTCATCTACATTCTTTCAGTCCTAAATTTTACCACTTCCAGGGGGCCTTTTCTGAGTCCCAGAGAGAGTTCGTATCTCCCTTACATAATATTCTCCTAGTACTTAACTTATTTTAAATGAAATACTGACTTAAACCCAGGAGTCACTCATTTTTCTACCACGTCTAGTGGTCTCTGCATTCCTTGAGGGCAGGTACCAAGTCTCAGCACAACACTGGGCAGAGTGGGTGCTTGGTGAGTACATTTCAAAAGGAAGACACATGTCTCTGACAGGCTGCATATCCATTCAAAGTGACAACAAAGAAAACCTTGCAAAATAAACACAAGAGAGAAGGAAATGCTTTCCTCATTCACTGTAGCCAAAGGAAGTTGGGAGGCAGGCTTTTTAATTGATGTATCTTTTCAGAATATCACTTCTCTTTTGTGGATGAAGGCAGGCATTCATGAGTCGGGCCAATGGAGCCTGCTCCCCACCAACTAGAGAACAGACAGAATGAGCAGTTATCTCTAAATTGATGGCGAGGTTCCCAGGAGTGGGAGGAAGTATGGTCTCTGCAAATCCTTAAGCGAATGAAAGGGACAGGTGGGGAGCAGGCTCTGTGATCAGCACCCCAAGGGAGATAAGGAAAACAAAGTAGCAACCTCTCCTGCTTTCAGGAAGCAGGTTTGTTCGCCTTAAGCCTGGTGTGCTATTTAACTCAACACAGCTGCAAACAAACAAGATTAGACTTGAATGATTGATTTCCTTTTAAAATAGAACGTGAAACAAAAGCATTTTTGTTGTTGTTGTCACTGTGGGCAAAGCAATGGCAGTGCCTGTGGAGAAAAACAATTCCAATACACCAATTCCTTCCACATTAGCTTAAATGACTTGTTTAAAACGCATAACATTAAACCTAGAAAGGCCAGTTAGAAGTATTTCTATGTTTCCATTTTATGGAGGAGGAAACTGAGACCTGAGGAGGAAGAAGGACTGACCCCCCAAATCACACAACAATGACAAAGTCAAAATCTAGAACTAAGATTTCCTGTCTCCTGGGTCTACTCAGATATCTGAGATGTGGAGAGGGGGAAGGTCTTTGAATCAAAGATTCTCAATACCTGAGCTCCAGATTTTATCAAACTACAAATTGTCTGACTTTGGGCAAGTCACTTTTCCTTTCTTCACTTCCCTCATCTGTGAAATAATGGGTTTAGAATGAATGACCCATAAGACTTCTCCCAGTAGCAAAATTATCTAACCATAATTTCAATAAATGTTAATACCAAATAAATAAAATGTACAGGATGCATACTACATACCAGATGCTATGCAAAATGTTTTTTTTTCCCCCACGAGATAGCTTATTTAATCTTTACAGCCCTGCAAAGTAGGCGTGTTTGTCACTTCCATTTGCATATGAGAAAGCTGGAACTCAGGTTAAGTAACTAGTTCAGAGTCACACAACTGGTATGTGGTGACAGTGGGATCTGAGCATCCCCCTGTCTGAGAGCATCCACCTGTCTGACTTCAGAGATGGAACTTCCAAGGTCAACAAGTGTTCAAATGCTAGTACTATCCAGTTCTTCCAGGGAATAAGAACTCGTACCCATCCCCACAGAGGTCCCCCAGTTTAGGACACTCTGATTGTGACAGAGTAAAACAGACAGAGTGTAGCTTGTACGCATTGATCCAATAATGCTGCAAGACCACCAAGAAGTGTAATATTTTTTCTATAAAATAGTTCCTTAGATAAGAGAGGATTGCTTTTATGACCCTTATTCTGAGAATCTTCTCCAAATTTCCAGTTACCTCCCTGGTTCTTTGTTTGGGCCTTTGTTCAACTCCCTTACTAGCCCCAGCAGAATAACTCTGTTCTCACTCAAAATATCTCATACTTTCTACTTAGATTGTAATTACTGATCAACTCCCCAGTAATTTCTAGAGAGGTGGGAGCAGAGCAGATGATTTCAGTGCAAACTAGAACAGGGTCTCTTTTATTTGGGGCCATGATAGAGTCACAGGGATTTATCCTTCCATCTTACACAACTTAAAATTAAAAAAAGCAAAGTAACACAAAGAAAGGAAATAACAAAGATAAAAGCAGCAATATATGAAATAGAAAATAGAATAATAATAGAGAAAAATCAATGATTTGAGGAGATTACTAAATTGGTAAACCTGTAGTCATACTGATTAGGGAAAAAAAGACAGAAAGATTACAGGAATAACCAATATCAGGAATGAAAAAGGGCATCGCTATAGATTTTATTGATATTAAAAGGATAAAAATGAAATATTATGAATAACTTTATGCCAATATATTCTATATATTATTTGAAATGGACAAATGCTTTGAAAAACACAAATTTCTAAGTTCACTAAAAATAAGCTAACTCTAATATACACATTTTTATTAGAGATATTGAATAAATAATTAATAACCTTTCAGAAAAAGAGAAATCACTATACCCATATACTTTCACTGGTGGATTCTATCAAGCACTGAAAGAAGAAATTTTACTAATTCTCCATAATCTCTTCCATAAAATAAAAGCAGAAGGAACACTTTCTATCTCAATTTTTGAAGCCAGCATTGTCCTTGATACCCCAGCTAGAAAAAGATATTGCATAAAAAGGAAACATAAACCTATATCCCTCTTTATGCAAAAATTCCTAACAAAATTTAAGTAAATTTAACAGTATGGAGCACTGCAATTCATGGGGTCATAAAGAGTCGGCCACGACTGAGCAATTGAACTGAACTGAACAGTATGGAAAGAGGTTAACATATGATGAATAAGTGAGGTGAGCTAGAGCCAGACATCCTGGAATGTGAAGTCAAGTGGGCCTTAGGAAGCATCACTACGAACAAAGATAGTGGAGGTGATGGAATTCCAGTTGAGCTATTCCAAATCCTGGAAGATGATGCTGTGAAAGTGCTGCACTCAATATGCCAGCAAATTGGGAAAACTCAGCAATGGCCACAGGACTGGAAAAGGTCAGTTTTCATTCCAATCCCGAAAAAGGCAATGCCAAAGAATGCTCAAACTACCGCACAATTGCACTCATCTCACACGCTAGTCAGGGAAGGCAATGGCACCCCACCCCAGTACTTTTGCCTGGAAAATCCCATGGATGGAGGATCCTGGTAGGCTCCAGTTCATGGGGTCACTAAGAGTCAGACACGACTGAGCGACTTCACTTTCACTTTTCACTTTCATGCATTGAAGAAGGAGATGGCAACCCACTCCAATATTCTTGCCTGGAGAATCCCAGGGACGGGGGAGCCTGGTGAGCTTCCGTCTATGGGATCGCACAGAGTCGGACATGACTGAAGCGACTCAGCAGCAGCAGCACACGCTAGTAAATAATGCTCAAAATTCTCCAAGCCAGGCTTCAACAATATGTGAACCATGAACTTCCAGATGTTCAAGCTGGTTTTAGAAAAGGCAGAGGAACCAGAGACCAAATTGCCACCTCTGCTGGATCATGGAAAAAGCAAGAGAGTTCCAGAAAAACATCTATTTCTGCTTTATTGACTATGCCAAAGCCTTTGACTGTGTGGATCACAATAAACTGTGGAAAATTCTGAAAGAGATGGGAATACCAGACCATCTGATCTGCCTCTTGAGAAATCTGTATGCAGGTCAGGAAGCAACAGTTAGAACTGTACATGGAACAACAGACTGGTTCCAAATAGGAAAAGGAGTTCGTCAAGGTTGTATATTGTCACCCTGCTTATTTAACTTATATGCAGAGAACATCATAAGAAACACTGGACTGGAGGAAACACAAGCTGGAATCGAGATTGCCAGGAGAAATATCAATAACGTCAGATATGCAGATGACACCACCCTTATGGCAGAAAGCGAAGAGGAACTAAAAAGCCTCTTGATGAAAGTGAAAGTGGAGAGTTAAAAAGTTGACTTAAAGCTCAACATTCAGAAAATGAAGATCATGGCATCTAGTCCCATCACTTCATGGGAAATAGATGGGGAAACAGGGGAAACAGTGTCAGACTTTATTTTTCTGGGCTCCAAAATCACTGCAGATGGTGACTGCAGCCATGAAATTAAAAGATGCTTACTCCTTGGAAGGAAAGTTATGACCAACCTAGATAGCATATTCAAAAGCAGAGACATTACTTTGCCAACAAAGGTCTGTCTAGTCAAGACTATGGTCTTTCCTGTGGTCATGTATGAATGTGAGAGCTGGACTGTGAAGAAGGCTGAGAGCTGAAGAATTGATGCTTTTGAACTGTGGTGTTGGAGAAGACTCTTGAGAGTCCCTTGGACTGCAAGGAGATCCAACCAGTCCATTCTGAAGATCAGCCCTGGGATTTCTTTGGAAGGAATGATGCTAAAGCTGAAACTCCAGTACTTTGGCCACCTGATGCGAAGAGTTGACTCATTGGAGAAGACTCTGATGCTGGGAGGGATTGGGGGCAGGAGGAGAAGGGGACGACAGAGGATGAGATGGCTGGATGGCATCACTGACTCGATGAACGTGCGTCTCAGTGAACTCCAGGACTTGGTGATGGAAGGGAGGCCTGGCGTGCTGCGATTCATAAGGTCGCAAAGAGTCGGACATGATGATCGACTGATCTGATCTGATCTGATCACATAAACATGCTTTCTTAAACACCTGAAAATCAATCAGTGGAATTTACCACATTAAAAGACTTTAAAAAAAAAACCCTACATAATCATCTCAATAGATACAGAAGAAAACATTTGATAGAATTCAATGTCTATTCATGGTTAAAAACTCCTCAGTTCAGTTCAGTCGCTCAGTCGTGTCTGACTCTTTGCAACCCCATGAATCACAGCACGCCAGGCCTCTCTGTCCATCACCAACTCCCAGAGTTCACTCAGACTCACGTCCATCGAGACAGTGATGCCATCCAGCCATCTCATCCTCTATTGTCCCCTTCTCCCCCTGCCCCCAATCCCTCCCAGCATCAGAGTCTTTTCCAATGAGTCAGATCTTTGCAGGAGGTGGCCAAAGTACCAGAGTTTCAGCTTTAGCATCATTCTCTCCAAAGAAATCCCAGAGCTGATCTTCAGAATGGACTGGTTGGATCTCCTTGCAGTCCAAGGGACTCTCAAGAGTCTTCTCCAACACCACAGTTCAAAAGCATCAGTTCTTCAGCGCTCAGCCTTCTTCACAGTCCAGCTCTCACATTCATACATGACCACAGGAAAGACCATAGCCTTGACTAGACAGACCTTTGTTGGCAAAGTAATGTCTTTGCTTTTGAATATGCTATCTAGGTTGGTCATAACTTCCCTTCCAAGAAGTAAGCATCTTTTAATTTCATGGCTGCAGTCACCATCTGCAGTGATTTTGGAGCCCAGAAAAATAAAGTCTGACACTGTTTCCACTGTTTCCCCATCTATTTCCCATGAAGTGATGGGACCAGATGCCATGATCTTCGTTTTCTGAATGTTGAGTTTTAAGCCAACTTTTTCACTCTCCTCTTTCACCTTCATCAAGAGGCTTTTTAGTTCCTCTTCACTTTCTGCCATAAGGGTGGTGTCATCTGCATATCTGAGGTGATTGATATTTTCCCAGCAATCTTGATTCCAACTTGTGCTTCCTCCAGCCCAGCATTTCTCATGATGCACTCTGCATATAAGTTAAATAAGCAAGGTGACAATATACAGTCTTGACATACTCCTTTTCCTATTTGGAACCAGTCTGTTGTTCCATGTCCAGTTCTAACTGTTGCTTCCTGACCTGCATACAGATTTCTCAAGAGGCAGATCAGGCGGTATTCCCATATCTTTCAGAATTTTCCACAGTTTATTGTGATCCACACAGTCAAAGGCTTTGGCATAGTTAATAAAGCAGAAATAGATGTTTTTCTGGAACTCTCTTGCTTTTAACATGATCCAGCAGATGTTGGCAATTTGGTCTCTGGTTCCTCTGCCTTTTCTAAAACTAGCTTGAACATCTGGAAGTTCACGGTTCACGTATTGCTGAAGCCTGGCTTGGAGAATTTTGAGCATTACTTTACTAGCATGTGAGATGAGTGCAATTGTGTGGTAGTTTGAGCATTCTTTGGCATTGCCTTTCTTGGGGATTGGAATGAAAACTGACCTTTTCCAGTCCTGTGGCCACTACTGAGTTATCCCAATTTGCTGGCATATTGAGTGCAGCACTTTCACAGCATCATCTTCCAGGATTTGGAATAGCTCAACTGGAATTCCATCACTCCACTAGCTTTGTTCGTAGTGATGCTTTCTAAGGCCCATTTGACTTCACATTCCAGGATGTCTGGCTCTAGGTCAGTTATCACACCATCGTGATTATCTGGGTCGGAAGATCTTTTTTGTACAGTTCTTCTGTGTATTCTTGCCACCTCTTCTTAATATCTTCTGCTTCTGTTAGGTCCACACCATTACTGTCCTTTATCGAGCCCATCTTTGCATGAAATGTTTCCTTGGTATCTCTAATTTTCTTGAAGAGATCTCTAGTCTTTCTCATTCTGTTGTTTTCCTCTATTTCTTTGCATTGATCGCTGAGGAAGACTTTCTTATCTCTTCTTGCTATTCTTTGGAACTCTGCATTCAGACGCTTCTAACTTTCCTTTTCTCCTTTGCTTTTTGCTTCTCTTCTTTTCACAGCTATTTGTAAGGCCTCCCCAGACAGCCATTTTGCTTTTTTGCATTTCTTTTCCATGGGGATGGTCTTGATCCCTGTCTCCTGTACAATGTCACAAACCTCATTCCACAGTTCATCAGGCACTCTATCTATCAGATCTAGGGCCTTAAATATATTTCTCACTTTCACTGTATAATCATAAGGGATTTGATTTAGGTCATACCTGTATGGTCTAGTGGTTTTCCCTATCTTCTTAAATTTCAGTCTGAATTTGGCAATAAGGAGTTCATGATTTGAGCCACAGTCAGCTCCCAGTCTTGTTTTTGTTGACTATATAGAGCATCTCCATCTTTGGCTGCAAAGAATATAATCAATCTGATTTTGGTGTTGACTATCTGGTGATGTCCATGTGTAGAGTCTTCTCTTGTGTTGTTGGAAGAGGGTGTTTGCTATGACCAGTGCATTTTCTTGGCAAAACTCTATTAGTCTTTGCCCTGCTTCATTCTTTATGCCTAGGCCAAATTTGCCTGTTACTTCAGGTGTTACTTGACTTCCTACTTTTGCATTCCAGTCCCCTATAATGAAAAGGACATCTTTTTTGGGTGTTATTTCTAAAAGGTCTTGTAGGTCTTCATAGAACCATTCAACTTCAGCTTCTTCAGCGTTACTGGTAGGGGTGTAGACTTGGATTACTGTGAAACTGAATGATTTGCCTTGGAAACGAACAGAGATCATTCTGTCATTTTTGAGATTGCATCCAAGTACTGCATTTCGGACTCTTTTGTTGACCATGATGGCCACTCCATTTCTTCTGAGGGATTCCTGCCCGTGGTAGTAGACATAATGGTCCTCGGAGTTAAATTCACCGATTCCAGTCCATTTTAGTTCACTGATTCCTAGAATGTCGATGTTCACTCTTGCCATCTCCTGTTTGACCACTTCCAATTTGCCTTGATTCATGGACCTAACATTCCAGGTTCTTGTGCAATATTGCTCTTTACAGCATCAGACCTTGCTTCTATCACCAGTCTCATCCACAACTGGGTATCGTTTTTTATTTGGCTCCATCCCTTCATTCTTTCTGAAGTTATTTCTCCACTGATCTCCAGTAGCATATTGGGCACCTACCAACCTAGGAAGTTCATCTTTCAGTGTCCTATCTTTTTGCCTTTTCATACTGTTCATGGGGTTCTCAAGGCAAGAATACTGAAGAGGTTTGCCATTCCTTTCTCCAGTGGACCACACTCTGTCAGACCTTTCCACCATGACCCGTCCATCTTGGGTGGCCCCACACAGCATGGCTTAGTTTCATTGAGTTTAGCTAAAGCTGTGTTCCATGTGATCAGGTTGGCTAGTTTTCTGTGATTATGGTTTCAGTCTGTCTGCCCTCTGATGCCCTCTCTCAGCGCCTACAGTCTTATTTGGGTTTCTCTTACCTTGGACATGGGGTATCTCTTTCACGGCTGCTACAGCAAAATGCAGCCACTGCTCCTTACCTTGGACGTGGGGTATCTCCTCGTGGCTGCCGCTCCTGACCTTGGACGTGGGGTATCTACTCTCGGCCTCCGCTTAGCTCCTCTCTGCCGCTCCTGCACTGCGCAGCCGCCACTCACTGCAATAGAGCAAGAAAAACCTTAATGCAATTTGAAAAGGAAGAAATGAAATTGCCATTGTCTGATGCTGTTAAAGATTTAGTACAGGAGGAGAAGGGGGCAACAGAGGATAAGATGGTTAGATAGCATAACCAATTCAATGGACATGAGTTTGTGCAAACTCCAGGAGATAGAGCAAGACAGGGAAGCCTGGTGTGCTACAGTCCATGGGGTCACAAAGAGTTAGACATGACTGAGTCTAACAATAATATGAACAACAATAACATGATGACATAACGCATTTGCAGGAAATCCCAAGAAATCTCCAAATCAGCTACAAGAACTAATAAGTGAGTTTATCAAGTTTGCAGAATACATAAAACTTATCTATAAGCAATAAAAATATTTTATATAAGCAATAAACTATCATAAATAGAATTTTGAAATAACATATCATCAAACTGAAGTAATTACTGATGCATTTGCCAAAAGATGTGTAAAGCTTTTACACTGAAAACTACAAAGTATGATGAGAAATGTGAAAGAATATCTAAAGAAATAGGATATGTCACACACACAGATTGGAAGACTAAATTTTTGAAAGGTTAATTTTTTTCTAAATTGATCTATAGAGTCAGTACAATTTCAATTAAGACTCCACTTTTATACAATAGTAAATTTTCAAGCTGTTTGCAAAGTCTATGACAATTCAAAGGACTCACAGTGGCTCAAACTGTTTGCAAAGCAAGAACAAAGTTGCTGAATTCATAGTAACTGAGTTCAAAATTAATCTAAAATATTATGACAGTATAGGATTGGGATACAGTTACAGAAACTTATCAATGCAACAGAATAGAGTACATTGAAGGATTCACAGTGACTAAAACAGTTTGAAAATCAAGAACAAAGTTGCCGAACTCATACTAACTGATTTCAAAATTAATCTAAAATAGTAAGACAGTATAGAATTGGGATACAGTTAGAGAAACTTATCAGGGCAACAGAATAGAGTACAGAATTAGATCCACATGAACATACATGGTCAATTGATTTTTGACAAAAATCCAAATAAATTAAATGGGGAAAAGGATACATTTTCAACTCATTCTACTGGCACAATTTGATAGCCATATTAAAAAAAATCAACTGGAACTCATCACAATATACACAATGTAACTCACATGGAACACAGACAATCGCAAGGGAAAACTGCAAAACATTTGGAAGAGTAGGAAATGTCTTAGCGATGTTAGGTTAGGAAACGCTATCTTAAGTAAGACACTGAGAACATAAAGTATGAAATAAAAACATAGGATGTTGAATTTTATCAAACTTTGCTCTTCAAAAGATATTGTTAAGAAAATAATAGTCATGCCACAGATTAGGGAACAACATTTGCATAATACATATCTGGCAAAAGACTTTTATCTAGGATATATAAAGAACTGTTACAATTCAATAATGAGAAGACAACCTAATTTTTTTAAATGGGCAAATAATTTCAACTGGCACTCCATGAAAGAAGATATACAGATGGCATATAAGCATATACAGAAATGCCTGACTTTATTTATTGATCTATGAAATGCAAATTAAACCACAATGATAAAACTGCACATTGATTAGAATGGCTAAGGTTAAAAAACAAAAGAAAATAATTTCAAATATTGATAAGGACAAGTAGAATGCTCATGTACTGCTGGTGGGAATATAAAATGGTACAACCATTTTGGGAAGCAGTTGTAAAATTTCTTATAAAGTTAAACATATACCTGTAATGTAATACAATCATTTCACTCCTAAATACCCACCCAAGAGAAATGAAAGTGCATATTCACAAGAAGAGCTTTACATAAATATTCATAGCAGTGCTATCAGTATTAGCTCAAAGTTGGACCTACCCAAATGTCTACCCTCAGGACAGTGTAAATAATTTGTGGCAAATCTGTTCAATGGATCAATGTTCAGCAATAAAAAGGAGCAGACTATTGATACATACCACAACATGGATAAATTTCAAAATAATTATACTGAGCCAGACAAAAACTGCATAGTTCATGATACCATGTGTATAAAATTCTAGAAAATACACACTAATATACAAAAACAGAAAGAAAGTCAGTGGCTTCTTGCAAATAAGAATAGAGGCAAGGGTATACTACAAAATGCATGAGGAAATTTTGGAATGATAGAAATCTTTATAATCTAATTATGGTATATTTACAGAGAGTAAACAAATGTTTAACCTTACATATTAAAGATGTGTAGTTTGTTGTACATTTAACACACCTCAATAAAGTGGCAAATCATTTTTTAAAGGAAGAAAGACAAAATTTTATAACAGGGAACTTGACAGAATCCTCAGTAAGAAAATTATATAAGAAAAAAAGACATTGAGGAACTGGTGGAAAGAAAACTCAAGTAAAAGCATTAATGTATTAGGAACAGGGCTTTGAGTCAATAGCATTCTGTCAAAGACATTCCAAGCATAGGTTGATTCAGATTGGCTTTATGGAAGAGATAATCTGCAAAGAGGCTTAAAGCAGTGGTTTTAGAATGTAGGCTGCAATATGACACATGAGTCTTGAGCAGAGTATTAGAAGAAAGAATATTAAATTTCAGGCTTGAAATTGTCACCTTGTCACACATTCTGCCTCCAAGCAGAGTTTAGAGATATTTGAAGAAGACAACTGTTTTACAGTCCATTTCTCTAAACTGTGTTCATAATATCAGGAAATGTCTAGCCATCTATCCAGGAGCCTTAGATTCGTATTTGACTCCTCTCCTCCCTTATTCCCCATGATAGCCATGGAAGAGAGACTTTCAGATCTCCCCTGAAGAGACAGCCTGCTGCAAGAATTAGAGGGAGCTGTACTGTTTTTTGATCCCTCACAGCATCTGAGCTAAATCCATTCTCTGGCAGCTCCCAGTCAATGAATGAATGAGCCTCACCACTTCTTCCCAATGAGGGATTTTCACCTGCCAATCCTGGGAATAGATTTAAGGGACTAGATCCGATAGACAGAGTGCCTGATGAACTATGGACTGAGGTTCGTGACACTGTACAGGAGACAGGAATCAAGACCATCCCCATGGAAAAGAAATGCAAAAAAGCAAAATGGCTGTCTGGGGAGGCCTTACAAATAGCTGTGAAAAGAAGAGAAGTGAAAAGCAAAGGAGAAAAGGAAAGACAGAAGCATCTGAATGCAGAGTTCCAAAGAATAGCAAGAAGAGATAAGAAAGCCTTCCTCAGTGATGAATGCAAAGAAATAGAGGAAAACAACAGAATGGGAAAGACTAGAGATCTCTTCAAGAAAATTAGAGATACCAAGGAAACATTTCATGCAAAGATGGGCTCGATAAAGGACAGTAATGGTGTGGACCTAACAGAAGCAGAAGATATTAAGAAGAGGTGGCAAGAATACACAGAAGAACTGTACAAGAAAGATCTTCAGGACCCAGATAATCACGATGGTGTGATCACTCACCTAGAGCCAGATATCCTGGAATGTGAAGGCAAGTGGGCCTTAGAAAGCATCACTACAAACAAAGCTAGTGGAGGTGATGGAATTCCAGTTCTATTTCACATCCTGGAAGATGATGCTGTGAAAGTGCTGCACTCAATATGCCAGCAAATTGGGAAAACTCAGCAGTAGCCACAGGACTGGAAAAGGTCCGTTTTCATTCCAATCCCAAAGAAAGGCAATGCCAAAGAGTGCTCAAACCACCACACAATTGCACTCATCTCACACGCTAGTAAAGTAATGCTCAAAATTCTCCAAGCCAGGCTTCAGCAATACGTGAACCGTGAACTTCCAGATGTTCAAGCTGGTTTTAGAAAAGGCAGAGGAACCAGAGATCAAATTGCCAACATCTGCTGTATCATGTTAAAAGCAAGAGAGTTCCAGAAAAACATCTATTTCTGCTTTATTGACTATGCCAAAGCCTTTGACTGTGTGGATCACAATCAACTGTGGAAAATTCTGAAAGATATGGGAATACCGCCTGATCTGCCTCTTGAGAAATCTGTATGCAGGTCAGGAAGCAACAGTTAGAACTGGACATGGAACAACAGACTGGTTCCAAATAGGAAAAGGCGTATGTCAAGACTGTATATTGTCACCTTGCTTATTTAACTTATATGCAGAGTGCATCATGAGAAATGCTGGGCTGGAGGAAGCACAAGTTGGAATCAAGATTGCTGGGAGAAATATCAATAACCTCAGATATGCAGATGACACCACCCTTATGGCAGAAAGTGAAGAGGAACTAAAAAGCCTCTTGATGAAGGTGAAAGAGGAGAGTGAAAAAGTTGGCTTAAAACTCAACATTCAGAAAAAGAAGATCATGGCATCTGGTCCCATCACTTCATGGGAAATAGATGGGGAAACAGTGTCAGACTTTATTTTGGGGGGCTCCAAAATCACTACAGATGGTGACTGCAGCCATGAAATTAAAAGACGATTACTCCTTGGAATAAAAGTTATGACCAACCTAGATAGCATATTCAAAAGCAGAGACATTACTTTGCCAACAAAGGTCCCTCTAGTCAAGGCTATGGTCTTTCCTGTGGTCATGTATGGATGTGAGAGCTGGACTGTGAAGAAGGCTGAGCGCCGAAGAATTGATGCTTTTGAACTGTGGTGTTGGAGAAGAGTCTTGAGAGTCCCTTGGACTACAAGGAGATCCAACCAGTCCATTCTGAAGGAGATCAGCCCTGGGATTTCTTTGGAAGGAATGATGCTAAAGCTGAAGCTCCAGTATTTTGGCCACCTCATGCAAAGAGTTGACTCATTGAAAAAGATTCTGATGCTGGGAGGGATTGAGGGCAGGAGGAGAAGGGGACGACAGAGGATGAGATGGCTGGATGGCATCACTGACTCGATGGACGTGAGTCTGAGTGAACTCTGGGAGTTGGTGATGGACAGGGAGGCCTGGCGTGCTGCAATTCATGGGGTTGCAAAGAGTCTGACACGACTGAGTGACTGAACTCAACTGAAGTGATCCTGGGTATAGACCTGTCCATGGCTTAGCCAAAATGTTCTCCATGTTTCACCAAAATCTGAGGCTCTTCTTTATAATTATCCTTCTTTTCTCTTGTCTTTCATGAATATCAGACATACATCAAGTTCTGAAGTCTTTCTCTACCCACTTCTGCTCTCCTGTTTATTTTTATAGGCATTCCCCTCAATACATCTCTTACACTTCTCTTTCTTGCATTTGCTTCCTGGAGGACTTGAACTGACAGATATCCTTGACACTCCGTTCCTATCACTTTAGTCCCAAGTTTTATCCAGTCTATCCTCAAACTCTCTTTTGAAATTACTTCCTCTTCTCTAGTTTCACTGCCATGGTCCTAGGACAGGCTGTCTCAGTTCCATTGCCCAAAACTTTGCCCTAAAAATGGTGAGACATCAGATTTGAATTTTAATGCTAATGTTACTCTAGGAACAGACTGGTTGCTTGTATGGCCTTGATATCTGATAAATAGCACTACACTTCCCTTAAGAACAGGATATAATTTGAAAGGGGGCTGATAAGTTTGATTGCTACGGTCTGCTCTGATAATTAACTGGGATCTAGTGTTCCATGCTCAAATATTTCTTGCTTCTTTTATATTTGAAATGAGAAATGTTTAATTACAGTCTCTACTCTTTGCTAAGAATCAGAGAGGCTGGTGAAAATCTGATTGGGAAAGTGCTATGAGCTCCTTAGAAATGCCAATAATCTACCTATGGATAAAAATGCTGACACACTACTGTTCCCATATATACCTTTCATTTTGACTTCAAATAAGGCCTAACCGCCTTCATCTGGTGTTAAAATCCTCTATAATCTTTCTCTCAAATAACCTCTCTCATCATACATATGTTCCAGTCAAATGGAACCACTTGGTTAATTTCACTGTCTCTTTCTTCCATCTGGAATCTCCTTGCTTCTCACTCCCAAAGCTGCTTGTCCAAATTTTACCCGTCATTTAAAGCATATCTAAAATACGACATCTTCTGAGAATCCTCAGAAAGTACTCGCTCCCTCTGCTACCATTTCACAGTAATTTTGCTTGTGTATTTCTCATGGCACTCTTTGCTTGCTGCCATGTCTTATGTTTATTATATTCCCTCTCTTATACACCCTGCTAGGCTTCTTGCCCATCTCTCTGATCCCTCCCCTCCCCCAGGACCTGCCACCTAAAGGGCTGCTCAAGCCCTTAGTTATGAATATGTACATTGTTTTCAGAGGTACTCATGGGTTCCCTTGCATTCTGTGCATTCTCATGGGCTACCTCTTTGAGACCCAAAGTCAAACTGTCAGGGCTGCTGGAGAGGGGTCTAGGCAGCTTTGCTAGGATACCAAGTATTTCCCTGAGCAAAGCCTCTTGTGCAATCCAGGGAGTCTTGCATTGTTAGCATGGTTACCTGGTAAAAACTGGCTAAAAGAATAAATAAGCAGAAGGTCTCCAAGTTTTCACATGAGGATATTAACAGCCATCATTTCTAAAATAGACTGCCTTACCTCCAGGGTCTCTGAGCAAAAGTTTTTAGAAATTTTTGCAAGTTGGCGCGACCATCAATATTAGTAGCTTCCATGCCACCCCTAAGATCTGCTGTATTGTGTGTTCCATCATTCTGATTCTCCAGTTACCATCGAACCACTTTACAGTCACAGTCAAAATGTGAATGGAATTCCAGTGCATTTTTCTAAGAAGCTTACAGTGGTTCTAATCTTGCAAAGGGGCTCTCTCTCTCTCTCTAGTTGGTCATCCAACAGCTTCCATGAACACGTTCCCAGGTCAGTAAACATTCAACAGGGAATACGTATTGAGGTCTAACATGTGCCAGGAACAGGACTGGGCATACACAGATAAATAGAACCCAGATCCTGCACTCAGAAAGTACTCAGCGAGCCAAAATAACCTTTATTTTTAGGATGCACATCAGTTTTTTTTTTTTTTTTTTTTTTTAATCCAGTTCACTTTTTCTTGCTTAAATTTTTATGACAAACTTGGACCATCCAACTCTGTCAGTTCTCATTTTAAGGTTCAGTTCTAGGACAGTTTTTTAGTGAGGAAAAACAAACCTTCTTGATTCAGAGGATCAATTCTGCCCACCGTATTTGTCCAGTGCAGTGAGACCCCCAAACCCTCATCTCTCTAGAGAAGCAATTTTACCAAAGCTCTGAGATAGGTGATCAGCAAAACACAAAACAACAGCCCAATGTATGAATTATGACACGCACAAAAACAAACAAAAAAAGGTGTTTTTGCACATCTTGGTCTTCCATGCAATGTAAAAGTTCTTTGAGTTTTCGCAGGTATAAAGTTAACTAAAAACAGAAAGTTCTAAAAGACAGTTCACAGAGGCGGGCAGATCATGATCATGGATGGCAATTTTCTCAGGTGTGGTTAATTAGTTCTAGCTGAAAAGGCAAATACATTTCCTTTGGCAGAGCAGAAACAAACATTAAGACAAAAGTCTTAATTTGCAGAAGGTTTCCAATAGTAGTGTTTTTAATCAACAGACTAAATATCCAATAGCTGCTACCAGCTCAGCTCCCAAGGCTGCAATGCAGCCTATTAATTTCCTGAAAGCTTATCGAAACAAAGTTGGATGCCAAATTCTTGAGAAAAGTCTCTGCTTCGAATAACAAATCTTCCAGCTTTTTAACTTCTCTCCAAGGTCTCAGCCAAGATAAAAGAAACATAGAAGTGTCACCTTGGATCCTATCTCACTGCTGGTGAAAAGCCTGAGAAACCTATCACCACTTGCCAGCATAGCAAAGCTTCATCTTGTCAACAGCTCAAGTGCCCTGGGATTTTCCATTCTTTTGATCTGTCATTATACAGACACACACACATTTATTAGTGAGCTGCTCCTGAAACACGCTTGAAAACTTAGGTGTTGTGGCCTATGTGGAATGGGCCCTGAAACCAAAGTCAGGAGACCTGCACAATGGACTTTTGAACTCACTGTTTATCTGTGAGAAAGCAATTCTCCTTGAAACTGTATGTCTATTTGGCATATAGTGATAATGGGCTTCAAGTGGCGCAGTAAAGAATCCACCTACCAATGCAGGAGACACAAGAGACATGGGTTCAATCCTTGGGGTGGGAAGATCCCCTGGAGGACGTACTAGCAACCCACTCCAGTATTCTTGCTTGGAAATTCCATGAACACGGGAGTCTGGTGGGTTACACAGTCCATGGGGTCTCAAAGAGTTGGACACAACTGAGCACACCCATATAGGGAAAATAGCACCCACTCTGACCATAGGATGTCTGCAAAACTCAAATGAGATAATTCATAGAAATAAATTTGATAAAAGGAAATATCACTATATAAATGTAAAAAAACAGAGCTGATGGAAATATTTAACTCATATTACTTACATAGACCACATGGATACAAATATGTTAGAAACACTGTCTTTGTTAAATAGCAAAAAAAATACCTTAGGATTAAGAATTAGCAAATCTGTAGACTGCAGACTGGATGAACCGTTTTAGCACACATGAGACAATGCATCTTTTGTTGAATAAAATTGTGTACATAAGTGATGGGATGTAATCCATATATCAGCTCAAACTCCACCTCATCTGTAGCCTGTGAATGGCATCTCAGTTCAGTTCAGTTTAGTTCCGTCGCTCAGTTGTGTCTGACTCTTTGCAACCCCATGGACTACAGCACTCCAGGCTTCCCTGACCATCACCAACTCCCAGAGCTTACTCAAACTCATGTCCATTGAGTCGGTGATGCCATCTCATCCTTTGTCATCCCCATGGCATCTCAGGGAGAATGCTTATGCCCCTGGAGGGTGAGTGAGTTGATAACACAGGGCATTACTGTTGAGGAGGTAGTCCCAGGACGTTGGAGCTCAGTGGAGGAAACCAACAGGTCCAGACATGTTTAAGAGTTTTAGTTAGGTATCATTCTACTGAAAACTGTTGGGAAAAGAGAATAAAAAACAAATCCTCTCCCTAGCCCAGAAAACCTTTCCACAAAAGTAAAAAAGAAGGCAAACATTTTCATTGCTGAAAAAGCATTAAACCATGGGATGTGTATCACAGGCAGTTTGCCCTGTGATTTCAAAGGCAGAAAGGTTTCACACTCCCTTATAGAGCCAGGTAGATACAAGTCATTAGACACAGGGATAAACAATCACTAATCCTCAAGTAAGAGCTCTTAACAGCACCTTTTGTCATACATAGTTCATCCTAACTACCATGGGAACTGGGGAGACCACCTGTGTTAGCTAACTGGTTTATCTGGAAGAGAAACCAATTTCTCATCTCTTTATGACAAGAGGTGATTTTGTAAATTGGAGCAAAGCACCTACTGAAATTAGGCTCTTACCCTCCCATGGGAACTGGGTAATCAGAGCGCTCCCTCCATTGATGTTTGCATTTCAAAAAGATGGTTTCCAGAAAGATACCCCTGGGTCATAAAACTGATGAAAGGTGCATGTCAGAGCAATGAAAAAGTACTCACAAGTTTTCTGAGGTCAATGCTCTAAAAAAAAAGGAAGGGAGAGAAAGTTTTATTTTCAACAGGGAGAACAAAGACTAATTTTTAATTTGTATTTGTGTTTGCAAAACCGCCCAGCTTTTTCAGCAGAAAAATTACATTTGAGAGAACAGATGGAAGGTATAACCACATCTTACTCCCAATGGTGACTTTTGGGTGGTAGAAAATCTGGATAACAATCCCCTCCTTCATGGTTGACTTTGCAGCCCAAGTGAAGTCCTGAAAGCCTACCTTTCCTGTGGCAAGTACTCAGCCCTTCTCTGATATTACAGCCTCCTAGTAACCAGAAGTGGGATGTCAACTTTCACCTCTCAGTCACATGCCTTCTGTTCCTCTGAATATTTCTGCTCTGAATGCTACTCTCTATCTTCTCTGGGTCATCCATTGGTCTGTATGAATTGCCTTCTTGCTGACTACCTCTGAACCTCTGACCCCTCTGCTCCACATAGGTGTTCCTGTTGTTCTCCAGACCAGGGACTGAAGCCCTACACCACTGCCGGTTGCCTGATGTGGTTCTGCGTCCACCATGTCCTGGTGCCGCTCGGGCTTTCCGCAGTATAGCCAGGGGTAACACCCTGGCGATACACATGCTTGAGAAAGCTGCTGTCTCCAGGACCACCACCTGGGGCTCTGCCCTTGCCTCCCTGCTTACCTTCCATATCCAAAGCTCTCTTCTATAAATAGGGAAACACTTTCTCCTTCTTGATTCCCCACTTGGACCTCCAGGAATAGATTCCTTTACATTTCCACATACAGTTCTCCCTTAACCCATGCATTGGACCCCTGAGAAAACTGCTGCTGCTGTTAAGTCGCTTCAGTTGTGTCTGACTCTGTGCGACCCCATAGACGGCAGCCCACCAGGCTCCCCCATCCCTGGGATTCTCCAGGCAAGAACTCTGGAGTGGGTTGCCATTTCCTTCCAGTGCATAAAAGTGAAGTCACTCAGTTGTGTCCGACTCCTAGAGACCCCATGGACTGCAGCCTACTAGGCTCCCCCATCCATGAGATTTGTCAGGCAAAAGTACTACAGTGAGTTATCATTGCCTTCTCTGCCTGAGGAAACTAGCTGGGACCATTTAACATAGTGGTTCTAAGGTGACCAGAACTCCTCTTTCCCTGAGACAATCTAGTTTTAGCACTGATGGGGACAATCTCCCCACACCCCAGCTCAGTCTGGACTAAATCAAGATAGTTGGTTACTCTATGGGAGCATCTCAATAGCAGCCATGGGCTTTCCAGGTGGTGCTCGTGGTAAAGAATCGGCCTGCCAATGCAGCAGATCCCCTGGAGAAGGAAATAGTAACCCGTTCCAGTATTCTTGCCTGGAGAAGACTGTGGACAGAGGAGCCTGGTGGGCTACAGTGCCTGGGGTCGCAGAGACAAGAGCGAGCACTTTTCAGCAGCAGCAGCAGATCCCCTGGGGACCTTGTTAACATGAACGTTTTGAGCCAGTAGGTCTGGGGCGAGGCCACACTTTGAGCAACTAGAGTATAAAGTATAGCGCTGTGAATTTTGTCCGTTTATTTCTCCCCTTTAGTGCTTGCTACTGAATATGGGCTTCTATGCTAGGCTCTGCTTATTTTTCTGTACTCATGATTCTGTACTCAAGTGACTTTTTTCTGTATTCATGATTCTACCATCCCTCATCACAATCCGGCTTTTGCCAGAGACTCCTCTGATCTACCAAACCAGCCCAGATAAACAAAAACAGTAAAATTTGACCAGGCAGAATTGAAGGAAAATCTAACTATAGAGTGTTTATTTATTTTAAAAAACATATAGAATAACATTAGAAGATTAATGAATGGGTTAAACAGTGTATTAAGCACAGCAGAAAGAAGAGTTATTGAACTCTAAGATATAGTAAAAGAAACCATACGGAAAAAAAGAATAGAATGACCAAAAAAGATGGACATGTTCAAAAAAATTTAGACATAAAGATGATAGAATACAAATCTCTAATTTGCTCATCAGAATTTCAGAAGGAGAGAATGGAAGAGCGAAAACACTTGAGGAGCTTATGCAACTGATGAAAGACACCAACACTCAGATTCAGAATGCGCAGTGAGTCTCAAGCAGAATAGAGGAAAAGAAATTCTCACTCAGGCATATTGTAGAGGAACTGTAGTACTCTGAACACAAAATCTTAAAAATAGCTGAGATAAAAATCTACACAATTGATAATTTACTTCTCAGCTACAACAATCAAAGCTAGAAGACATATCTTCAAAGTGCTAAGAGAAAATAATTGTCAAGATAGTATTGCATTTGTTGTGAAATCATCTATCAAGATTAACAGTAAATTAGAGACATTTTCAGACAGAAAAAAAAAAATTTCACTTCCAACAAACTCTTACTAAAGAATATCTGGGTGATGTTTTTCATAAAAAGAAAAGAATTCCAGAAGGAAAATCCAAGAACTAAAAATTTCAAATGAGAACAGTGTAATCTTGCGTAGACTTGGTAAAACTAGGCAGATATTGACTGTAAAACAGATTAACAATAAAATTCAATTTGTGGTGTTAAAAAATAAAGATAAAATTTAAATCTTGGAAAACAATGATGTGTGGGGTGAAATTAGTAATTTCCTAAAGCATTTTAATTTTATTTTGTTATTGAGAAGGAAGATAAACATCCAGTTTGCTTTGGATTTTATTAAGTTAAATGGGTATAAAGTAAATACAGATAGCCCAAAAAGTGGAACTTCCAAAAAACCTCCAAACTGAGGGAAGGAAATAAATTGAAGGGGGTGTGAGTAGCACAATGTGTTAGTCATTCACTCATGTCTGACTCTTTGCAACCCCGTGGACTATAGCCCATCAGGCTCCTCTGTCCATGGGATTCTCTAGGCAAGAATACAGGAGTAAGTTGATATTTCCTTCTACAGGGGATCTTCCCAACCTTTTAAGGTCCAGTGACTGTGAGAGAGTCACTTCTTAGGTATGTTGATAAGAAGACTGGAGTCCCTGAGAAGGAGAAAGGGGTCTGGGGCTCTTGAGGAGGAGTGGGCAGCAGAGTTGATCCAAAAGAAAAGGGAATTAAAAAGGAACATCGGAGAAGTACAAAAATGGAAAAAAAAATTGAGATAAAAGAAATGATCTCAAACATATCACTTATCTCAATCAGTGTGGTTGAACTAAACTCCAGTTAGAATATGGGGCTTTTCAATTCAGTTCAGTTCAGTCATTCAGTCCTGTCCGACTCTTTGCAACCCCATGAACCACAGCATGCCAGGCCTCCCTGTCCACTACCAACTCCTGGAGTTTACTCAAACTCATGTCCATTGAGTCAGTGATGCCATCCAACCCCCTCATCCTCTGTCATCCACTTCTCCTCCTGCCTTCAATCTTTCCCAGCATCAAGGTCTTTTCAAATGAGTCATCTCTTTGCATCAGGTGGCCAAAGTATTGGAGTTTCAGCTTCAACATCAGTCCTTTCAATGAAAACTCAGGATTGATCTCCTTTAAGATGGATTGGTTGGATCTCCTTGCAGTCCAAGGGACTCTCAAGAGTCTTCTCCAACACCACAGTTCAAAAGCATCAATTTTTTGGTGCTCAGCTTTCTTTATAGTCCAACTCTCACATCCACACATGACTACTGGAAAAACCATAACCTTGACTAGATGGACCTTTGTTGGCAAAGTAATGTCTCTGCTTTTGAATATGCTGCCTATGTAAAATAAAGTCTCACTGTTTCCACTGTTTCTCCATCTGTTTGCCATGTAGTGATGGGACCAGATGCCATGATGTCAGTTTTATGAATGTTGAGCTTTAAGCCAACTTTTTCACTCTCCTCTTTCACTTTCATCAAGAAGCTCTTTAGTTCTTCACTTTCTGCCATAAGGGTGGTGTCATTTGCATATCTGATGTTATTGATATTTCTCCCAGCAATCTTGATTCCAGCTTGTGCTTCCTCCAGCCCAGAGTTTCTCATGATGTACTCTGCATATAAGTTAAATAAGCAGGGTGACAATATACAGCCTTGACGTACTCCTTTCCCTATTTGGAACCAGTCTGTTGTTCCATGTCCAGTTCTAACTGTTGCTTCCTGACCTGCATACAGGTTTATCAAGAGGCAGGTAAGGTGGTCTGGTATTCCCATCTCTTGAAGAATTTTCCACAATTTATTGTGATCCACACAGTCTAGGGCTTTGGCATAGTCAATAAAGCAGAAATAGATGTTTATCTGGAACTCTCTTGCTTTTTCCATGATCCAGCAGATGTTGGCAATTTGATCTCTGGTTCCTCTGCTTTTTCTAAAACCAGCTTGAACATCTGGAAGTTCATGGTTCATGTATTGCTGAAGCCTGGCTTGGAGAATTTTAACCATTACTTTACTAGCGTGTGAGATGAGTGCAATTGTGTGGTAGTTTGAGCATTCTTTGGCATTACCTTTCTTTGGGATTGGAATAAAAACGGACCTTTTCCAGTCCTGTGGCCACTGCTGAGTTTTCCAAATTTGCTGGTATATTGAGTGTAGCACTTTCACAGCACTATCTTTCAGGATTTGAGATAGCTCAACTAGAATTCCATCACCTCAACTAACTTCGTTCATAGTGATGCTTCCCCAAGGCCCACTTGACTTCACATTCCAGGATGTCTGGCTCTAGGTGAGTGATCACACCATCGTGATTATCTGGGAAATGAAGATCTTCTATGTATTCTTGCCACTGTTCTTAATATGGGGTTTTTATATGTATTTAGAAACAAACTCAGCCTATATGGTAAAAGATAAGACTAAAGCATAAAGGCAGAGAAATGTTAAGAGAAACTGATGGACAAAGAAATTCTAGGGAAAAGTCAAACAGGGTAGACTTGGTGTTAAAAGTGTTACTAGAGATAAAGAAGGTTAGTTAATAAACATTGATAAAGCTGTAATTCTCTAAAGAAATAATTCTAAACTTGCAAGCACCTAAATACATACATACAGCATTCAGCAATAGGACAATGCATATCATTTTTGAGTCTACTTGGAATCTTTGCATTAAAGTGGCCTCATGTTAAACCAGAGAATTTCCAATAAATTTTAAGGCAAACAAAGTATAAATACCAAAGAAAGAGAGAGAAATACATATCAATGGTGGCAAGAATTATTTCAACAAGTTTATCTCAAGTTTTTCTTTTAGAAACTTAAAGAACTGAATGTACATATGTTTGAACAAACTCTGGGAGCTGGCAAGGGACAGGGAACCCTGGTGTGCTGCAGTTCATGGGGTCACAAGGAGTCAGACACGATTGGCAACTGAGCAACAACAGCAAATGATCCAACAATCTCACTCCTGGATATATACCCAGAAAAGATGAAAATTCTAATTTAAAAAGATACGTGCACTCTAATATTCATAGAAGCACTATTTAAATAGTCAAGACATGGAAGAAACCCAAATGTCCATCAACAGATGAATGGATAAAGAAGATGTGGTATATACAAACAGTGGAATACTACTCAGCCATAAAAAGCAATGAAATAATACCATTGATAGCAACATGGATGGACCTAGAGATTATCATACTAAGGGAGTTAAGTCAGACAGAGGAAGACAAATTTTGTACTATGTCACTTATATGTGGAATCTAAACAAATGATACAAGTGAACTTATTTATAAAACATAAATAGACTCACAGAAATAGAAAACAAACTTATGGTTACCAAAGAGGACGTGGGGGAGGGATAAATTAGGTATTGCAATGAACATATACTTACTACTATATATAAAATAGGTAGCAAGGACCTACTCTGTAGCACAGGGAACTATATTCAATATCTTGTAACAACTGATAACAGAAAAGGATCTGAAAAATAATATATGGATTCAGTTAAATATATGTATTTTGCTGTACATGTAAAACATTGTAAACCAACTATATTTCAGTTTTTTTAATGTGTGTTTTAGGCTTGCTGATTGATACGAATATGAATTTTGATAAACTCATATCTTGTTTTCTGGAATTCTCCATCTGATTTTTTTCTTTAACATACAAAATATTTGGATGAAGCATGAACAGTCTATAAATTGGTTCTCCAGTGTCATGTTGCACACACATGTGCATGCAAGTGTATATGCTCACTCTTCGGTTGTTTGACATTATTTAATACTAAAAACAGACCGAATTTTAAAAATTCAGTTCTCCATGTTAGCTCAGACATTAAAGACTCTTTTAGCAATTGAAATTCACTTTTTTTCCGCACAATACTTCAATATTCATCATCTCATTTGAAGAAGAAAGACTGCAGATTATCACTTACAAATAAGGAAAATGAAGTCCAGAGCAGATAAACTACAGGATCAGAACCTAGATTCTCTGAATCCAAATTACTGGAGATAAAAGTGATATCCTCATTTAAGAAAATGGGTTTTGGTGTTTGTTTTTAGCAAATACTTAAATACGAAAAATAATCATTGTTTCCTTTGGGTGCTTTACAAAATATCAAACTATTCAGAAATTCCAATTCTGGATGACCATCAGAGTTTTTCACTGTTTCTCTAAGGATTAGTTATTAGCTGTTGGGACACAATCACTAGCAGTGTGACCAGAAGTCCCTGAAAGAAAGAGATTATACATGGCCTTAGCCCACTGTGCATTCCTTGAAACAAGACAATGTGACATGCATCTCTGTCCCTAGCAACCCCCGCCTAACAGGATGGCCAAACACAGGGGTCAGAGGTAGAGAATGTTAGTATCCCATGCCATTCTGACAGCCACTTCCCAGGCCCAGGCCCTTGTGACAGTGAAGCTAAAATTATCTTCCAAAAATAGCTCTGTCACACCTTTCTCAGAAGCTTTGGGTGGCTCTCTGTCACCTGTTAGATATCGATCGACTCTCCCAGTTGTCTCCCCAAGTCTGCCCTAGTCCTTTCTAAGGTTTATTGTCTTCTGCTCATCTCTCCTTCTTTCGTTCAGCACCTCCTCCCCCGGTCTCGCCACACTGGTTTACCCCCTGGTGCCACAGTGCCCCTGATTTTGTACAGTGCCATACCGTTGCTCCCTGGTGGCTCAGCAGTAAAGAATTCACCTGCAATGCAAGAGACGTGAGTTCCATCCCTTGGTTGAGAAGACCTCCTGAAGTAAGAAATGGCAACCCACTCCAGTATTCTTTCTTGGAAAATCCCAACTATGGAGGAACCTAGTGAGCTACAGCCCACAGGGTCCCAAAAGAGTCGGACATGACTGAGCAACTGAATAGCAACAACAAAAATGCCTTTGCTCAAGCTGTTTATTCTGTCTAAAATACCTGCCTGTCTGTATTTACCTAACCCATTGTTAATAATCTCTGACTTCTCTTTGGATCCTTGACTTGCGATTAATCGCCTTTCCCCAGACTTCTGCCATGAGCCTTTGGTTTGCAAGTCTCCCTGACCGTTATCGCAGTCTACTTTGAACCAGAGTGACTTCACTACAAATCAAGAGTTTAGAAATGACTTGCAAGCAGCACCCACAATTCACCCTAGCTAAGTTTCTGTCACATAGAAGACGATTTTTGAATTCCCAGAATTAATCAATTATACCAGTTTGAGTAACCAAAAGTGCCAGATCCATCTAGAGAGACATTTGACCCTGCCAAAGTTTTCTCCCCTGACAAATGAACCCAGTGACACAGAGAAGTGGCAATATTGTCACAATCACAGAGCGGGCAACAAATATAAAATACTAGAATGTTACTAATGAAAGTTGTCTAGTGAGCCCAGAAATTGGTCTAGCCAAGGAGAAAAAGTTTTCTCACTTCTGTGCTTGTTTTTCCCCATATTGCAAAGTTAATTTGTATCTAGCTCTTCTAAACTTTTATCTTGCTGGCTTTCAGTCTCCCAAATTCAAAAAAATATTGAATTGCTCCTGACATCTAGCTGGCTTGATCTGGAGTGCATGCATAATTTAAGCTGATTGAATATTTTGCCACATTAGAGTGGAAAATATCTGAATCCCCAAAACAGTAAAAGAAAATGACAGGTTCAAATACCACTTGGCATCACCTTCCACAATTTCTGCCAGGTAATTAAGGCCGTCTAGGAGGCTGAAATGGAAATTTGCCTTTAGCTACAGGATTTGCTCGTGAACACTCCAGGCCCAGAAAGATGACTGTTCTTAGTGGATGCAAAGTCTTCTTTCCTTGGAAGCAAGATAAAATAAACACATTCCTCAGATTATTTGCTTTTTTCCTTTTTTTAAAGTTTTTTTTTTAATCAATTTCCTTTGGAACCAAAGAAAATAGTGTTTGGAAGATGCTTTCATTAGTAGAATTTATTTAGCTTTGAAATATACAAAAAAAGACACTTCTAAAACCCTCAAGTTTAGTTAGGAAAAAAACCAAACTAACAAATCTGCCAAATGGCTCAGGGTTATAGTTGCTCTTGGATTTCCCTCGTCACTCCAGTCTTGCACCTCCTCTAACTCCGTGATACCCTTGCGGCCATGAAACATGTTTTCCTCTCACTCTAGAGATGACCTTGTGCACTTGACCTGAATCCTGAGAGTGTGAAGATGAGGCATCTTCTGCTTCCACAGTTGCAGCAGTATGACTATAGAATTGACAAAGCCAAAGAAAATCTACCAGGAAGCAGGATGTGGCAAACTGGAAAACCAGGGCAGAGAGGCAGCCAAGCCTCCAGCTTTGCCTGGAGGGAGGAACACGTAAGATCTGGGAGACGCCTGTATGCTGGATGTAGGTGGACAAGCTCTCTATTGTAGTGTAGGGGCATTTCATCAGACCTCGCTGAGCCAGGGTACTCCTTAGGGCTCTCAATTTCTTTTTGTCTTCTTCCCATGCTCATCAATAACAATTCTGATCTTCCTTTTGAGATACCTTGACTCTGGGAATGGAGATGGAGGGTGTGAATGTTCTGGTCCCTGGAAGAGATGGGTGCAATCTTGAACACTTATTGAGGGCCTTGCACTGACTGAGCTTGGGGATTTGGCAGGAAAGTAAGAAAAGCCTGCCCTCACAGAGTTTCCATTCTAGAAGAGGAAGATGGACAATAAATATGAACAAGCAAACAAGATCAATTGATACAAGAGTGAAGGTCATAGAGAGACTTTTACAAGGTGAGTTTGGGGAGGGTAACTGGATGAGGGGAGGGTACTGCAGATGGAGTGGTTGGAAAGGCCCCTGTGAGGAGGCACTCTTTGACTAGAGACCTGTATGAGAAGAAGGAGGCAACTTTATCAAGATCTGGGAGTTCTAAGCAAAGGGAATAGCAATAGCAAAGGCTCTGAGACAAGCATGAGTCTACAGACAAGAAAAGGAAGGAGGGTTGTGTGTCTGGAACACAGTAAACACAAGGGTGAGCAAGAAGAGTGGGCTTGGAAAAGTCTGAAGCTGAATGCTTCTATAAATGCTAAGAAAATAGACCTTGAGAAACTTAGAAATGGGAAACCAAACAGACCTTGGCCCAAAGTGAATTAAGATGGATAACATGCTACCTGACATTTCCCCGAAGAATTTTTTCTACCAGCCAGTGCTAAACAGTAACCCTTCTTCATTATCTTTTCTCCCTTAAGAAAACCCTCCTATTCTTGGAACTACCAAGGCAATTTTCCTAACACACCTGTTAGTTCATACTATAGGCTTTCACACCTACTGTCCCTTTGTTCAGAATGCCTTTCCTCCAGTCTCTGCCTGAAGACATCTTGTTCCCACTCTTCCAAATTCAGCTAAAGTATCCTCCCTGTACCTACACCAAACAAAGGTGGAATGCTCCTGCAGAAGTTTGTAGAACTCCATTATAACATCTTTCCAATTATATTGTGTTTGTTGCTCTCTAATCCAAGACCAGAAGTTCCAAAAAGGACAGAACATTTTCTTATACATATTTCCAGTTTCCGTACTCAATGGGGCACTAGATAAATGGTAGGAGTTCAATAAATGCTTTGCAGGAAGAAATAGAGGCAGGAGGGAAAGGAGAGGAGAAGAGAGCAGAGGGGGAGAGGTGACAAAGATTCTCTCCTTGATCAGTCTCTGATCAGATCAGAATTCTGAATTCTTTTCCCAAGTAGACCCTCACTTTTAGGCTTCTGTGTTTGTCTTTAAACTTTCCAATTTTAACAAGAATCCTGTGAAGTTGGTTTAGCTAGAACCCCCCATCTTCCATGTCTGACCTCCCTCCATATTCATTCAGGTTCTTCATCCTTCACCATCCCACAGATGAAGTCTGGTCACTCTGGTCTGCCATCAGAATCCCCCTTTATCTCTGATGCTTTCTCTTAGTAATTTTCCATCACTGGTTCCCAACTTGCTCTTTGGCTGTAAGTTCCCACTTTTCTTTGTTGTATTGAGTTGAGCGCAATCTCTCTCTTCTACTGTAAAACTTTACTGCAGTGGTTCCTACAACTGTCCTATAGTCCCCTTTGAATAAAATCTGCCTTACCATCTTTAAAAGTGTCATGAATAATTTTTTTTTAACAGAAGGAGGAAGGGAGTAGGGAAGGAGAGGAAGGGAAGAAATAAAGAAGGAAAAGAAAGAGCAAGAAAAGAAGGAAGGAGGGAAAGTGGAAAGGGAGAAGAAAAGAGAGGAAGAGTCTAAATTGCAAAATGAAGCAAACTGGTTTAATTCTGGGATATTGGTAGTTTTAAAAAAAAAAAACAAAGGGAAATAAATGCACCAGAAAAAAAATATTTTTGCCAGAAAAGTTATATTCACTTGGGAAATTATTCTTTTGCCCTGCTAAGACCAATATAAAATCCCTCCCACACTTCTTTTCAAAGGTATTCGCATATGAGTCACAATTCCTACCAATCCCAAATTACATAGATCAATATGGCAGCAATTAGGTGTATAAGGATCTAGCAGAAAGAATGACAGCTGTTGAACTCTGTGATGGAAACAGAAAATCTGTGCACAAGGGCTCATCTCTGACTAGTTACAGAGAGGCTGAGAATCTGCGAGGCACTCCCAAGGAAGCAGTCTTTCTAGTGTGAATTATTAAGGACACAGAAATGAACAATAGAGAAATGAGATGATTAAATAATGGTGAAGTGCCCCAGGCTTAGATTGGAGTATACTCCGAAGTACGGTTTTACTTTGCTGAGGAGAGGGATAGCAGAAGTGGGGAAGGAGCCGTGACAGAGGACATCTAGTGCAGAAGGGTTCCCAGAGTATAAGCACACTGTGAACAATGGCATTGTTTTCTAACCCAGTGGTTTTCAGTCTTGGCATCTCATTCTAAGTTATCCACTAAATCATAGTGCCTGGACCCCAGACCACCTAAATAAGAATTTCTGGAGATGTGGCAGTAGCATCAATGTTTCTAAAAAGCTTGCCACACAATCCAAGTGATTAATCACAATCCAAGTGATTAAAACTTATTTACTTAGCACCATTCACTACGCTGGTTTACATGCACTGCTTTATTTAATCTAGTTTATGTGTGCATACTAAGTCACTTCAGTCGTGTCCGACTCTTTGTGACACTACGGATTGTAGCCTGCCAGGCTCCTCTGTCCGTGGGATTCTCCAGGCAAGAACACTTGAGTGGGTTGTCATTCTCTCCTCCAGGGCATCTTTCCGACTCTCCTGTGTCTCCTGCATTGAAAGCGGATTCTTTACCACTGAGTCACCAGGAAAGCCTTAATCTGGTTTATAAAGCAAACTAAAACCAAAGCTCAGAGATGAGAAGGAACCTTATTCTAATTCATTACAGCTAATTACAAAGTTCAAACCTTTGCCTCCAGACTTCAAGCTCAACTTGTATTCAGTACAGCAGACCAGTTCAGGGACCTGCTTCCAGATCCTGTCTCAGTAGAGAATCTGATCTTGAGTGATTCTGCTCTCCCCTTTCTATGCCCTTTCTCCTTAACAGCTCCCTTTTCTCCAGAGCATTTCCTCCTACACCCCTTTTATTCCCAAATGCCCATTCCTGCTCCCATTCCCGCTGGGATGATCTGAGTAGTGACTAACCTCTTGGCGGGAATCGATTTTGTGGGCAGCGTCCCTGTGGGGAAATGTTCTCTTTGAAAGAACACTGACGAATGAAGTAAATGCAAACAGTTGGTGCCTCTGGGTGAAGAGTATATGGGGATCTCTGGTTCTACACTTGAAATTTTCTATAAGTTTGAAATATCAGAATAAAAAGGTACAAGAAGGAGAGGAGGAAGAGAAGGAGCAGGAAGGGGAGAAGAAAACATTGGCAGGATTCCATATAGATTAAATGGCTTTGGTGATGAACCTGAAGGTTAGCCTGAAGGTCTGGAGGCCTGAGTCTGTTCCTGACTCAGCCACTGCTCTGCTCTGAAGCCTTGACCACCCTTGTTCCAGATTTCTTATCAGGAAAATAGGGGAGCTGGAGTAGATTATCCCTGTAAACTTTACTGATGCATGGCAAACCACCCCAAATCTTAGTGACTTAAAACAAAGATCGATTATTATTTTTCATTGTTTTTTTGGACCAACTAAGCCCACCTGAGTGAGTCTCCCTTGGGGAACTCTGATGGGGTGACAGTGAGATAAAAGTTGGACTTGGCACTACCTGGCTCAAATGGGCTGGACATCCAAGGTGGCTGGTGTACATGCCTTACAGTTCATCCTGGCTTTTGGCTGGAAGCCCAGATGGGGCTGTTGAGCCATAACATCTATACTGTAATATCTTATTAAATAAGCATGATGATGCTCACCTCAATTATGGTATGCATTCTTTTAAAGGATATCTTTAATAATTAGATGTCCCATACTCATATGAATAGTATTATTATTGCTGTTATTTACATTCTGTTGGCCACTGGCTGTTACCACCTTGCTAACTGCCGTCCTGTTGGTGTCTGGAGGCTTCTTCTGATTACTCCCTCTCCTAGCAGGCTTTGAGTTCCTAATCACTCACTGCAAATGTAGCCACCTAGGAATTCCAGAGTAAGTAGCAAGGGGGAAATACTTAGGAAAAATTGTGTGGGATTTTCATTTATAAAATCTGTGATTGTTTTTAAACATTAGTAACTGTAATATGGTGGGCTTCCCAGGTGGCTCAGTGGTAAAGAATCTGCCTGCAATGCAGGAGACACAGGCTTGATACCTGGGTTGAAAAGATCCCCTGGAGAAGGAAATAGCAGCCCACTCCAGTATTCTTGTCTTGGAAACCCCATGGACAGAGGAGCTTGGTGGGCTATAGTCCACAGGGTCACAAAAGAGTCGGACACGACTTAGCAATTGAACAAAAACAACTGTAATGTGGTAGATAGTTACAACTACACTCCCAAATGCATCCTCTTTCATACCCTTCCCGTGATGGATATGGGAAATATGCAAGGTTTGGGGCTTTCCCAGAAACCCATTAGAATCAGAGCGGTTCACAGGCAGAGAGATCATGTCCCAATTGAGAAAGTTTACTCCTGCTTTTTAGTTTGCAAACTTGCTTTAATCAATTACATATTTACATTTAAAGTTGAAGATCTCATAGATTTGTTTCAGAAAGGAGTAAGTCCCCTCTCCTGAAAAGTCCCCTCCCCAGAGACAACTGCTTTCTATTATTTCAGCTAGGTTTTAGTTTAGTTTGGTATTTATTCCAGATATTGCTACTTCTTGATTTTTTTTCTCCCTCCTCCATTATCTCATATACACATCCTTCCAGGCTACCCAAATATTCTTATGACAGTTGCATCTTAATCTGGGCTAGGTCAATGTTCTCTGTTTTTTGTGTTTTTTTTTTTTTTTTTTTTTTACAATTATGTAAACACCATTCCCAGCTGAATCCTGTGGTATTCAATGATCACTTTTCCGTTCTAAATAATTACATTTTTCTTAGAGCTAGTGATTGTCTTACTACTGTTGTTGTTTACTTTACTTATCTTTCTACGTAGGTAACACAAATTCATCCAAATCTTTGTCAGCTATTCAGCTCTCAGTTCAAAATATTCAGAAACATCAGTTATTCAATGAATTATATATATTTTGAGGAATTCTAGCTTTTGTTGTTTTCCCCTTGTTTAAAGAAAGTACATTCTTTGGCAGGGCAGAGCTCTCTGAAAAAGAACGTACTGAAGGTAAAATTTTGAGAACTTGCATTTCTGAAGATGTCTTTATCTTGTTCTCAAATCTGATTGATAATATGGTTGGGTATTATGTCTAACTTATGAATCATTTTATTAGCGGAAGCACACTGACTGAAGCTGCCCATCCTGGCCAGGTACTATAGTAACCATTTGTTTTACGGCATGAGGTCCTGGTAAGGAACATGGAACTAATAAGCCATCACCAACCGGAAGAATTCAGGAAAGGTCAAAAGGAGACATCACACGTCCCACCACCTCACAGAATCCTTCTCTCTGGCATCCATCTTGGCTGAACAAGGCATACACCACCAGGAAGGCCTCTGAGTCAGAATGATTGGCTAAAGACAACCCGGAAACTAATCCCATCACCATAAAAGACTGCAAGCCACGTGGCAGAGCTGTTCTCCTGGATTCCCTTACCCTACTGCTCTCCACCCGGGTGCCTTTCCCAATAAAATCTCTTGCTTTGTCAGCACATGTGTCTCCTCAGACAATTCATTTCTGAGTGTTAGACAAGAGCCCAGTATCAGGCCCTGGAAGGGGTTCCCCGCTTCCTGCAACAATTTCATTCAGAATTTTGAATGTTCCCCTACACAATCTTCTAGCTTCTTGTATGACTGCTGAAATAAATCTGAAATGATTCTAACTCTTGATCTTTTAAATATCATTGCAACTTTACCTCTCCTCTCCTCTCATTTCCTACTAGTACAAGTTGCAAGAAAAGTTTATTAGAAACACTGGACTTAAAGGGGAGTGAACTTGCTGAGTGAGGACTGTAAGTGAGTGAGTTTGGGCCATTTTATATCAAATTTGTAAATCTTTCCTCTTTCTGGGGAAGAATCCTCCATTCTCCAGTCTTATATTGGAGCACACAGTCTGGTAGCTGGCATTCTTAGAGCTATGTTGGCAGAGCTGGCTGGAGACCCGAATATTTAGGACACAAAAGTTTTCTTGTCCTGTTTTCATAATGGTGCCATACTATCAACTGCACCTAGAATCCTCTAGCCCAGGGTGTATTGTTTTATCCCATCCAGAGAACACATTTCAAGTCTTCTATCAGAGAGGGGGAGGGTGTATACCTGGGTGCAATGTGTGAGGGAAGCAGTCTAGAGATCTGTGTCATAAACAGACTTTTAAGCAGACTTTTATTCCTTCCCAAGTCCTAAGGGACTTGGTGTGAATTCATAAGTTTTTGAGGGATTCTGCATGTAAATAGGTTCTTTGTCAACTTTTACCAGTACTGGTTTAAGATTCAGCTTCTTCTGGACTGTTAATTAGTAACCATTCATTTGCCTTTCACTTCCTAAGATGTTGCTTGCAACTTTATCTCTTTTCACTTTCTCTACTCCTGTGGATTTTTACCTTTTAAGATATCTCTTTTCATTGTGGTTTCAATAGAGTTTTGGGAATGGAGCAAAAAAATGTACATTTTTTTCAATCCACCATCTTTATCTTTACCAAATGTTCCCTGAGGATGATGCCTGCAATTGGTAAGATCAGAGGTTAGAGTAGAAAGATTCAGATCACAATATTTTCTCAGGATTAAAGGGATTGAATGCAAGTTCTCGTTCTAATTTGCATTCTCATTTTGTGTAATTATCAAGGACATCACATTATTACCACTCTGAGTCCTATCAAAATAAGATGACAATAGCAATGATTCACTGAGTGGTTACTCCACGCCACTGCTGAGCCAAGTACTTTACAAACCATCTCGTTTAATTCTCATACCGACTGACTGCACACCATAGGTAGTTTTATTATTCTCATTTTTTAAATGAGGAAAATAATGCTTGGAGAAATAAAATAACTTGCCCAAGGTCATAAAACTATAACTTGGAGGAATGAGGATTCAAACATCGATCTGTCTACCTGGTAGTTGCTTTATTGTGAGGTTTCTGCTTTTTGTAGTTTTTCCTGCCTTGGTTGCTGAAGGCTACTTGCATTGTGGGCGGATTCTTTGGCTGCAATTACTTGGCTGTGCCATCGCTACAGCCCCGCCACCATTGATGCTGCTGTATGTGTGTGCTCCCCGCAACATCAGTGTCACAGGATTCACTTAATAAGGGTACAAATCCCTGAAGAATGACATTCTCGGAAAAGGAAATAGAGATCAGAAGAAAATCATGGTTGCACAGAGGGGAGGCAATACGGCACTAGCCCAGGAAACTCTGTCCATATCAAATTTTTCTCCCTGAAGTACTGGCTCAATTATTCCTACATTGCACACAACAAATTAATATTTGGCACATGCTCCAACTGAGGGTATGCATCCTGCTTGGAGAGTCAGCCATTACTATGACAACAACTTCTATTTTTTTCTAAAGGAATGTTATAATTAGCTGTCACGTGAAATCAGATACAGCAGCTGACATCCTTGTCAGACCCTCTAACCCTAGCCACTTAAGATTTCTTGGTGGCAGGAAGTACCAATAGGAGCCTTGGCCAAGTGGGTGTCTCCAGATTCAAGATACTTCTCATTAAGGCAACCTAACTCTAATTAGATGCTGTCTCACTTTCAAGCATATAAGAAAAATAAGACTCTGCAAAATAAATCGTTTATTAAGAGGTGGTTGACTCAAGAGAATATAATTGGTTTATTTCTCTAAGCATAAGGAATCATTAAAAGTCAGATGCTACGTGTTTGTATAGGCCAAGTTTTGTATAAAGATATGTAAGTTGATTTTACTTGATCTGCAGCTGGAAAAGCAGAAGTAGAAATGGGAAACTAACTTCCTGCCCTGCCTACATTGTGCCAGGCGTCTTGTTAAACCGTCACAAATGCACTATGCATTGAAACTTCGCCTACAATTTAAGGCGAGGCAAAAGAAGTCCTCAGTAGAGAATAAGTACATATTATGCATTTTCATTTTAAAGAAGATGCATCTGTGGCTCAGCAAAAAGCAAGAATGCTTTCTAGCTGCAAACTATACTCTAGAAATCCATGTCAAATGCCAAAAAAAAAAAAAAAAAATGTGGAGAGAAATAAGAATATTTGGTATTTCCCTGATTCATGGGCTTTTCCTGGTGGCTCAGATGTTAAAAAAATTTGCCTGCAATGCAGGAGACCTAGGAAGGAGACCCAGGTTCAACCCCTGGGTCAAGAAGATCCCCTGGAGGAGGGCATGGCAACCCACTCCAGTATTCTTGCCTAGAGAATCCCATGGACAGAGGTGAAACTAACACTTTAACTTTCCCATGGACAACTGAACAACTAATACTTTCTCTTTCCCTGATTCGTATAGTTTCCACAAATCTACTGCTAACTCCTGACAATCCAGGGGTCCACACATCACTGATGATAGCTGGACAGAACATAGGAATCAAGGAGGATTAGAGACAGGCCAGCCTACTGCAGTGATAGGATCACTAATGACCCCTAGACCAACAGCAATGGTGAAGCTGATGGTATGTAGTGGTTGCATGCGGTGCCTCCTCATTTTGCAGATGAGAAAACAGCAGACCTCAAAAGCCAGAATGCCTTTCCCTCCATCACATAGGCTCATGGGGATGTTACGTTAGGATTTCTCATACAGACTCTCTGCCCAAAGGAATATTTGACTGGGTTTGCTCGCAGTGGAATTTCAGACGATGTTTAAGGTGAGATATATTTATTTAGAAAAGTGTTGACTTCCCTTTTTTAACATCAGATAGACAGCCACTTAATCCATCTACACATCCTAATCTCTCTAACTTGGCTGTGAAAACATAAAGCATTCTACATCCCAGTCAGGAAACAAGGTCACCATCATCATCCATTTCACCTTCTTTCCCATCAGATGCGCTAATTAAAGATTCTGTAATGTTATAATAATTTGCTTTGCCTACCCTCAGGCCCATCAGATATCTGCAGATAATGATTGGATCATACAAGAATTGTAATTTTCTTCTTCTCTGAATTACATTCCATTTCGATAGACTTCACAGATACACATTGGAAATAAGTGTTCTGTTTCAATAGTGTTAGCGACCTTTCCTTTTCTCTTACTTTTCACTGAGAAAACACGTAGCAAAGACATTAAGTTATTTTTCTTTAAATAAATCTGATACAGAGAAGACTGGGCAGAGAGTATGGAAGCTGCATATTATTCTTCCCCTATTCTCAGACTATTTTCTTCAGTTGGAAAGAAAAGCTCATCTTGAACCCCATTCCATTATTAATTTGGCCCTGAGAAAGCTATTTAATGTTTCAAAGCTTTAGTTTTCTTTTTAGTCTTTTAGTTGAGGATAATAAAACATAGTTCAAGGTGAGAAGGTTGATAGAATTAAATTAAATCATATTTACAAAAGGGCACTGCAATATGTCAAATACATAATAAACGATAAATGGCTGCTTAATGTAGTAAAATGTGCCGAGTGACTAATATGTGTCAGCCACTGTGGAAAATGTAGAATTGTTAAAAGAATCAATAATGACATTAAATCAGTAATTAATATTAATATCTACCATTTATTCAATAAATCTCATTGGGCACCCAATAACATAGCAGGCATTGTGCTGGGCTGTAGGCAGCCCCTGTCCTCAAGTTGCTCATTGTCTCATTTGAGGAGGCAGAAGCAAACAGGCCATTTATAATACAGTGTGATCAGCACTACTAAAGGCTTGAGAACAGGGGAGGAGTAGCTAATCCAGGACCGAGATGTCAGGGAGGGCTTCACTAAGGAGGTGATGACACATGAAGCGGATGAAGGAGGGATAGCTTTTGAGGAAGACATAACCATTTCCACAAAGACCTGAAACCAAAAGAAAACACAGAACATTCAAGGATTGCTTGTTGTCTGATGTAAAATAAAAGTTGGAGGTAGCAAGTATTGAGAGATGATGCTGTAGCAACACAAATAGGCTGGATTATTAAAGGTCATAGGAAGTTTAAGAGACTTAGACTTCAGTATAAAGGAAACAAAGAGACATTAACCAGGGTAGTGGCATTATCAGATTTGAGCTTTTGATGGTCACTCTGGCTTCAGTCTGGACAATGGATTGAGTGAACACAGGAGGACAAGAAAATACTGCTCAGGTCCAAGTAAGGAAGAGTAGGAGCTTAGACTAGGTTTGTTGTTTTCAATTACTGTCGTGTCTGACTCTTTGTGACCCCATGAACTGCAGCATGCCAGGCTTCTTTGTCCTTCACTGTCTCCCAGAGTTTTCTCAAACTCACGTCTATTGAATCCGTAGTCCATTGCCAATAGGTTAGCTGGCAATAAAGAAGGATAGGAGATGATAGACTTGAAAGAAGTTTGAAAATATCTAGTGACTGAGTGAACCTGGAAGCATCAGGCTGACTTGAGTGTCCAGATGAACATAGGCGCCACTCACTTATCAAGGGACCCAGGAAGAGAAGCTGGTATGGGATGGGGTAGGTGGAAAAACGGGGAAGGCAATGGCACCCCACCCCAGTACTTTTGCCTGGAAAATCCCATGGACGGAGGATCCTGGTAGGCTCCAGTCCATGGGGTCGCTAAGAGTCGGACACGACTGAGCGACTTCCCTTTCACTTTTCACTTTCATGCATTGGAGAAGGAAATGGCAACCCACTCCAGTATTCTTGCCTGGAGAATCCCAGGGACGGGGGAGCCTGGTGAGCTTCTGTCTATGGGGTCGCACAGAGTCGGACACGACTGAAGCGACTTAGCAGCAGCAGCAGCTGGTGGAAAAAACTGTGATACCCAGACTTTAAATCTGAAAGCAGGCAGCAATAGCTGAAAATCTATTTCTATAAAGTATAGAAATACTTCTCTAAATGGAGAAGGAAATGGTAACCTACTCCAGTATTCTTGCCTAGGAAATCCCACGGAAAGAGGAACCTGGTGGCTACAGTCCATGGGGTCACAAAAGAGTCAGACACAGCTTAGCGACTAAACAACAGCAACAATAGATCTAAAAGAGGACCACATGTAGACAAGAGAAGTGACCTGTGAGATAGGGCTAAACAAGGTGACAGTCAGGATGGCCTCTCAGAGGTTTCTGTGTATCTGCAGAACTAAAAAAGCAACAACACTCAGATTCAGGTTTATTAACTAACCTAATCTCCAGTTAAGTGGCTAAGTCTACAACATATCCCATAGCTTATGGAGAAGGCATATGGACTTAATAGTTGCTGAAGCTGGGTGATGGGTACATGAAGGTTTATTGTACTCTTCTGTCTTCTTTCGTAGGTTTTAAATTCTCCGTAATGAAAGATTTTAACAGGTAAGCTGACCAAATAGTTTTGATAAAGCAATCAATCTTTACAATCCCAAAAGCAAGCTAATTCAGAGACATCACCTCTTTGTGACAGCTCCAGAGCCTTTCCAAGAAGGGTCCCCAGGCACAGTCAGGCAGTGCACAGCACCCTCCTCTGAACCACCTGAGCATCACCATTGCATCATATACTCCAGATTATGCCAGAGCATCTTCTCCACGATCCAAGTGTCACTTCCTCTGGGAAATCCTCCTGGCTGCACCACTGCCTCTAGCTGAAGGGATGATTATTACCACTAATGTGCCTTGACCACAGAATGTTTCCCTAGGTTTCCTGGGTTAATTTATAATGATTCCTGAATTCTTGACCCTGCTGTAAGCCCCTCACATGTATAACTCATCTCTGAATCTCTAGTTCAGAACACTTATGGTTGCTAAATAAACATTTGTGGAATGAATCTCTTTCTTTGTATGTCTTCCTCATTTGTGGGAATGAGTCAGATTTCTCAGAGTCAAGAATTCGTATGATCCTTTTCAACCCCTGCAAAACTCTCACTTCAGAACTACCTTGGCTATTGGCAAAAGAATACCCATCTTGTTTACCATACCTCTGTGTAGGAAACACTATGACCCTTTCATCTCATATAACAGTAGTGGAGCCCAGGAAATTTCTCAGATACGCTAGAACAGGATACTAGAGAGTGTATAAACAGGTAGAAAAATATAGAACTATAACAAACTATACAAAAAACATAATTTTACTTTAAGTTTACAATTATCCTTAAGAATAAGACTCTCTCCTCTGAATTCTCTCTTCCACCATTCTCTGAAAAGTGAAATTGTCAATTTTCATCACTATATTTCTTTAATCAAAAGTTTATAAAATGCTAGTCTTCCCAAACTGATCTGCTCCATAGTGCACAAGCATGTTCTTCTCTTTCCCATTGTTCAACCTTTAGTCTCACTTCTTCCTCTTCACCTGGTGGAGTTATGGCCTTCGGTCCAGTTACAGTGAACTTGAACGTTCACTCAAGTGTTGCCTCAATTTCTTTCAGTTAGTTCAGTCGCTCAGTTGTGTCCAGCTCTTTGTGACTCTGTGGACTGCAACACGCCAGGCTTCCCTGTCCTTCACCATCTCCTGGAGTTTGCACAAACTCGTGTCCATCGGGTCTGTGATGCCATCCAACTATCTCATCCTCTGTCATCCCCTCCTCTTCCTGCCTTCAGTGTTACCCAGCAGCAGGGTCCTTTCAAATGAGTCAGTTCTTCACATCAGGTGGCCAGAGTATTGATGCTTCAGTTTCAGCATCAGTATTTCCAATGAACATTCAGGACTGATTTTCTTTAGGATGGACTGGTGGATCTCCTTGCAGTCCAAGGGACTTTCAAGAGTTTTCTCCAACACCACAGTTCAAAAGCAATAATTCTTTGGTGCTCAGGTTTCTTTCTTTTTTTCTTTTTTTTAATTTTTATTTTATTTTATTTTTTAACTTTACAATATTTTATTGGTTTTGCCATATATCAAAATGAATCTGCCACAGGTATACATGTGTTCCCCATTCTGAACCCTCCTCCCTCCCCATACCATCCCTCTGGGTCGTCCCAGTGCACCAGCCCCAGGCATCCAGTATCGTGCATCGAACCTGGACTGGCGACTTGTTTCATATATGATATTATACATGTTTCAATACCATTCTCCCAAATCATCCCACCCTCTCCCTCTCCCACAGAGTCCAAAAGACTGTTCTATACATCAGTGTCTCTTTTGCTGTCTTGTATACAGGGTTATTGTTACCATCTTTCTAAATTCCATATATATGCGTTAGTATACTGTATTGGTGTTTTTCTTTCTGGCTTACTTCACTCTGTATGATAGGCTCCAGTTTCATCCACCTCATTAGAACTGATTCAAATGTATTCTTTTTAATGGCTGAGTAATATTCCATTGTGTATATCAGCTTTCTTTATAGTCCAACTCTCACATCCATACATGACTATTGGAAATACCATAGCTTTGACTAAATGGACCTTTGTCAGCAAAGTAATGTCTCTGCTTTTAATATGCTTTCTAGATTGGTCATAGCTTTTCTTCCAAGGAGCAAATGTCTTTTAATTTCAATTCCTTTAGCCCCAAATAATGTCCCTTTTCTACAACCCATATCACTTTCTCATTTTATCACTTCTTGTCCTGTGTCATAGTTATTTGTATAAATGTTTCCTATCCTGAAATAGCTCAACATTTCTATGAGGTCAAGAGTCATATCTGAGTCCATGGAAAGTATCTCATCATGTCTGTATGTTGTCTTACACCTAGCAGGTACTTGGCAAATAAATGAATTGAAGAATCAAAAAATAAGTTTGATTAATTTAAATGTTTTATCAAATTGACTGTTAGTATTGGCACTGCATAGGCATTGCCTAGGCTGTTTTTATACCCTTTATTTCCCCAAATATTTGCTACAGTAAAGTTTGTGAGAATAGTTGGAAGTAAATCGATTTCCCCCAGTAAGCCACTAAAATCCAAGCAAAGGAATTCGGAAGGAGACAGTCCAGGAAATCTAATGTGTAGAGAGAACACTCAAAGTGAAGCCAATCTTGTTAACAGTATAGCTGACAATTTCATAACTTGTTCAAGGTTAATTGTGGGACTTTTGAGGTTGTGGTGACTATTTTGCTTCTGTTGGGTGTTTGGTGAGAAACAATATCTGTGAACTGGGAATGATAGGCATGGCTTTATATTTTTAATTTTACATTTAAAACAGCATAGCTGCAATGTCTTTCCTAATTTCCTCCTCTCTCCCCTCTCCCCCTCTCTTTCTTGTTCCAACTCCCCTAAATCCCTCCCTTTCTCCTTTCCTCTTCCCTTTCATTCCCTTCCTCTGTATCTTCTTCCCTCTTTCATCTACCCATTCTCTCCTTCCTCCCACTACTTCTTCTCTCTCCCCCATCATTTATTTTTAAATATACATCAAGAAGTTAGCTATATGAGTCTGAAGCCTGAACTTAGAGCTTTACAGTGGGTGGTACAGAAAGTAGAGAGGGAGGGAGGGAGTCAGTTCCATAAAATGGAGTCAATTCAGATGGTGTGGCACAAAAAAATGTGGTGACAAGTGACAAGAGGGCATCCAGGCAAAAACTGGCATCAAAGAGATCTAACATGAGATTGTGGATTGCCCCCAAAGCTGGCTGGGGCAAGATGACCAAATTGGGGCAGGCAATGATTGGAGATCTGAAAAGGTTCTGAACTCAGGGAGGCAGTTTTAAGGAGGGAGATAGAGCCTAAGCCATTTATTTGTCTAGGGTTTGTCATACTTACTGTGACTTAATTGACAAAAGCAATAAGAACTCTAGGCTTTCAGGTCTGGGAAAATAACCCAGGTAGAGCCTCTCTCTGACAAAAGGGAACAGAACATTGGAAGAGAAATTTCCCTAAACAGAAATCAATAAAATATCTTGGTTACAGGAGCAAGGAAAGAGTCAAATTCCCAAAGCAGTCCACTCAGGCAGAGCAGGACAAGCCTGGGTTGCTGACCCAGTTCATAACTCAAAAAGGAACAGGGTTGGTTCTAGAAACTAAAGAAGGGATGGTTGTTGTTGTTCAGTCACTAGGGCATGCCTGACTCTTTGCAACCCCATGGACTATAGAACACCAGGCTCCTCTGTCCTCTACTATCTGCCAGAGTTTGCTCAAACTTATGTCCATTGAGTCCGTGATGCTATCTAACCATCTCATCCTCTGCCGCCCTCTTCTCCTTTTGCCTTCAATCTTACCCAGCGTCAGCATCAGGGTCTTTTCCAATGAGTTGGCTTTTCTAGCCTCCAAATAAGGGTGCAGCAGCTGTGGATCATTCCATCATCAACTAGAAGTGGAAGCAGCGTTCTTAGTGGTTATGATTGCAGATGACTGCCAGATCGGCCTGGGTTTGAATGCCAAGTATCTGACTTAGAAGGCGAGGGACCTTGGGAAAGTACTTTAACCTCTCTTTGCCTCAGTTTCTTATCTTTAAAGTGGAGGGAAACAGTATCAATACAAGATGCTATTAAGAGAATTAAATGAATCTTTATGTACAAAAGGATGAGAATAGAGTCTGGAACATAGCATTTGTTATAAATAAATGAATGAACAAGATAACTTTTCTCCATATTCACATATTTTCAACCAAAAGAATGTTTAAGGTCCTTCTATTTACCCAATTAAACTGAACTACAACTAATAGAATCATTAGTTTTTCAGGGCAAATGATCCATTTTTCATTCACCAAGCTTAGACCACGTAAACTTGGTCTCAAATTGAACCAACACAATAAAACTTGGGTATGAGGGTTGCTCTATCTGTGCTCATACCTTGGGAAATACAACAATATTGTTTTTATCACTTTTACTTGAAATGTCAGCCTCATCTTTTTCTCCCCACCTCTTGCTCTGACCCCAGGAGGCAGCATAGTATGACAGTTAAGAGAATAGGCTGTAGAGTTAGACATAACTGGATTGCTGCTGCCAAGTCACTTCAGTCGTGTCCAACTCTGTGCGACCCCGTAGATGGCAGCCCACCAGGCTCCCCCGTCCCTGGGACCCTGCAGGCAAGAACACTGGAGTGGGTTGCCATTTCCTTCAATGCATGAAAGTGAAAAGTGAAAGTGAAGTTGCTCAGTCGTGTCCGACTCTTCGCAACCCCATGGACTGCAGCCTACCAGGCTTCTCCATTCATGGGATTTTCCAGGCAAGAGTACTGGAGTGGGGTGCCATTGCCTTTTCTGCATAACTGGATTAAAATGGGCCAATTCTTCCCCTTTTTAGGTTGGCAAAGATGCCTAACTTTTCTGAGCTTTCATTTTTTCATTTGTATGTGAGGATAACAATACCCACATCAACAGAATTGTTGCGAGGATTAGATGAGATTTTGCGTCCCAAGGACTTAACACAGTGACCACCCACAGTAAATGTTTAAAACCTTTTTAGCCTAAAATCATAGATCATAATCCAGTTAAATCTATCTTCTCAAATGTCTCCTAACTCCGTCCCCTCTGCTTCTTCCTTCCACACACCCTAGATTCTCTGTCAGGAGTTTGTGTGTATATCTCCCGACTGGACTATGAACTCCTTAGCAGAGGCAGGGAGTTTTTGCCTGGATGCCCTCTTGTCACCTGTCACCATGTTTTCTGTGCCATACCATCTATCTCACCTTACCTCAAATGTTCATGATAAACATTCAGCAAGTGTTTGTTGAATAGACTCTGCAGAACTTGATTTTCTCCCTGTACTTGGTGTAACAGATGAAAGAAATGAGGCTAATAACCTCAAAGTTCTGAAGGGCTGTGATAATTCCTCGTGGACATTTGAAGCAGAGCAAATGGCTCAGTAATTCAGTCAGTCCAAGTCACCTACACAAGGACTCCGAGCTAACATGGGGACTGGAGCCTGAAAACCCTTCCTACAGAAAAGTCTAACTAGTAATTTTGTTTGACATTCTTCTTAGACAACACATAGCAATATTTGTCTACAGGGGACAGAACAGGGTAAGAGGCTGATAACTGGAAAGAAAAAGCCAAAGCCACAAAAGAAAACTCTCAGCTTTAAATATTTGAGTGTACGTATTTGTGTCATTGCTTATCACATTTTCAAACACAGTACCAATTAAGTCTGGCAGTTTAATTGACAACTGATGAAAAACACCATATTGTTACCCAGTTAAGTCTCACTGATCTTGCTATTTGAACTCTTTTTTCTGATGCCAGTAATTTGCCAGCTTCATTACTGACAATGTAAACTGCTCAAACTCCTATGAGAGACATTTTGGGGAGGGAAGGACATAACATTATTGTCCAGACTGACACAATTCAAAAAAAAAAAAAAAATTGAAAACCAGGTTCTTAATTGAGAACCAAGAAAAATACAGTCCATAAAATAAGTCATTGCTGTTTATAAGGCAAAGCTGGACACACAAATGGTAGTGTTCAAAAGAGGGAATTATTACAGCTTTGATTTTTCTAAGCTGATGGATTTCATCAGTTTAATTGAATTAATTGGTCCACCTGGTATGTGATTAACAGCATATGTAGAAATTAAGGAGACATAGCATATAGGTGGCCTTATTCATTAAAACGGAGAAGGAAATGGCAACCCACTCCAGTATCCTTGCCTGGAAAATCCCACAGACAGATGAGCCCAATGTGCTACAGTTCACAGGGTCACAAAGAATCGGATCCAACTTAGCAACTAAACAGCAACAATTCATGAAAACATAAAAGAAAATTCGGTTCAAAATGAACAGGTTTTTTTGGCTTTTCCAATGCTTGAAATTCCACCATTATTTTCAACCTGTAGAATTTTTCTGACCAAAAAAAGGTAATTGTCAACTAATCAGGAACTGGGCAAGTTTTAAAAAATAAAATTGTTAGGTAGAAGACACCAGGTTAGAAAAGGTATGAGAATGGGATTGTGGGTTTTAGAAAATGGAAATGATGGAGTTCTCTCAGCTCAAATCAACAGCCTCACGTCAATGACTGGGAGACAGAGGTGGAAAGACAACTCTGCCCATTCAGACAGAAAAAAGCTGATCAACTGACTGATCACTTCCTGCCTGCTGCTTCTGCTACTGAGCTTTGGTCATTTTTCTCCAAGACTACTGCAACACCCTCCACGCAAATGTCTACATTTCTTCTAAAATTTTGTCTGATTGTGTCAATCGCCTGATTTAAAATTTTTCATGGGCTCACACTTCACCCTAAATATAGCCCCACATTCGTTAAGCTCAAATTTCCTGTCTTAAAGGCTTCATCCTCCAGGCCACCTCCCCATAAATCCCATGTATCTAAACACACCACTTCCTTCTAAAGTTCTGAGTTTTGGCCTTTGTGCCTCTTCCCAAAAGGAACTTTCTTCTCTGTCTTTTCTGCTAGGTGGTCTCCCAAGCATTTTTCAAGGATGAGATTAAAAGTTACTTTTTTGGAGATATGTTGATTTGCATCATATTTTAGACTTCACATATAAGTGATATCATGTAGTATTTGTCTTTCTGTTTCTGACTTACTTCCCTTAGTATGACCATCTTTAGCTCTATTCAGTTCAGTTCAGTTCAGCTCAGTCACTCAGTTGTGTCCGACTCTTTGCAACCCCATGAACTGCAGCACGCCAGGCCTCCCTGTCCATCACCAACTCCCGGAGTTCACTCAGACTCATGTCCCTCGAGTCACTGATGCCATTCAGCCATCTCATCCTCTGTCGTCCCCTTCTCCTCCTGCCCCAATCCCTCCCAGCATCAGAGTCTTTTCCAGTGAGTCAACTCTTGGCATGAGGTGGCCAAAGTACTGGAGTTTCAGCTTTAGCATCAGTCCTTCCAAAGAAATCCAGGGCTGATCTCCTTCAGAATGGACTGGTTGGATCTCCTTGCAGTCCAAGGGACTCTCAAGAGTCTTCTCCAACACCACACTTCAAATGCATCAATTCTTCAGCGCTCAGTCTTCCTCATAGTCCAGCTCTCACATCCATACAGGACCACAGGAAAGACCATAGCCTTGACTAGAGGGACCTTTGTTGGCAAAGTAATGTCTCTGCTTTTGAATATGCTCTCTAGGCTGGTCATAACTTTCCTTCCAAGGAGTAAACATCTTTTAATTTCATGGCTGCCATCATCATCTACAGTGATTTTGGAGCTCCCCCAAATAAAGTTTGACACTGTTTCCACTGTTTACCCATCTATTTCCCATGAAGTGATGGGACCAGATGCCACGATCTTCGTTTTCTGAATATTGAGCTTTAAGCCAACTTTTTCACTCTCCTCTTTCACTTTCATCAAGAGGCTTTTCAGTTCCTCTTCACTTTCTGCCATAAGGGTGGTGTCATCTGCATATCTGAGGTTATTGATATTTCTCCTGGCAATCTTGATTCCAACTTGTGTTTCTTCCACCCCAGCATTTCTCATAATGTACTCTGTATGTAAGTTAAATAAGCAGGGTGACAATATACAACCTTGACGTACTCCTTTTCCTATTTGGAACCAGTCTGTTGTTCCATGTCCAATTCTAACTGTAGCTTCCTGACCTGCATACAGGTTTCTCAAGAGGCAGGTCAAGTGGTCTGGTATTCCCATCTCTTTCAGAATTTTCCACAGTTTATTGTGATCCACACAGTCAAAGGCTTTGGCATAGTCAATAAAGCAGAAATAGATGTTTTTTTTGGAAGTCTCTTGCTTTTTCCACGATCCAGTGGATGTTGGCAATTTGGTCTATGGTTCCTCTGCCTTTTCTAAAACCAGCTTGCACATCAGGAAATTCACAGTTCACATATTGCTGAAGCCTGGCTTGGAGAATTTTGAGCATTACTTTACTAGCGTGTGAGATGAGTGCAATTATGTGGTAGTTTGAGCATTCTTTGGCATTGCCTTTCTTTGGGATTGGAATGAAAACTGACCTTTTCCAGTCCTGTGGCCACTACTGAGTTTTCCAAATTTGCTGGCATATTGAGTGCAGCACTTTCACAGCATCTTCTTTCAGGATTTGGAATAGCTCAACTGGAATTCCATCACCTCCACTAGCTTTGTTCGTAGTAAAGCTGTCTAAGGCCTACTTGACTTCACATTCCAGGATGTTTGGCTCTAGGTCAGTGATCACACCATTGTGATTATCTGGGTCGGAAGATCTTTTTTGTACAGTTCTTCTGTGTATTCTTGCCACCTCTTCTTAACATCTTTTGCTTCTGTTAGGTCCATACCATTACTGTCCTTTATCGAGCCCATCTTTGCATGAAATGTTCCCTTGGTATCTCTAGTTTTCTTGAATAGATCTCTAGTCTTTCCCATTCTGTTGTTTTCCTCTATTTCTTTGCATTGATCACTGAGGAAGGCTTTCTTATCTCTTCTTGCTATTCTTTGGAACTCTGCATTCAGATGCTTCTATCTTTCTTTTTTTCTCCTTTGCTTTTCGCTTCTCTTCCTTTCACAGCTATGTTTAAGGCCTCCCCAGACAGCCATTTTGCTTTCTTGCATTTCTTTTCCATGGGGATGGTCTTGATCCCTGTCTCCTGTACAACGTCACGAACCTCAGTCCATAGTTCATCAGGCACTCTGTCTATCAGATCTAGTCCCCTAAATCTATTTCTCACTTCCACTGTATAAATATAAGGGATTTGATTTAGTTCATACCTGAATGGTCTAGTGGTTTTCCCTACTTTTTTCAACTTAAGTCTGAATTTGGCAATAAGAAGCTCATGATCTGAGGCACAGTCAGCTCCTGGTCTTGTTTTTGTTGACTGTATGGAGATTCTCCATCTTTGGCTGCGAAGAATATAATCAATTTGATTTCAGTGTTGACCATATGTAGAGTCTTCTCTTGTGTTGTTGGAAGAGGGTGTTTGCTATGACCATTTTCTTGGCAAAACTCTATTAGTCTTTGCCCTGCTTCATTCCATATTCCAAGGCCAAATTTGCCTGTTATTCCAGGTGTTTCTTGACTTCCTACTTTTGCATTCCAGTCCCCTATAATGAAAAGGACATCTTTTGGGGGGTGTTACTTCTAAAAGGTCTCATAGGTCTTCATAGAACCATTTAACTTCAGCTTCTTCAGTGTTACTGGTTGGGGCATAGACTTGGATTACTATGACATTGAATGGTTTGCCTTGGAAATGAACAGAGATCATTCTGTCATTTTTGAGATTGCATCCAAGTACTGCATTTCAGACTCTTTTGTTGACCATGATGGATACTCCATTTCTTCTGAGAGATTCCTGCCCGCAGTAGTGGATATAGTGGTCACCTGAGTTAAATTCACCCATTCCAGTCCATTTCAGTTCACTGATTCCTAGAATGTCCACATTCACTCTTGCTATCTCTTGTTTGACCACTTCCAATTTGCCTTGATTCATGGATCTGGATCGGACATTCCAGGTTCCTATCCAATATTTTCCTTTACAGCATTGGACCTTGCTTCTATCACCAGTCACATCCACAGCTGGGTGTTGTTTTTGCATCAGCTCCATCCCTCATTCTTTCTGGAGTTGTTTCTCCACTGATCTCCAGTAGCATATTGGGCACCTACTGACCTGGGGAGTTTCTCTTTCAGTATCCTATCATTTTGCCTTTTCATACTGTTCATGGGGTTCTCAAGGCAAGAATACTGAAGTAGTTTGCCATTCCTTTCTCCAGTGGACCACATTCTGTCCAATCTCTCCACCATATCTATGAAACAAAAACAGATTCACAGATGTAGAGAAAAGAACTGTGGTTGCCAAGGCGGGACAAGGAATGAAAGGAAGGAATGGGTGTTTTGGATTAGCAGAGGCAAACTATAATATATAGGATGGGTAAATACCAAGGTCCTATTGTATAGCACTTCCCCGGGCTTCCCTGGTAGCTCAGACGGTAAACAGTCTGCCTACAATGTGGGAGACCTGGGTTCAATCCCTGGGTCAGGAAGATCCCCTGGAGAAGGAAATGGCAACCCACTCCAGTATTCATTCCTGGAAAATCCCATGGACCGATAAGCCTGGTGGGCTACAATCCATGGGGTCGCAAAGAGTCAGACACAACTGAGTGACTTCACTTCACTTCACTGTATAGCACAGGGAACTATATTCAATATCATGTGACAAACCATAAATGAAAAGAATGTGAAAAAGAAAACACACGTATGTGTAACTGAGTCACAGTGTTTTACATCACTAAAATAGTTTTTAAAAAGTCAGTCTTTCAGTAAAGCTTCATTGGACTCACTCAGCCAGAATGAATCACTCCTTCCTGTGTGACTGTACAAAACCGAGTTCATACTATGTGACTGTCTCATTGAAAAAACAGGGGCTGTCTATCTCTTCATTTATGTTAGACTGTGAGGGCAGAGACTATGTGTTTCAGAGACAATGAGGTGTTTTCAGGAAAACATTTTATTTCCCTTCTGAGCACATAGAAAGGCCATACCTCCCAATTACAATATCCCAGATGTGACTTGAAGCAACCTATAGTCAATGCAATGGGGACAAAAGTGATGTAAACCACTTCCCACTGACCCCTAACATTTAATTCATGATTTGCTTTTTTTTTTTTTCTTCTCTTGCCAATTGCTCAGCTACAAGTTGAAGATTTCAAGAAGCTGCTGGGTTGAAGGGTTCTGGGTCTGCGTTGCTACCTGGAGGAAATCCATCGCACTGAACATTGGCACCAGATTTCTCCTGCGGAGGTCAACCTTTACAGTGTTAAGACACTGGGATTAGGGATGTTGCAGCAAGCAGCCTTCCTTACTCCGAATAAAGTCGTGTCTTATGATGCTTTTACGATGCTTTCTTTCCCATTGGAACCCAGAGGTGTCCACTCCTTTGGGTCTACCTGATCCAGCTCTGCTGTCACTTCGTTTCCATTTAGACTGAATCCCTTGGTCAATCATTCAGTAATGTTATTACCGTCACCTTAGAATTTTCTTCTCATGTCTTCCTTTATAAACTACAACTAGTACTAGTTGTACTTATAATAGTAGGAGCAGTAGCAGTTGTTGATATTCTTTAGGAGCACACAATGCTTTGCAGATTAAATATTTTTACCTTCATTATCTTACTTTGATCTCAGTCTCTTGTTTCTATCATACCTCAAAGTGCTTCCTCCCTGCTTTATCTATTCCTGAATCTGAACTGATACCACAGAGAAAGTCACAACAATCTACTCTTTGGCTCTCACACAAATTAGTGCTATTTCCTCACTGCTAGTGAGCATAACACTTAGTCATCTCTTTCACTCTTTGTTTAGGTTTCCATATACAGCTTCTTAAAAGTGTTTATTAAGACTACTTTTTAAAAGCAGTTGTAGCTTCTCAGCAAAACTGAAAGTACAGATTTCTCACTTTCCCCCTGCCCGTACATGTGCATCGCTTCCCCATTATCAATATCCCCTTCCAGAGGGATACATTTGTTACAACTAATGCATTAATAATCACTTGAAGTCCAGAGTTTACCTTAGGGTTCACTCTTGGGTGCTGTACATCTTACAGGTTTGCATAAATGTGTAGTGACATGTATCCTTCATTACACTATCATGCAGAATATCTTCCTGCCCTAAAAATCCTCCTTATTCTGCCAATTCATCTCCTCTCCCCAGCCCCTGGCAACCACTGATTTTCTTACTGTCTCCACAGTTTTACCTTTTGCAGAATGTCATATGGTTAGAATCATACAGTAAGGAGGCTTTTCAGATCAGCTTCCTTCACTCTTCATAGCTGTTCATCCATTTTATTTTCCTGCTCTCCTCAAAAACTTCACCCCTTATTTCCACAGTTAATCCCTCCCATTTTTACTTGATCTCTCCTTCCAATAACTATTTGTTCTCTCTCATTTCTCTTAGAAGGCCATACGGTCAAAAATTCTGTCTCATCTCTCATCATGCGTCTTTTATCATTATGCTTCAAGGCAGCCTGCATTTCACACATATCAAAATTTTCAGTTTCCCAAATACAGCTCATATACCTTTGTATGATGTTTTCTTTTTTCTGAAGTGCCCATTCCCCAGCTCCCAATCTGGAAAACTCTTTTTTGTCTTTCAAAGAGCAAATCAAATATCATCCCCTTTATGAAGTCTTCTCTGATATTCCCAAGCAGAAATAGTGGCTCCTCCTCTGTCTCCCCTAGCACCTCAGCTATGACTGTATTATATCTCTTTGTATTATTAGGTCATGCGAGTGGTGGAGGATCCACCTGAAGTGCAGGAAACCTGAGTCAGTAAGATCCCCTGTAGTAGGAAATGGCACCCCACTCCAGTATTCTTGCCCAGAAAATCCTCCATGGTCAGAGGAGCCTAGAGGCCGCAAAGAGTCAGACATGACCGACTAATCATTCATTCATTCATTTGTGGGCCTCTCTACCCCCTGGACTGTTAGCATTACTGAGGGCAGGACTGTGTCTGATGACTTTCTTTATTTTCAGCACTAGGAACTATGCCTCACACAAGCAGTTCTTTAAGTCAAGAAAGCAGGCAATTGTGTCTGCTCCTTGGAGGAATGGCTCAAGCATCCTAAGTATTCTTAACAACTCAGGACCCATGGCATCTCCAGCTCAACTGAGTTTAAGCACACTCTGGGAGTTGGTGAAGGACAGGGAAGCCTGGCTTGCTACAGTCCATGGGGTCGCAAAGAGTCAGACACTACTGAGTGACTGAACAGCAGGACCCAGCGCAAGTGGGACTGAAATAAAGAAAGGAGCCTATCCTTGTATGGGGCAGTAAGATTGACTCGATTTTGTAACAACAAATTATAAACTTAACCTGGCTGTGAGTTCTGTGTCCTTTGAAGTGATGATCAATCAGGTGTGGACATAAAAGGGGACACAAGGAAGCAGAACTTTTTGTACTCACAGGTCCTGGAGAGACAGAGTCACCACACACCATGAGGGGCCACATGGACAGAATGCCAAGGGAGCTGACGCAACCAAGCAGTTGTAGGGCCAAGGAAAAGTGAGGACCTGTGGGAAAGCACCTTTACTGGGGATTGGGGTGGAATACACAAGAAGTGTACTTCACTGATGCATTTGAAAGTCACTAGGTCACAGTCAACGGAGGGCAGGAAGTGGAATTTGTGGCACGTTGGTGCATCTGGTCACCTGGGCAGGGTATGCACAGTCTATTTGCAAGGATGTTGAGGCAATAGAAAAGAAAAGGGGAAAATAGTATAAAGTTTTAGAAATTCACAATACATTGAGTATCTTAGATATGTTTTAAATGGTCTCAGAAAGCAGAACTATAACAAACAGACAAAAGTCACAAGGAGACAGACAGGTACTCAAGATTAAGAAAGGCCTTTCTAACCATCAGAGATGTGAAAAATGGAAGAGGTTACCTTGTAAGGCAGTGAACCTCATTTCTGAAGGCATTCAAGCAGAGGCCAGATGGTTTGTGTGGGGAAATTACTACATAAATTCACACAGCCTGCAGGACCCATGTGGTGCTGTGTGGGATTCTCCTTGGTGCAGATCAAGTCAAGGCCCACCTTTTTTGGGGAAGGCTTGTACAAGATGAACAATCAAAGGTCAAACTATGTGGAATTTTACGATCCTTCTTTCTAAAGTTTTTCTTCATATTTCTAGTATAATAAGATATTCTAGATTTAAAATTTTCTAAAGTCAAATATATTTGGAAACTACTTCATATATCACCCTATTGATGATTAAAACAGAAAAAAAAAAATCCCTTGAGAATTCCTGAAATAAGGGAGCCATGCCACTTGGCTTATCTCAGAATTTTCCAAAAGATCTGTTCACAAAATTTTTTATTGTGTAATATACCTGTGAATAGAAGGGGGAAAGGTGGAAGTAGTGACAGATTTCCTCTTCTTGGGCTCTAAAATCACTGCAGATGGTGATGACAGCCTTGAAATTAGATGATTGCTTCTTGGCAGGAAAGCTATGACAAACCTAGACAGTGTGTTAAAAAGCAAAGACATCTACTTTGTCAACAAAGCTGCATACAGTCAAAGCTATGGTCTTTCCAGTAGTAACATACGGTTGTGAGAGCTGGACCATAAAGAAGGTAGAGCATCAGAGAATTGATGCTTTCAAAATTGTGGTGTTGGAGAAGACTTTCAAGAGTCCTTGCAACAGCAAGGAAATCCAACCAGTCAATCCTCAAAGAAATCAGTCCTGAATATTCACTGGAAGGACTGATGCTGAAGTTGAACCTCCAATTGGTGATTTGATGCAAACAGATGACTCATTAGAAAAGACTCGGATGCTGGGAAAGATTGAAGGCAGAAGGAAAAGAGGGCAACAGAGGATGAGATGGTTGGATGGCATCTTGGATAAACTCTGGGAGACTGTGAGGGACAGGGAGGCCTGGTGTCCTGCAGTCCATGGGGTTGTGAAGAGTTGGACATGACTGGGCGACTGAGCAACATACCTATGAATCTTTCCTGGAAGAGTTCTATCTAATTCTGCTTTCACCTGGGTAAAAATGTCTTGCTCTGGAGAGAGGCAGATACAGCATTTTCTCCTTTGCTAATTTCAAATCATAGAAGTCTAAAATATACAAGAAGGCTGTAGGCATAGTAGGGGATTCTTATCCCCCAAAAGGAAAAAAAGGTATTTACCAAACTCACATGCCTTTTCTTATTCAAAAATGATCCCACCCTTTAAGAAAGATGTTAGTATTCTTTTTACATAGGGGGAGCCAGATGCAGCCAGCAAGAAGATGCAGGATTCCAAAATCTGTGATATTCCATTTCTGAACTCAGCTGGGGTTGAGCTGGGAGGCCAGAAATAAAGGAATTCAGCTAAGAGACTGTCAAGACTATGACTAACTTCATGGTCAGTGATTCTTGATTTCATTTTATTTGAGAATGAACAGTCTCCAGAAGCATAAATGTCACCTTGGTAATAACTACAGGTGCCCATTAAATCCAGAAATTTATTTTTTCATAGTTGCCAGGAAAATGAGAATGCAGGCAAATATGATCATTACTCATAGGCAGTATGAAGATCAATAACCCATTACTTCTGTCAGCTATATCCCCAGACTGGGCCACCTTCTAAAGCAGAGGCTGATAAGTTACCTGCTAGATGTGAGTCAGGACCTACATAAATAAAATGAAGTCGCTCAGTCGCGTCTGACTCTTTGTGACCCCATGGACTGTAGCCTGCCAGGCTCCTCCACCATGGGATTTTCCAGGCAAGAATACTGGAGTAGGTTGCCATTTCCTTCTCCAGGAGATCTTCCCAACCCAGGGACTGAACCCATGTCTCCCTCATTATAGGCAGACACTTTAAATGAATTAGATACGCCCATGGACACTGGGCCAGGCAGCAAACGATGGTAAAGTTTGGATCTTTTTACTGTCAAAAATATCTCAATGGGCTCACACTTTGCTACCAAACTACTAATTAAGTAAAAATCAGATTTCGTTTTCATCAGTGGCCAGTTAGAACTGAGACCAAAACTGCCGGTTAGAACTTGAGACAAGCATCTGCCTAGATACTGTAACTGTTAATTTGATGTAACTCCAGTCATAAGCAAAGAAATCTGATATTTCAGAGGCTTTTGCCTTTTCATTTCAGGTAATAGCCCAGCTTCTCTGGGGCTATTTAAAGTACAGAAAGTAGTTTGAAGATATGGTGAGAATGGGTTGAAGGATATCTTAAACCTTTTTCATATATTTTACATAGGCTTATTGATATAATTATCTTTTATGGTTTTGAAACTGAAAGAATTAATTAAGCAAATAATAATCAAAAAGGACAATAGCCTGGGAACCCTATTACAGCCTTCACGGTCTTAGAAGGGTCTAAAAACTTAGTAGAAAACTAGCCTAGATCTATCTCAAAGGACTCTTCGGACTCAAAAATGCTGAGAAAAAATCCTATGGCTTTATGTTTTGTTTTGTTTTCAGGGAGAAATGATTGCCCCCCAACCAGTCTGATCTCCATTAGCTGTTGGAACAATTCTGCAAGGCCTTTTAATACTCCTGCTAATGAGGCGTCCTCAGGTCCTCGCATTAGGTTCATTTAGTGTCTTGCTGAGAAGGCAGAGTGGTAACAAAATTAAAAAAAATAAATAAAAAGTCTTCTCATTACCATAACACAAATCATACCCAGAAGCAAAAGAGGGGTGGGGGAATCTCTAAAAACTCCACATCCTGCTACCTAAACATTTAAATAATTAGTTTCCTGAAGATTGCCTGCTAGACTTGTAAACAGCTACAAAAGTCAATTTTTATTTTACAACATATTTCTGAACTCATGGCAAATAGCCTACAGGTTGGCCATTAATTGTATATCTTTTATTTATTTTCTTTGTTTGGAGGACAGGGTATTAGGGAAAAGGAAAACAGAGAAACTAACTTTAGCATCCTTCTTCCACTAAGTTCTCCTTAATGTTCTCTATAGCAGAGGAAAAATCTCCAGGAGTGGGTGTCTTTACGCCAGCCTCCTCCTTGTAAAACTCTCACTTAAAATGCTACTTTTCACTGCTTCTTTTAATGATCATATTATTTTGATTTTATTTGTTTGGCTTCTTTCTAACTTCCACTAATGGATGAGTTAACACATGACTCACACTTACTTATTTTGATGTTTGGGGATGCAGAGATGCTTTTAAAAATTCCATCTGTATGAGCATGGAGACCACTTAGCACTGAAGGCCATATTTGATTATCCATAAGAGAAAGCTCCTACTCTGAGCGAACCAGTAATACTGGTAAATTGATAGCACTTTTGCCTTCCTAGGAGTCTAAAGCACACTGAGCAGAGGGGCTGCGTTCTCTGTTTAAACTATTCTCCCGCGTAATGTGTTTGGGTGTTCCAGTAATGGTTGGCTATAGCCAGAGAAGTATCATAGGCCAAATGATTTCTTAAAGATATGATATTAAAAGTAACTGAAAACATATACCCATTAAGGACAAGAGTAGGAAATTTGGAAAGAAGTTTGATTTGAACTTTTTAAAATATATATTATGTGCCAAAGTTGGTTCTGGGGTGCTAGGGATAAACAGATAAATACTCACCCACATAAATTCAGAATTTGGCAGTAGGGTATTCATAAACAGCAGTGATGTATAAATAGACATAACTTTAAAGAAACAAATTCCAGTTTTGCATAAGATGAAGTAAGCAAACCTCTCTGTCTCTCCCACTGGAAGTAACTAACAATGCTAGACGATATGCATGCAGCATCTGTCTGAGGACTCTGAAAAGTAAATGCTAGCTGGCACTTTGGGAAACCAGAAGTACTATCAAGCTGACGGTGCCTTTATAGCTCCAAACCCAGAAGAGCATACCAGGTACAAATAGAAATAGCTTTCAGTGAAGCCCTCTCTGTTTGGTCCCAGGAGCCCCTGCAAGACAGAGAGAACAAGTAAATTCCCTTTGGTGGTGTTGTTATGTTGCTTTCCACTCTCCTGCTCCAGCCCTAAGGCAAACCCATGGTGGCGGCAGTGGCAGTAATAACTCTTCCAAAGAGCAGAAATGATGGCAGTGCCCGTAAAGCAAACGTCTAAAATTCTGGGCCAAGAGTATGCAAGGAAATCTCATTGCTTTTCTTCCTTCCTCTCATTCCTCTTACCACTTGACCTGGGAGAACACAGCACAAAGTACTCGGCCGGGTAGGCAATTCAAAGCTTCAGCTTTCTAGCCAGAAGACAAAGAAGAGATATCCTCATAGCTAGAAAGTTCCCAGGAGATGTACAGCAGGAGAAGCTAGGGGGAAATATCCCATATAGTTGTGTGTCAACTCCTAAGAGTTGCACACATCTGAATTTAAACAGCAAACCACAGGCTTTCAAACTAGTCTATACAGGAGAGTACAGCCCAGGTTCTATACTGGCCACTGAGGGGCATACAGCAGGGCAGAGACAATGGCTTTGCAATGGCTTTGAAAACTCAATTGCCACTTGAACTACAGACCTCAGAAAGCCAGCTTGAACTTATGGTTTGAACCTAACCCAGTCAATTGCCTGCTTAAAAAAAAAGGCCACATGCTATATTTTCCACAGAACATAAGAGCAAGAGTCTTCCAATGTAATACTCAATGTGTTCAGGACACAATATAAAATAACTCAACATATGAAGGATCAGGAAAATTTCAATGACTTATTTCAACAGATGAAAACCTGAAATGACACAAATGTTGGAATTATCAGATACTAAAGAAGCTATTTTAACCATGCTCTAAGAAGTGAGGTTTCTGACTCTTGAAATAAATGGAAAGAGAGAGAGCAGCAGGAGAGAAATAGAAGATATTTCTATGGATCAAATGAAAAATTTTTAACTAAAAAATACAATAACTAAATTAAATTAAAAAATATAGTGAATGTGTTCAAACAACAGAGTAGAGGTGACAGAGGAAAGGTCTTTGAACTTTAAGACAGATCAATAGAAAGTATCCAATACAAACAACAGAGGAAAACATCTTTCCGATTTATCATCTGATCACTCTGTCTAATGTGTCTCCCACTTCATTCTTCCATCACCCACTCATTCACAATTTGTAGCCTACAAAGTGGCACTACATAGATTGCTAAGAACAAGGATCACGTCCTCTTTGGCCTGCTCTCCACACTAGCTCATGAGTAATTCTCCAGGCAACTCTGTTGGAACTGTAAAATCATCACCCTAGACTCTAAGCTCCAAATTTAAGCGAAGACCAGGGCATAGTTCCCGACCACTTCCCGATCACCCTGTGCATTACTTTCCCAAGTCACTTCAATCTTCTGGCCTCCATTCCTGCTATGAATGCCAACCTGTCATCGAGTTACTCTCCCTACCTCAATCTTCCTCCAGCCCTCTGGTGTAATCTATTCTACAGAGTTATCTTCCTAAAACCCAATTCTCATGATACCATGAGAGTATCCTGGTTCCTGCACTTCATAAAATTACAATTAACACTAGAACACAGACTAAACAAAGAGAAAGGCATTTCCTCTGCTACCTGGATACAGTCTAACTTGTTATCTCTCTAATCCTCCAGGCACTCTTATGTATCAATGCCTTTGCTCAAGTGGTTCTGTCTATTGGAGGACCTTACATATCCCCTTTCTAAGGCCCACTTGACTTCACATTCCAGGATGACCAGTGCATTCTCTTGGCAAAACTCTATTAGCCTTTGCCCTGCTTCATTTCGTATTCCAAGGCCAAATTTGCCTGTTACCCCAGGTGTTTCTTGACTTCCTACTTTTGCATTCCAGTCCCCTATAATGAAAAGGACATCTTCAAAGCTAGTGGAGGTGATGGAATTCCAGTTGAGCTATTTCAACTGCTGAAAGATGATGCTGTGAAAGTGCTGCACTCAATATGCCAGCAAATTTGGCCACAGGACTGGAAAAGATCAGTTTTCACTCCAATCCCAAAGAAAGGCAATGCCAAAGAATGCTCAAACTACTGCACAATTGCACTCATCTCACATGCTAGTAGAGTATTGCTCAAAATTCTCCAAGCCAAGCTTCAGCAATATGTGAATCATGAACTTCCAGATGTTCAAGCTGGTTTTCGAAAAGGCAGAGGAACCATAGACCAAATTGCCAACATCTGCTGGATCATGGAAAAAGCAAGAGAGTTCCAGAAAAACATCTATTTCTGCTTTATTGACTATACCAAAGCCTTTGACTGTGTGGATCACAATAAACTGTGGAAAATTCTGAAAGAGATGGGAATACCAGACCACCTGAGCTGCCTCTTGAGAAACCTGTATGCAGGTCGGGAAGCAACAGTTAGAAATGGACGTGGAACAAGAGACTGGTTCCAAATAGAAAAAGGAGTACGTCAAGGCTCTATATTGTCACCCTGCTTATTTAACTTTTATGCCAAGTACATCATGAGAAATGCAGGGCTGGAAGAAGCACAAGCTGGAATCAAGATTGCTGGGAGAAATATCAATAGCCTCAGATATGCAGATGACACCACCCTTACGGCAGAAAGTGAAGAGGAACTAAAAAGCCTCTTGATGAAAGTGAAAGTGGAGAGTGAAAAAGTTGACTTAAAGCTCAACATTCAGAAAACTAATAGATGGGGAAACAATGGAAACAGTGTCAGACTTTCTTTTAGGGGGCTCCAAAATCACTGTAGATGGTGATTGCAGCCATGAAATTAAAAGATGCTTACTCCTTGGAAGGAAAGTTATGACCAACCTAGATAGCATATTCAAAAGCAGAGACATTACTTTGTCAACAAAGGTCCATCTAGTCAAGGTATGGTTTTTCCAGTGGTCATGTATGGATGTGAGAGTTGGACTGTGAAGAAGGCTGAGCACCGAAGAATTGATGCTTTTGAACTGTGGTGTTGGAGAAGAGTCTTGAGAGTCCCTTGGACTGCAAGGAGATCCAGCCAGTCCATTCTGAAGGAGATCAGCCCTGGGTGTTCTTTGAAAGGACTGATGCTAAAGCTGAAACTCCAGTACTTTGACAACCTCATGTGAAGAGTTGACTCATTGGAAAATACTCTGATGCTGGGAGGGATTGGGGGCAGGAGGAGAAGGGGACAACAGAGGATGAGATGGCTGGATCGCATCACTGACTTGATGGACGTAAGTTTGAGTGAACTGTGGGGGATGGTGATGGAGAGGGAGGCCTTGGGTGCTGCGATTCATGGGGTCGCAAAGAGTCGGAGACAACCAAGTGACTGAACTGAACTGAACTGAACTACATATCCCCTAAAAAAGATTTTACCTGTAAAAAAATTTGTATGAGCCAAAGTCTAGTGCAAATAACATTTTCATGAAAACTTCTCGGTATTTATTCCTCCTCTCCATTGGTATTTACATATATACACACATTTCTTCAGTATCAGATTTTCAAAATATATCAAGTTACAAAATGTGCTAGCTTATTTTTAAGCTTTTTATTTTGTTTTGGGGTAGCCAATTAACAATGTTATAATAGTTTCAGGTGAACCACGAAGGGACTCAACCATGCATATGTGTGTGTGTGCTCAGTTGTGTTTGATTTTTTGTTGCCCCATGGGCTGTAGCCCACCAGGCTCCTCTGTGCCTGGAACTTTCTATGTAAGAATACTGGAGCAGATTGCCATTTCCTCCTCCAGGGCCAACCCAGGGATCAAACCCAAGGTTCTTGCATCTCCTGAAATGTCAGGTGGATTCTCTACCATTAGTGCCATTTGGGAAGCCTCTACATATACATGTATCCATCCTCCCCCAAACTCCCCTCTCATCCAGGTTGCCACATAACTTTGAGCAGAGTTCCACATGCTATGGAGCAGGTCCTTGTTGGTTATCCATTTTAAATATAGCAATGTTGTACTAGGTTTTTGTGTGTTTACTCAAATGCCACCCTAAATCTCTGCCTAACCTAGAGAACTCATTCCAGAAAATCTGCTTTATAGGAGTAAAGATATCTTGTCCTGAACACTGGTCTATTTCATTAGTTAAAAAATTCATTCATAAGGTATTGGGGACACAGAGATGAATGAGACAGTCTCACTCTGCCTTATTTTAATTATAAGACTGGGAAACCACACAGGAACACACACGGTATTGGAATGTTAATAAATGCTTCAAACATGCTCAGTGGGCTAAGGAAGCATACAGAGGACTATGCCTGATCATCTGGAGGGGAGCTGGAGATCTGGTCGGGAAAGTCTCCTTAGGATAGACTCACCTGGGCTCACCGTGCAAGATGGAGGGTGAAGGGCAACAGAGGCATTGGAGGCAGAAATCAGATGTGTCTATTAGAGCCCTCCTGTTTGGTTATAAATACAAATAGCAGAGAAAGGGAAATTCTTACAATGAAGAACAAAATTTTCAAAGACAAAATAAACTGAGTCTCAGAAATGAACTAGAACCAAGGCATTGGAGGCCACAGGAGTCTTTTCACACTGACTTTACCTTCTCTCTTGCTGCAGACTGACCTTGTCTGGTTCCCAGTCACACAGTAACACATGGTCACCTGGAGCTCCCAGGCTTACATTTTTTCTGGTTTATTGCCATGTAACAAATTACCTCAATACTTAGTGGTTTAAAACAGTAAGCATTTATTATTTTATAGCTTCTGCATGTCAGAAATCCTGGCCGACTTACCTGGGTCAGAGTCCGATTTTAAAATATATCTGCTGAAAACCCAGTCAGCAGAAGTGGAAGCTTTCAGGGAAAAAGGGCTGAATTGCTCATCTCAATTGAATGGGGGCTCTCACTGGCCCCTAAACACACACACACATCCCTGACCTCCCTGCTTTGTATCTGCTGTATATATTAGGATTTTGAAAACACTTTTGTTTGAATGAAGCTTTGGAAACGTATACGTGACGAAATTGAGACCCCAAAAGAGGCAAGACTTGTTCAGGATCACAGAGCAGGTTAGTAGCAGAGCAGGGCAGAAGGTAGGGGTTAGCAGAATATCAGTGTTTCACGCTGGTGCCTAGAGATGATGCTTAGGGCCTTAGGAGTGGTTTTCAAGGAAGACAATTGAAGTCATGTAACTGGAGTTTAAAAGGAAGAATGGGGAGGACGACTTGCTGAAAGAATGAGTACCTGACTTTGTTAGAAGGAAATAATGGGATGATGATGCCGAGACAGGCAAACTGGGTCAAGGTGAAGATCTGTTTGGAATGAGTGAGACCTAAAGTATTTTTTGGTTGAGGGACCAGATGGGAAGGAAATTTCATGTTTGAGGGAGCAGTAAGCCAGAAAGAGTGGATGAAACCATGTGCATGGAGAGAGCTAGAAAGGTGGGGGGTGGGGGCGGGGACCATATGGAAAGAGACATGGGGCACTTCTTCATCAAAAGGTAAAGAAGAGGAGAAAGGAATGGAGAAGAGCTCAGAGCCGTGTTTCTGGGGAGGCACAGGAAGATGAGGAGCCTCAGAGGGGAGGCTCACTCTTTACAGGCTGAGAGACAAGCAGACTCCAGGGGAGACTGAGGGAAATGCGGCAGACTTTGAGACTCAAGAGTGTGAGGAGAACTTGCACAGGTGTGTGGGGAAGCAACTGGGCATAAAGGAACAGGAAACAAAAGGCTGGGGAGGAGTGGGGAGGTCCCAGATGAGGTCGGACAATGGGAGTTTGCAGCAGGCTTACTTACATGAGTCCATGTCCTAGGACTTCTCTGACTGCCTAGAAACCAGCATCCCAGCCCAGCCCTGTGGGATCTAGAACTTTACTGCTGCTTTCGCTTAGAACTGGGGACCTGAGAAATTAAGTTAATAGTGGCCAAATGGACATTATAAAGATGGGGACCAGACATGTTTCCTCCTCACTAAAGACAAAAAGTAAGGCTTAAGAAAGGGGATTCAATAGAACAGAAGAAATATTGTCCAACTAGACTCAAGAAAACAAATTCCTTCCCTATAATAACTTTGTTCTGTGGGACAAAAATTAGGTTACAGAATGACATATTTAATTCCTCAATCGGTTATTTCTTTTATGTGCTTAAGACTAATGAGCTTAAACTTCAGCTTGAGCTATTTAAGAAAATGTCAAAGAACACATTTGTGGGGCTGTTAAAAAGCCGGATGGCGTAATGGTTATGATCACAGGCTTTGGAGCCGTGCTGTCTGGATTTGCATCTTGCCTGTGCTGCTTAGTGGTTGCGTGACTCTGGGTGAGTTACTGCCCTTTCATGTTTCTTTTTTTTTTCCATCTCTAAAAAAGTGATGACAACAGTACCTGCTTCGTGGGTTGTTACAAAAAGCCCTTAGCACAATAACAATACAGCTTCCAATAAATATTAATTAGCTATTATCATTAAAAAAAAAAAAAAATCAGATTGCTTAGTGAACTTCCTAGGAGCCCTGGCTCTCAGAGTGGGGAACTTCTGAGACTACTTGATTTTCAAACTGTGCTCTTCAGAGCCCAAGGGTGAATAAGAGATGCTTCTGGGAAAATGAGGGGGAGGAACTTCTACGGCCCCGGTCCATTCCCCTACTTCCATAAGAACAGCTCTGCGTTGATCAGTTTCACGTATTTGGTAGACTTCTGCCTATACCTCAAAAGATTTCAATATAGAGACAGAAACCTGAAATAACTTTGCAGATGAGGAAACTGATGTTCAGAAGGGGAAATGACTCACCCGAGGTCAAATGCTGAATTGTCAGTAGATCAAGATCCAGCACCCAGGCCTGCTGCCTCCGATCCATGGTGCCTCTACTGCACCTCTTTACCTGCAGTTCCAGCCCCATTGCAAAAAGGCCTACGATTTTTTCTTTCCCGCAGGACCTAGCCCAATCACATTTCCTCTGGAAAACCTTTCCCAGTTCCCACAGGCAGTTGGCTCTTCCCTCCTAGATCTTCCCACAGTACCTCTTCCTGTATAATGTTTTAAATGGCAATCTTGACTGATGGATAAAAGACCTCAGTTTCAAATGAAACCATATTTTATCTATGTTGGACTCCTGGTGCCAAGCCCAATGACTGTCATATAGTAGGAGCTGGGCAAATAATGGGTGTGAATAAACATTTTAAATAAAAAAGCTAATGTATAAATGTGATGAATAATTAATGTTGCTATTATGATTATGGTGAAGGAGTGGCAGATGTAACAGTTCTTGTCCCAAATGAGCTAATTATTGAGTTGGCTTAAAGCTTCTGCAAATTTTATTTCTTTTGGGGAATAAAATGTGAGTCCAAAATGGCACATAGGGTTTAATTTTAATTTGTAACATAAAATGCTTCTGTGGTTGGAGAGGAGGTTTGCAGGGAGGGTGGGAGGGACTGGTTAAGGGCAACCAGTGTCTGCAAGAAGGTTTCAGGAAGACCTGCCGAGCTGTGTGCACAGCCAGAGGCCAGCTTCTTTCTCCTGTACAAGGTCTGTCTGCAAGCCTGAAGTACCTTTTTCCTATGAGCACATTCCGTGGCTGATTGATTAGGGGAGACCTTTTAATGAAGGCATTAATAAAAAAGCTCCAGTGCCAGAGGGGTCCTGCACTAATTAGGATGGTGCCACTCAGGAGAACACCCACACAGACAGCTCTGGGTCTTCTCCACGGCGGGGGTGCAGGGAGCTGCCGGTTGTTGCTGCCCCTCTGGCCTCTCCTCCCCACCTGGGGCCTATTTGTTAAAATCTGCTTCCTACACAGTCAGCCCCCTGAGAATGTGTGGGCTTGCCCCACCCCAGCCAGAACCTGGGGAGGTGGCTCTGTTAAACCTTCTGGGACACCACTATCCTTACAGAAAGCATCGCAGCTGAGTATGTTTCCAGGGAAGATGGAGAGAGGGCAGTACGAGACCTTCCTGCCTCTCAGTTCCCTCAGCTGAGCAGAGAAGCTTTGCTTTCCTCCCTTCACTCTGTCCTTTATTTCATAACCTTCCAAAGTGATTGACTATCCCATCTGTATCAGTGTTTTCCACAGAATTTATAGATACATACACACATATGTGCATATGAAAAACACTGGCTGATTGATTTGTAGACATTGTCTGATGCAACTATGCATGCGTGCTAAGTTGCTTTAGTCATATCCGACCCTCTGGTGACCCTATGGACTGTAGCCAGCTAGGCTCCTTTGTCCATGAGGTTTTTTCAGGCAAAATACTAGAGGGGGTTGTTATTCTTCTCCAGGGGATCTTCCCAACCCAGGGATTGAGCCCATGTGTCTTATGTCTCCTACATTGGCAGGCAGGTTCTTTACCACTGTGCCACCTGCAACTGTAGGGCATGACACATCCAAAATTTGGAGAGCAAGCCAGCAGGCTGTAAACTCAGGCTGTAGTCTTGAGACAATATTTTCTTCTCCAGGAAACTTTTGGTTTTTGTTCCTATAGCCTTTCAGCAGATTGGATAAGGCCAACCCTCTCAAGATTAAGGGTAATCTTCCTCTATTTACAGTCAAATGGCACCCCACCCCAGTACTTTTGCCTGGAAAATCCAATGGACGGAAGATCCTGGTAGGCTCCAGTCCATGGGGTCGCTAAGAATCAGACACGACTGAGCGACTTCACTTTCACTTTTCACTTTCATGCATTGGAGAAGGAAATGGCAACCCACTCCAGTGTTCTTGCCTGGAGAATCCCAGGGATGGAGGAGTCTGGTGAGCTTCCGTCTGTGGGGTCGCACAGAGTCGGACACGACTGAAGCGACTTAGCAGCAGCAGCAATTAACATGCAAATGCTAACCCCATTTGCAAATTCCCTTCACAGCAACACTTAGTGTTTGGTTAATAACTGAGTGTTATAGCCTAAACTGAGATGGCACACAAAACTAACCATCACACTGTCTTTATGATATTTGAACTTCCCAGTATTTCTTTAAGCTAGAGTGACTTAGCAGCAGCAGCAGCAGCAGCAAGCAGAAAAGTTAGCTTTATCTCCATACAAAAACTGAGGCTTTTCTAATCATGTCCTGTTTACTTTCACACAGCTTTGTTGTGCAGTAGCTAAGTTATGTCCAATTCTTTGTGACCCCATGGACTGCAGCACGCCAGGCTTCCCTTGTTTAATATTAATGTTAAAATTATGCCACAGTTTCTGGAATCAGTCTTAAGTTCTTAACATGAGATGTTACTGCCTTTCTCACACAATGTTCATTCATTCATTCAAATAGTTAGGCACTCGGTCCCCACTACAGGCCAGGCACTGACTTGAACAGGATGGACATGGAGTCCTGGCGTGACAAAGATTATCCTCTGCTGAGAGAGACGCACACAAAGGTACTAAAGACAGACAGACACATAGGCATGTGGGCACACGGAGATGCTCACGGGGTTTAAAAGGCTTCTCTGAAATTACCGATGACCTCTGGAAGAAGCAGGAATTTTCATCCATAATAGAGAAGCATAAGACTGAGAAGACTGGAAAACACAGCCGTTTTTTCAAAGACAGAGACAAGCTAAAGAAATCCAGTGTCAGTTTACTTTAGAAGAGTCTGAGCTCCATGTCTGTGGAGGAAAGGGAACGGGTTAGCAGCCCGCGAAGTGTCTTGGTTTTCACCTTTGATGTGAGAGGGGCTGCTGGATGGGAGGCAGGTGGAGCCAACATGGGGCAGAAGTAGACTGGAAGCTCCAGGCAGGCTGGCCAAGCAGCAAATCCGCTACCCTGGTCCCTGGTCTACTCCTGGCCTCTATGTGCTAAATTGCATGCGGAAGAATGATTCAAAGTTACCTCTCTGCCTGATGAAGACATTTTATTTAGGTCGTGAAATCAAAGTATTTTATGTAGCTTTCTGCAAATGCAGAATATGTACCTTCATCCTATATCTAGGCACCCCTTCCCTCCTACCGTCACCAGATCAGAAATGGATGCTCCAAACAATATTTGTTGTGTAGGATTTCACAGTTTACAAATGCTTTCAAATATATTATCCCACCTAATACCTGGAAAAAATGCAATAGAAACACTATGAAATTGCCATTTCACAGAAGAAACTGAGGTCCAGAGAGACGAAATGACTTAACCAAAGTCTCCAGGCCAATATTTCTGATGGCATTCCACCTAAGAGTATTTCACCTAGCTCTTACCACTCAGTCACCAAAATCAAACATCAGTACTATGGTTTAGGGCTGCTGTAGCGAAGCACCACATACCGGATGGCTTATTGTCTCTCAGTCTAGAGATCAGAAGTTCACGGTCAAGTTCTGAAGGCTGTGAGGAATAACCTGTTTCAGGCTTCTCTCCTAGCCTCTGGTGGTTCATTGGTATTTTCTGGAATTCTATGGCTTGAAGGCACATCACTGTAATCTCACCTTCAAGTTTCCATGTCCTTCTCCCTGTGTGCATTTCTGTGTCTGAATTCTCTCTTTTCATAAGGACACTAGATAGGCACATTGGATTAGGGGCTCGACCTACTCCACGTAGGACTGCATCTTAACAACACCGGCAAAAATTGCATTTCCAAATAAAGTCACATTTTGAAGCACTGGAAGAGGCGGAGGACTCCAACATAGGAACTTGGGAGGGACAAGGCACCATTAAAATTAGCATCCCTTAAATCTGTCATCGTACCACCCTGTGAAGTGGTAAACCTGAGATTATCATTCCCATATAATGGATGAAGGTGAGAATCTTCAGGGTAAGGTAAGTTGCCAAGACCACCCGATGGCAAAGCTGCCCCTGCCCTCACTCTGCCTCACTACCAGCTTTAAAAGTGGGGCCTTCAAGCTATGCTATGGCACATGGAATCCCCCTGATGCCCTACCTGTGGGGTTTAGTGAGGGTAGAGCAACGGCCCACGTGATCCTTGAGAAATTGCAGATTGAGAGAAAAATGAATGACCTGATGAAATTCTTAGACTGTGAAGTACACTTGGAAGGGATTTTCATTTGAAAAGGAAAGAAAAATAGTGTTGGGTGTGTATGTAGTCCGTCTCCAAATACTGTACCAAGGAAATGGAATCAGAGAGAGAGCATACAAGGTTAACAAGATAATGAAAAGATTAGCTCTACTCTTTAGGAATATTAACATTCCTTCATTGCCATAACTATGTCAGCAAAATGTTTGGAATCACAAATAGGATCAAGATATTTGAATGAAATTATCTCGGACTAGAAAACCTTTCAAAATTACCTAGATTTTTTTTTAAGGGAACAAGGAATCTTTGGTCTCAACAAAAACATACAAATTATAGCGTGCCTGGTAAAGAACCGATCTGAGTCATAAGTTAAGGCGAGGCCTTTCAGATGAGTTAGGGAGCATCAGTCAGTGCTCTGCTGTCTGTAGAGCAGCAGAGAAAACCGATGGTTGCGAGTGGAAACCATGGATTCCCATCTTGCCTCGCTTCATCACTTTCTGATTAGATGGGGGGCAACTTGGACAGCGGGACTTGTTGGGCTTTTTGGGTAGACAGATCTGAGTTTGACTTATGTGTATCACTCACTAGTTATGTCACCAAGGGCAAGAATTTGAGCTCTCTGAACCTTGGTTTCTTAATTTATAAAATGGGTATAAAAGTCATTAGAATTAAGCAAGATAATGTATATAAATGCCTGCTACATAAGAGCTCTTAATGTGAACTATTTTTCCTCCTCTGTCTCTCTGATTCCACCCTACTCCCTTCACACAGCTATTCGAATGATAACTAAAGAAAACGAAGATGATTATCTCTTGGAGGCATCCTAAGGAAGCATTTTTTTTTTTAAGTAAATAAAACCCTCTTCCTGAACCTCTGTTGTTGTTGACTTGCCTGAGATTTTTGAGGCTTTGCATAATTTCAACAGATCTTCGGTTGAACCAGGCACCTGGTTGGCAAGCACAAACATCAGTTGGAAAATGCAAACAAAAATGGCATTTCCAGATAGTATTTCTAGCAGATGTGTCTTGGTGATCTAACAAAGCATGCCAATAGTAACCATGTGGACCATCATCCCCACATTGACATACACTGTTCAGGCTACAAAGGCTTTGCAGGGCTTTATTTCCTTAAGCCTCATTTAGCCTGTCTGTACATTGGAGAGGACACAAGTAGTTATTACCTGTTTATTCTGTCACAAATACACTGAGTCACTGGGCAGCTAACTGGTATTGGAGCCAGTACTTAAACCTGAGCTTCAGGCCTCCCAGGCAACCATACCACACTGCCTTCTGGCCTGGAAGTATCAGTCCAAACTCCATCCCAGAACTCTGTCAAGAGCTGAGGCAAAGCTCATATCCGTGACCCTGTGTGCTGGGGCTTTGTCCCTTACTTTTCTTACCTGCTCACTCATCATCCACCTCCCCAAAGAATCAGAGCCTCCTTCCCAAGGAGGAGAAAAACTTAACATGGATTCTCACTTAGCCAGTAGCTAGTTTTAACTTCTGTTTCTCTTTAGATTTTTACCAATGTATTGAATATAGCTATTTTCTTGGTAAAACTGAACATATTTTTATGTTCAGTAAAAATACGAACATAATTTTATGTAGTCACACATTCACAGAGGCCTATCATATGTCAGGGAATTTTGCAGGAACATAACATCAATCAGATACAGACACTGTTTCCAAGGAACACATGATCTAACAAGGGAGATAAGACATACGATGGGGAGCAGGGATGGGGAGAGTTCTAAATGGCTGCAGCAAGCAGCTTCAGAACCCCAGCCCAGGCCCTGAGGGGGCACTGGCAGGGGCTAGCCCCTATTTGTTCTTTCTCCGCTAGTGTGTTCCTTCTGTAGAACAAGGCATCCATCGTAGGTGTCTGGAGCTACCCTGTATGGTAGAGTATTCATTGATGGTAGAAATATCCTATACCTACACTGTCCATGGGCTTTGCTAGTAGCTCAGCTGGTAAAGAATTCACCTGCAATGCAGGAAACCCCAGTTCAATTCTTGGGTTGGGAGGATCCCCTGGAGAAGGGATAAGTTACCCACTCCAGTACTCTTGGGCTTCCCTGGTGGCTCAGACCGTAAAAGAATCTGCCTGCAATGTGGGATACTTGGGTTCCATCCCTAGGTTGGGAAGATTCCCCTGGAAGAGAGCATGATCAAACACTCCAGTATTTTTGTCTGGAGAATCCCCATGGACAGAGGAGCCTAGTGGGCTACAGTCCACGGGGTGGCAAAGAGTTGGACACAACTGAGTGACTAAGCCCAGCAATCTGTCCTCAACAGTTACCATGAGCCACGCCTGATTTCTGAGCACTTTGAACGTGGCTAGGGCAACCAAGGCAAAGAAGTTTTAATTTTATTTCATTTTAATCAATGCTGATTCTAGCTAGTGGCTACCATGTTGGACAGCAGAAGTACAGTCAAGAAAGTGGACAACTCTCATGGCCATGTCAGTTTTTAGGGGGGCAGCTGAAGATGGCTATGGGGAAGAGTTCTCCCGTTGCCCCACTGCTCCTCCAGGACATCTGTCATCATCCGGTTGTCCTGGAGTGAACGTCAGGAAGCTGAGACACATAGAGCTGGGTCCTTTGAAGTGTCCCTGAACCAACGTGATCAGTCAGACCCTCCCCACACCTACATGTGGCTGCCACCAGCAATCCTCCCTTCTCTTCTGAGTGATGAAATTAATAGATTCTGGCAAGGTGCAGATTTAAAGAGGAGCATATCCTCTGTGAAAGAGAAGCAATGAGTTGTCAAAAAAGCCCCAGGCCTCACTAGCAAGGTCGTGTGGTGGCCTGAAGGGAGCGTGGAGTGGACATAAAGAAACCTGTGATCCAGCTCCCACCTGCTGTGAGCCCACCCTGTGACCCTGAGTAGCTATTCCTTCTTGCTGGGCCTTGATGTCCTTTTCTGTAACCTGGGGGATGAATTTTCTGATTTGTCAGCCAGCTCAAAGCTTCAGAGAAAATCTTATTCCCGGAGACAGCAATTTAACAGTGAAGGAGAGTCTGGGGATGTATTTTCCAATGTGAAGCACAAGGCAAAACTAATTTAGCAGAAAATAAAAAATGGGAATAGTTGAAAGTACATGGTGTTATCGGTGGTGAGCGAGTGCTACTTGTGAACTTAGCAGCAGTAAGAAGAAAAAAGGCCAAGAAGATTGCAGAGGAGGCGGGGAAGACCGATGAGGAACCCACAAGAATAGAGGCAGGAGCCACGGGGGCAGATAAATAACAAGAGAATCACCAGACACGCAGCCAGAGAAGAGGGACAGAAGGCAGCAAGCAGACCTCCCTGAGCTGGAAAAAGCAATTCGATTAGGGGTGATGAGCAGCACAATTTTTGCCCTTGATGCGGAACATCCTGACTTAGTGTCTAAACGCACAGGGGAGAAAAACGCCTGTGGCAACAACTTCAGTCAGTCAGTCAGTAAATATTTATTGAGCACTCTGCAACACTGGCTCTCAGTCCTGGGTGAGTGTCAGAAGCACCTGGGGAGCCTAAGGAATACTAAATAAAAGCCTGATGCCCAGACACACCCCTAGGAACCCTTTGCTAATTGGTCTGGGTGGTGCTCAGTACTGGTGGGAGATGAAAGCTCCCTAGGTGCTCTGGCCTCAACTGAGAACCTCTGGTTTCTAGTGCCAGGTTTCATGCTAATGAAATGGGAATCAGACAGACATGCATGGCCCCTGCCCTCACCAATGTGGAACATGACCTCTAAATCATACATGAAAAAAATAACACTCAGAAAAGGGGTCTGTTTCCATATAAGTTGAAAGTCATTAGTCTTGGACTCACCTCCATCAGGTCAAATCTCAAAACCCAGCACTCCTTCCCTCATACCACATGACCTCAATCAACAGGATGTAGAGAAAGGTGACTTTCTAGTGGTCCCTTCTCTTTTGTTGTCAGCACTTGAAATGCTCACTAGGCTCTGACCATACCCAGACTTGTTAGACTCATAGGTGCCCGAGAGCTGCAGGGAGTGGCCACAGGCTAGGAATCCTGGGATAATCCTAACGTGGATTGTAGCAGCAGGACACCTCACTTGAAGTACTTGAAAAGGGAGGGGAAACACTAACGTACAGATACCTAATACTTGCCAGGCACTGTCCTAGATGTTAAAGACACAGAGATGGAGCCTAGAAATTCATGAGTAGCTGCTTCAGACTAAACAGAAAAAGGATACCTTTTTTTTTCTCTTTTTGCTTCACATGAATTACATTAAAAAATACATATTAATAATAGAATGGTAAATTAAAAGATGCTTACTCCTTGGAAGGAAAGTTATGACCAACCTAGATAGCATATTCAAAAGCAGAGACATCACTTTGCCAACAAAGGTCCATCTAGTCAAGGCTATGGTTTTTCCAGTGGTCATGTATGGATGTGAGAGCTGGACTGTGAAGAAGGCTGAGCGCCGAAGAATTGATGCTTTTGAACTGTGGTGTTGGAGAAGACTCTTGAGAGTCCCTTGGACTGCAAGGAGATCCAACCAGTCCATTCTAAAGGAGATCAGCCCTGGGTGTTCTTTGGAAGGACTGTTGCTAAAGCTGAAACTCCAATACTTTGGCCACCTCATGCGATAAGTTGACTCATTGGAAAAGACCCTGATGCTGGGAGGGATTGAGGGCAGGAAAATAAGGGGACAACAGAGGATAAGATGGCTGGATGGCATCACTGACTCGATGGACATGAGTTTGGGTGAACTCCGGGAGTTGGTGATGGAGAGGGAGGCCTGGTATGCTGCAATTCATGGGGTTGCAAAGAGTCGGACACGACTGAGTGACTGAACTAAACTGAATTTAACACATGGCTGATTGGAGAAAAATATTTATGGTATACAGCCTCTGTTTCCATAATAAGTATGGATCCAGGTAACTAGAGGATTTTTTTGTTTGCTGATAATAGAAAAAAGTCTTCATCTTCAGTATATTGGACTTAGACTTATTTAAAAGATGATATTACAGAGTGGGAAAGAGCATGAAAGTAGGAGAGAAGAGACTAAGATGTCTAAGAAGAGTAATTGAGTAATTGTTTCTAAGAAGAGAAGAGACTTAAGATGTCTCCCAGAGTAATTTTTCCCTGGAGGCAGGAGACAGCAACCACGAGGCTGCATGAAGACAGGTGCAAAGCCAAGTTATGTAAGGAAACAGGTATGAAAGAAGATGCCGGTCTGGGGTGGGAGGGGGACACTGAATAGGAACTCCTGTGCACTGTGAAATGTTGTCTTCCTTTGCCTCCCACCATGAATTTGACAGTGCTCCACATCGCTCATTTTTCCTCATGAGTGAAGTTAATCTGGAGAGAGTGTGAAAAAAAGAGAAATGTGGGGACAAGACTGAACAGCAAGCTTAGGTTATGCCTATCTACCACCCTTATGGCAGAAAGTGAAGAGGAACTAAAAAGCCTCTTGATGAAAGTGAAAGTGGAGAGTGAAAAGGTTGGCTTAAAGCTCAACATTCAGAAAATGAAGATCATGGCATCTGGTCCCATCACTACATGGGAAATAGATGGAGAAACAATGGAAACAGTGTCAGACTTTATTTTTCTGGGCTCCAAAATCACTGCAGATGGTGACTGCAGCCATGAAATTAAAAGACGCTTACTCCTTGGAAGGAAAGTTATGACCAACCTAGATAGCATATTCAAAAGCAGAGACATCACTTTGCCAACAAAGTTTCGCCTAGTCAAGGCTATGGTCTTTCCTGTGGTCATGTATGGATGTGAGAGTTGGACTGTGAAGAAGGCTGAGCGCCGAAGAATTGATGCTTTTGAACTGTGGTGTTGGAGAAGACTCTTGAGAGTCCCTTGGACTGCAAGGAGATCCAACCGGTCGATTCTGAAGGAGATCAGCCCTGGGATTTCTTTGGAAGGAATGATGCTAAAGCTGAAACTCCAGTATTTTGGCCACCTCATGTGAAGAGTTGACTCATTGGAGAAGACTCTGATGCTGGGAGGGATTGGGGGCAGGAGGAGAAGGGGACGACAGAGGATGAGATGGCTGGATGGCATCACTGACTCGATGAATGTGAGTCTGAGTGACCTCTGAGAGCTGGTGATGGATAGGGAGGCCTGGCATGCTGCAGTTCATGGGGTCGCAAAGAGTTTGACACGACTGAGCGACTGATCTGATCTGATCTGATCAGCCATTTGGGCTGAAAAGGAACTATCCAACAGATGCTGTTGGATAGAGGACTAGGAAATCCCTTTTACAATAATCCCATTTACATTCCAGCTGAACTGAAACTCCACTCTAGACAGGAAGCAGAATCTGGAAACTCCAAGCTTTGAAAATGTACATCTACATAAGAGCCCGGAAGTCTCTCGGAAGGGAATTGATCTATGTTCTTGTACCTATTTGCATCTACTAATTTACTTCATGAAAATGTTTATTGTCATTAACTATACTTCTGCCATATCATTTTCAGTAGCTTTATAATATCTGTTATATACCTGCACATTTATTCAGCCAATATATTTTGCTTGGCATTAAAGCTGTTTATATTTTTTTAAATAAGCTACACTGAAATGTTATAGATATGTTCTTATATATCTTCCTTAGGAAAAATTCCTAGGATTAGAATCTATGGTCAGACAAAAATTTGTATTTTCAGGGAAGTTTAACATGTTCAAGCAATGGAAATATATGTCTATATACACACATGTATGTGCAAAGACTTAATAATTGCTTGTAAAGTTAAGATCACAATTGATTGAAAAGCTGCTTGAGTCCATATATGTTTGCTGCTGGGAAAGCCTGAGAACTAGGGTGCTAGAGCTCGCCTTGTCTCACCTAATTAGGATGAGCATGCAGACTAAGGGGCTTACCAGGTGGCGCCAGAGGCAAAGAATGTGCCTGCAATGCAGGAGACTTAAGAAACTTGGGTTTGATCCCTGGGTCTGGAAGAGCCCTTGGAAGAGGCATGACAACCCACTCCAGTATTCTTGCCTGGAGAATTCCATGGACAGAGGAGCCTGGTGGGCTATAATTCATGGAGTCGTAAGAGTTGGACACAACTTGGCGACTAAACCATCATCACCACCACTAATTTGCTTCAGTTGTGTCCGACTCTTTACGACCCCATGGACTATAGCCTGCCAGGCTTCTCTGTCCATGGGATTCTCTAGCCAAGAATACTGGAGTGGGTTGCCATTTCCTTCTCCAGGGGATCTTTCCAACCCAGGAATTGAACCCAGATCTCCTGCATTACAGGTAGATTCTTTACCGACTGAGCTATGAGGGAAGCCCTTAGTATGCAGGAACAAATTCAGACTAAAGTGGCTGTCTCTATGGGGAGTTTCAGAGACAAGAAAATAGTATTGAAACTCTGCAATCTTGGTACAAACCCCACAGAAGACTTTTACTCTCTTCCTGTTCTCCAAATTTCTTTGTATAAAATCTCCACTGAATCCACTTTGCATACAGAAAAAGAACTCCTTGAATGACTCCTTGAATCATATCTAAGGTCCTCAGATGAATAAATACAGAGAAGATGATAAGAAACAGAAAATCATCCTTTTGTAAGCTCCAAAATAATAATTGATTCTGGCAAGGATCATCAAAAGGAACTCTAACAATTAGGTAAAATATATGGGGAATAGAGTATTTACCCTAGTACCAAAATATCACCACACAAATTACTAATTCAAATAAAAAAACATATCACTGAAAGAAGAACAGATGGTCAGTACGTTTCACCAAGCAATCAAACCTAACATCGCAGATAGTGGGATAGCAAAAATTTCCCTTTTAATTTCTGTTTTGGCTGTACCTTCCAAGTCTTGACACATTTTCATTCAGTCGCTTCTAAATATTTTCTAATTTAGTGTTTTTAATGCCCCTAATTTAGTATTTAATTTTCTATTTTACTGTTTTATTTGATCTATGAATAATTCATGTGTTTTTAAATGTTTAAAATACATGTGAATATTTAATTAACTTTAGAAAATAATCAAACATATGCACTGTGGTCTGACTTTTATTTTTGTTGAAACCTGATTTTTATGTTTGTGGAAAAGTATGTGGCTAATCTTTGTGCATATTTGGTATGTGCTTGAAAAAAGTGGGTTTTCCTTGATTTGGAAATGCAGGACTCTATCTATATATGTATCTGTGTTAAATCAAGGTTGGTAATTGTGTTACTCAAATGTTTTATATCCTTACTAAGTTTCTGCTTACTTGGTCTATCAGAGAAAGAAATGTTAAAACATTCCACTTTAATTGTGGTTCTGCCAGTTTCTTCTTGTAATTTGGACTATTTGACAAGTGTGCTCGGTCAGTCAGCTGTGTTTGACTCTTTGTGATCCCCTGGACTGTAACCCACCAGGCTCCTCTGTCCATGGAATTTCCCAAGCAAAAATGGAGTACAAGCCCCTGGAGTGAGTTGGCATTTTCTTTTCTTGAAGATCTTCCCAATCCAGGGATTGAACCCACATCTCCTGCTTGGCAGGTGGATCCTTTATCATTGTGCCATCTGGAAAACCCCTATATACATATATATTCTCAAATATGTATATGCATATCCAAGAAATTATTTTTAGATGCAGGGAGGTACAGGACAAAGCTCATAAAAAATAAGGAAAATGAAAAATTTTCACAATATAGAGAAGACTAAGGAGACATGAAGAGGAAATGTAAATGGTGTTCTATGGGATCCTGGGACAGAAAAGGGCAGTAGGTTAAAAACTAAGGAAACTGAATTAAGTATAGACTTTAGCTAAGGCTTGCCCGGTGGCTCAGTGGTAACGAATCCACCTGCCATGTGGGAGAAGCAGGAGACAGGTTGGATCTCTAGGCTGGGAAGATCCCCTGGAGGAGGGCATGGCAACACACTCCAGTATTCTTACCTGGAGAATCCAATGAGCGGAATAGCCTGGCAGGCTACAGTCCATAGGATCACAAAGAGGTGGACATGAATAAAGCAACTGAGCACACAGGTATTCACCGTAGACTTTAGCTAACAATAATGTATCAATACTGGTTGCTCAGAGGGTAAAGTGTCTGCCTACAATGTGGGAGGCCCAGGTTCGATCCCTAGGTCAGGAAGATACCCTGGAGAAGGGAATGGCAACCCACTCCAGTACTCTTGCCTGGAGAATCCCATGGACAGAGGAGCCTGGCGAGCTATAGTCCACGAGGTCACAAAGAGTCTGACACAACTGAGTGACTTCACTTTTGCTGGTTAATTAGTTAAAACCAACACACCATACTAGAAGATGTTAATAATGGGGGAGCAAGGTATATGGAAACCTCTGTACTATTATATCTACTTTTCTGTGAATCTAAACTGTTCTTAAATTTCATGTTTTTTAAGTGAAAGTTTTGCAGGGTTAGTGATACCTGCCAGAGGAAATGTAAACCCTAACCCAGGATTTACAATATTTCCACAGGTAGAGCCTTGCAGATGTTCTCAAATCGAAAGTTACAGAAACAAAGGAAATTAAACACCAAGACAGAGAGAGACACACAGAGAGACAGACAATGCATTAAAACAGCAAATTAAAGGCTCCTAAGAATTTGAGATAATAGAGTTATCTGCTATAGAGAAAAACAATTATTTTAAATCACTAAATGTATGAAAGAAGGAATTTAAAACGTGGGGAAATAGAAATAGTGGTTGCACTATACATTTTATTCATTTATAGAAACAGTTATGAGATCAAAAAGACATAGAAATTACCTTCTTTAGCAGACAAATAATCAGAAGAATTTTCTTTCTCAGTAGTATAATCAGCCACGCATCTTGCTCTAATATTGAATGGCCATTATCAAAGACATGAAGGTTTAAGTACCAGCTTTAGAAATACAGGTCACCAGACTGGCAAGGTAGCAAGATTCTGAGCAGCCTTAAGGAAATGTATGAGAGCACCACTACTGAATGATCACATGAAGATTTGGAAACAGAGGCCATAGAAGATAAGATTTTCCAGCTACATACAGAACTTCTATTTTCTTTGAGTTCCCTCCCCATCAAAGGAGAAATTTACTTTCTAAGAATAAAATTTTAACTCTGAGTTATTTAACAAAGAGTACATAAAATCACTTAAGTTTTGTCTATAGTCTCAAGTTCTTGAGTGGTTTTGCAGACTCAAAACTATTACATCTGAAAGTGAAAGTTGCTCAGTCCTGTCCGACTCTTTGCGACCCCATGGACTATAGAGTCCATGGAATTCTCCAGGCCAGAATACTGGAGTGGGTAACCTTTCCCTTCTCTAGGGGATCTTCCCAACCCAGGGATCAAACCCAGGTCTCCCGATGGCAGGCAGAGTCTTTACCAGCTGAGCCACAAGGGAAGCCCAAAGTAGAACTGTAATTCTATTTTGCTTTAATTTCACAATCTCTGAGGCCTAGAAGTGTCTGCTCACTTGTACAAAATGTACACATACATTTTTGAGCTTCTTGTCTATACCATTAGTCAAATCAGAAGGCAATAGAAGACCCTTTCTTAACAAAAGGATAAGAGAGCAAAGGGAAAGAAGACAGGAAGCCTCCTTTTGATGTAAAAAACTCTCCTTAGAATCTTCTGCACATTCAGTTGTCATCTATGCAGCCATGACTCAATTAAATGATATCAACTGCCCCAAGTCAAGAATTATTTTATTTTTCCTTTGTCTAAAATTATAGCCCACTCACATGGGAGCCAGTTAGTCATCATCATTGTAAAAGGGCAGAGAAATATGCTACAATCTGATTAAATTCAAATGCTCAGGATGTATTGCTCAACCAGAAGAGCATCTTGTGTTCTTATTAGAATTTTTTTACAGGCAATATTTTTCACATTCATCACCCTTCATAAGTTTTCTTGGGTAAGAGGTAGAAGCTATTTTCATTTTCTTTACAAAAATTAAAGAGCAAGAAGGAGTTTGTATAGGCACATGAAACAACAAAAAAAGGAAACAGGAACCAGTTTTCCTGACCCCCTGTTCAGATCCTAAGAAGCTTTCTTCTGGGGATATGAAAGTAAATGAATGTATCAAATGTAAGAGGCAGCTGGAATTCTTCACTTTCTCATTCCCTCTAGAACAAATCATTCAGCAAGTCTACATCACAGAACTTTCAAAACTTTCAGACTTTCACCATTTCCAGCCTTCTTTCATCTCTGTTACTTTCTCTATAGTCCAGACTTAACTATCTTCCAATCTTGGACCATGACAGAGACCTGCTAAATACCACCTTTGTCTCTCCTGCCAGGCTTCAATTAATTTTGGTCATAAGAGCCAGAGTGTGCTAAAAAAAAAAAAAAAAGTGAAGGCAAGATTCACTCTTCTGCTTCAAACCCTCTAATTACTTCCTCTCGCACTTGGAGTAAAAGTAAATCTTAGTACAGCCTCTGTGATGCTATATGATCTGGGTTTGTGCCAAGAATTCTGACCTCAGCTCCTGTCCAGTCCTCTACTCATTCACAACCTGCCATTCATACTTGCTTTGTTTCTGTCTCATAGTCAAGACCATTGCTACCTCAGGGCCTTTGCACTGACCATTCTCTGAGCCTGAAATGTTCATACCTAAAATCTCAAGAGACTGGCTCCTTCAAATTCCATTTAATCTTTCTTCCGCCCCCACAAAACCTGCCTCCCTCCAACTTTGTCATTTTTGTTTCAGTTTAAATGCCACCTTCTCAAAAAGGACCTGCCTAACCTCCCTATCTAAATGGTCCCAGTCATTCTTTTTTACACCACTTTGCTTTACTTTACTTTTAGTATTTGTCCTTATTTAATACATTTAAAAAATCTATTTATTTTCTATTCTTCACCTCTCCCCCTTTAGAACCTTAGTTCCATGTAAGCAGTAAATTTGTCCATTTTGCTGATTAATATATTCCCAACATCTGTTCTAATGCTAAACACATGAAGTGGGTAGTAAATACAATTAATACAATATTTTTAGAGCAAGAGGCTAAATAAAACTTGGCTGGAGTGCAGAATGGTAACTTTTTGCTTATAAGAATAGAATGAATTAGATTTAAGGAAATCCTGTTTAAGTAAAGTCACACATCAGTGGAGTACATCCTATTTTGCTTTCTCATGTCCAAAAATACTAGCAAAGCAGCCATTTGACAAAGATGGCTGGTTATCCATCCAAATTTGTGACTCCCCTTCCTTATTACATTAATAGGATTAACAGTGGAATTTGACTGCCCAACTTAGAACCGTTTCCCAGTCCTCTCTCATCCACCCCTCCTCAAGCATGCAGTTTAGTGCACCATTTGATGAGTTTTAGCTCATGAGTGAGTAGGGAGATGCTATGTGCCTGTTCCAAGGGCCCTTAGAACCTCTCCATGTAGTACCCCTCCCAGCTCTTTCCCACGTCTGACAGGAATGCAGCGATGCTCAGGACAGTTATGGGAGCCCTGTGTTAAAGACAGCAGATTTTCCATCAGCTTAAGTCTAAGAATGGCTGCATAGAAGAAGCCACCTGATAAAGTTTTTACCCACTGGTACTATTTCCTAAGTCACAAATACTTTCCTATTGCATTTGAGCCATTATGCATATTAACATCTACCTGTTACTGCATTTAACCTACAAAGTAATATTATCTAAACTTTAGGTAAATTGAAAATACCACAAGAGCAAGCTTATCCTATTAAAATTGCCTTTTATGGCTCTTGGGAGACTTAAGGCAAATATGTCTACACTAAATTTAGGACGTTAGAACAGAAGGAAGGATTGCAAAGCATGAGGATACATATTAGGGACAAGAAGGTGAAGGATTCAAGCACAGAATGACAATTTCCAACTGGTCATGTCCCTGCACAAAGACAATAAAGGCGCTTCTATTTCTGGAAAAGAAAATGTGCAGAAAGTTATTCCATGGAGATGGCAATATTTCCATGATAAAGGTGAGTTCATAGTTAAATTATAAAGGAGGAAAATTTTATCTGTAGTTTCCTTCTTGAGTTCCTTTCTTACCCTCCAGCCAATGCAAAAACCTCCTTTCCTTAACTGTTCTCTCCAAAGAATGGCGTCCTGGCAATCAGGAAGGCTAGCTTTTAGCTTGGTTCCTCTATCACTTCTCTTGAGTTAGTTACTTCACATTTCTGGATCTAAACACCTTTTTTTCTAGAAGGAGGTAGAGTACTAATGGCTGGTTCTTAAGTTGTACATTGTTTGCTGTTCTGATATAACATCGCATGGACTGATCAATGGACTAATCAATGATTCAATGCCTTAGGCCTTGATATCCTGGAGAAACAAATCTTCAAAGGCATCGTGAAAGGTCTTTGGGACTAGAACTGAGGGTAACAAAACTTATCCCTTGAGGTTCTCCTGCCATCCTGTGAGAATCATTTTCCCGCTAAACTCTGCTAGCAAAGCTCATCTTTAATTTTCATCTGAATGACCTCTCTTGGGAAATAATAGACCAGCCTTGGTTCTTCTTTAATACAAGACTTTCATAATATGTAATTTCTGTGCAGAGGCAAGCATACCAACTACATTAATCTCATGAGCTAATCTACTCTGTCCATCACCACAGAGGTATTTGGGGGCCCTCACTAAGGCTAATGTGGCCCCAGGAACTATATGGACCTTCAAGAACACCTAGGGTATAGCATTGTATCTTCCTCCAATGAAGTTCAGAGAGATTATTAAGGTGGACACCACACTTGAAAAGACATTGTGATCAGAATGAGGGAATGGTGAGGAGATTCAGCCAGCATGACTCATGACTGTCCTCATGTGAACTTTTGGAGTGTGCTGGGGAAGAGAGACTGAGTTTGAAGGATCCCAGACATCCTTATCTATAGGTCTTTGCTATGAATCCCTTCCATTTTCTCATAAGAGGAAACATTCTGCCTTGAGATTAGGGCCTCAGCCTGAGGATCCTGGGAGTGGGTCTTGGAAAGGTGAGTGGGAATCCTTAGGATCAGTGTTCAGAGTTTCACTTTATCCTTTTTTGGGGCCATACTTCTCACACCAGCCCTGTGCTGTCCCCAACTCAGGACTCAGTGGTTCTGTTTTCTGAAAGGATAAATCTCAGAACAGCAGTGTCACGGGTCACAGAGGATTTCCTGGTGGTCTGGAGTAAGGAAGGAACTGGAACTGCAATTTTTCTCTTTTCAAATTCTAATTAATCTTGCCTTTGATAGCTTAGGGTGAATGATGTTGGATTCATGATTGCTGAAGAAGAAGATTTAGCTTTGGGACCAGGAACCAGGCTTGATCACTTGTGTTTTATTAAAGTATAAAAAAGGGACAGAGAAAGCTTCAGACATAGACATCAGAAGGGGGATGAACAGCGCCCCACTTTCTAGCCTTAGCGAGGGAGCTATGCGTACATGCACACGCTCAGTCACTTCAGTTGTGTCCAAATCTTTGTGACCCCATCGACAGTAGCCTGCCAGGCTCCTCTGTCCATGGGATTCTCCAGGCAAGAATACTGGAGTGGGTTGCCAATTTCCTCCTCCAGGGGATCTTCCCAACCCAGGGACTGAACCCTTGTCTCTTGCATCTCCTGAATTGGCAAGCCAAAGGATTGGAGTTTCAACTTCAACATCAGTCTTTCCAATGAACACCCAGGACTGAACTCCTTTAGGATGGACTGGTTGAATCTCCTTGCAGTCCAAGGGACTCTCAAGACTCTTTTCCAACACCACAGTTCAAAAGCATCAATTCTTCGGCACTCAGCTTTCTTCACACTCCAACTCTCACATCCATGCATGACTACTGGAAAAACCATAGCCTTGACTAGACGGACCTTTGTTAGCAAAGTAATGTCTCTGTTTTTGAATATGCTGTATATGATGGTCATAACTTTCCTTCCAAGGAGTAAGCATCTTTTAATTTCATGGGTGCAATCACCACCTGCAATGATTTTGGAGCACCCAAAAGTTAAGTCTGTCAGTTTCCACTGTTTCCCCATCTATTTGTGATGAAGTGATGGGACCAGATGCCATGATCTTAGTTTTTTGAATGTTGAGCTTTAAGCCAACTTTTTTACTCTCATCTTCCATTTTCATCAAGAGGCTCTATAGTTCTTCTTCACGTTCTGCCATAAGGGTGGTGTCATCTGCATATCTCAGGTTATTGATATTTCTCCTGGCATTCTTGATTCCAGCTTGTGCTTCTTCCAGCCCAGCATTTCTCATGATGTACTCTGCATATAAGTTAAATAAGCAGGGTGACAATATACAGCCTGACATGCTCCTTTTCTTGGAACCAGTCTGTTGTTCCATGTCCAGTTCTAACTGTTGCTTCCTGACCTGCATACAGGTTTGTCAAGAGGCAGGTCAGGTGGTCTGGTATTCCCATCTCTTTCAGAATTTTCCACAGTTTATTGTCAAAGGCTTTGGTATACTCAATAAAGCAGAAATAGATGTTTATCTGGAACTCTCTTGCTTTTTCCATGATCCAGTGGATGTTGGCAATTTGATCTCTGGTTCCTCTGCCTTTTCTAAAACCAGCTTGAACATCTGGAAGTTCACAGGTCACGTATTGCTGAAGCCTGGCTTGGAGAATTTTGAGCATTACTTTACTAGCGTGTGAGATGAGTGCAATTGTGTGGTAGTTTGAGCATTCTTTGGCATTGCCATGCTGTGTGGGGCCACCCAAGATTGACGGGTCATGGTGGAGAGGTCTGACAGAAATGTGGTCTATGGAGTGGTTTACTTCAGTATTCTTGCCTTGAGAACCCCATGAACAGTATGAAAAGGCAAAAAGATAGGACACTCAAAGATGAACTCCCCAAGTCAGTAGGTGCCCAATATGCTACTGGAGATGAGTGGAGAAATAACTTCAGAAAGAATGAAGGGATGGAGCCAAAGCAAAAACAATACCCAGGTGTGGATGTGACTGATGATAGAAGCAAGGTCGATGCTGTAAAGAACAATATTGCATAGGAACCTGGAATGTTAGGTACATGAATCAATGCAAATTGGAAGTGGTCAAACAGAAGATGGCCAAAAGTGAATATCAACATTCTAGGAATCAGTGACTAAAATGGACTGAAATGGGTGAATTTAACTCAGATGACCATTGTATCTATTACTGTAGGCAGGAATCCCTTAGAAGAAATGGAGTAGCCATCATACTCAACAAAAGAGTCCGAAATGCAGTACTTGGGTGCAATCTCAAAAAATGACTGTTCGTTTCCAAGGCAAACCATTCAATATCACAATAATCCAAGTCTATGCCCCAATCAGTAATGCTGAAGAAGCTGAGGTTGGGAAGTACAAAAGGAAACTAAAAGTGAAAGTCACTCACTCATGTCCAAGTCTTTGTGACCCCATGGACTATAGAGTCCATGGAATACTTCAGACCAGAATACTGGAGTAGGTAGCCTTCCCCTTCTCTAGGGGATCTTCCCAAGCCAGGGATCAAACCCAGGTCTCCTGCATTGCAGGCGGATTCTTTATCAGCTGAGCTACCAGGGAAGCCCAAAAAGACAGCAAACAACAAGAGCTGGAGAGGATGTGGAGAAACTGAGAGGAAAACCCCTTACACTGCCGAAAGTGAAGTGAAGTGAAAGCTGCTCAGTCATGTTCAACTCTTTGTGATCCCATGATAAAGTCCATGGAATTCTCCAGGTCAGAATGCTGGAGTGGGTAGTCTTCCTCTTCTCCAGGGGATCTTCGCAACCCAGGGATCAAACCCAGGTCTGCCACATTGCAGGCAGATTTTTAGCAGCTGTGCCATTAGGAAAGCCTGGGAACTATATACGTTTTTTAATTGATTATTTCAATAAATCAAAAGAATATCTCAAGGTTATAAAAATCTTACTAGACCCAGTCTCACAATTTACATTTTAAGATAATAGAGTAGAACTAACAATCGAAAGATCTTACCAGACCCACTTCCTATACTTTAAGATGACAGGATTATTTAGAAGGTTCTTAAGAAGGAGAAACATGTCCTCCAGCAGGATACATTGTTGTTATATAGTCAATGGTAGAGAGTTTAAGGAAAAACATATCCTTGAGCAAGATGGATGGAGGTTCCTGACATTGTACAGGAGACAGGGATCAAGACTATCCCCAAGAAAAAGAAATGCAAAAAAGTGAAATGGCTGTCTGAGGAGGCCTTACAAATAGCTGTGAAAAGAAAAAAAGAGAAAAGCAAAGGAGAAAGGAAAGATACACGCATTTGAATTCAGAGTTCCAAAGAATAGCAAGGAGATATAAGAAAGCTTTCCTCACTGATCACTGGAAAGAAATAGAGGAAAACAATAGAATGGGAAAGACTCAAAATCTCCTCAAGAAAATTAGAGATACCAAGGGAACATTTCATGCAAAGATGGGCTCGATAAAGGACACAAATGGTATGGACCTAACAGAAGTAGAAGATATTAACAAAAGATGGCAGGAATACACAGAACTGTACAAAAAAGATCTCCATGACCCAGAAAATCACAATGATGTGATCACTCACCTAGAGCCAGACATCCTGGAATGCAGTCAAGTGGGCCTTGGGAAGCATCACCATGAACAAAGCTAGTGGAGGTGATGGAATTCCAGTTGAGCTATTTCAAATCCTAAAAGATAATGCTGTGAAAGTGTTGCACTCAACATGCCAGCAAATTTGGAAAATTCAGCAGTGGCCACAGGATTGGAAAAGGTCACTTTTCATTCCAATCCCAAAGACAGGCAATGCCAAAAAAAATGCTCAAACTACCACACAATTGCAGTTATCTCACATGCAAGTAAAGTAATGCTCAAAGTTCTCCAAGCTAGGCTTCAACAATATGTGAACTATAAATTTCCACATGTTCAAGCTGGTTTTAGAAAAGGCAAGAGAACCAGACATCAAACTGCCAACATCAATTGGATCATGGAAAAAGCAAAAGAGTTCCATAAAAACATCTATTTCTGCTTTATTGACTATGCCAAAGCCTTTGACTGTGTGGATCACAATAAACTGTGGAAAATTCTGAAAGAGATGGGAATACCAGACCACCTGACCTGCCTCTTGAGAAACCTGTATGCAGGTCAGGAGGCAACAGTTAGAACTGGGCATAGAACAACAGACTGGTTCCAAATAGGAAAAGCAATACATCAAGGCTATATATTGTCACCCTGCTTATTTAACTTATATGCAGAGTACATCATGAGAAACGCTGGGCTGGAAGAAGCACAAGTTGGAATCAAGATTGCCGGGAGGAATATCAATAACCTCAGATATGCAGATGACACCACTCTTATGGCAGAAAGTGAAGACGAACTAAAAAGCCTCTTGATGAAAGTGAAAGAGGAGAGGAAAAAGTTGGCTTAAAGCTCAACATTCAGAAAACAAAGATCGTGGCATCTGGTCCCATCACTTCGTGAGAAATAGATGGGGAAAGAGTGGCAACAGTGTCAGACTCTATTTTTTCTGGGCTCCAAAATCACTGCAGATGGTGACTGTAGCCATGAAATTAAAAGACGCTTACTCCTTGAAAGGAAAGTTATAACCAACTTAGATAGCATATTCAAAAGCAGAGATGTTACTTTGCCAAAAAAAAAAAAGTCTGTCTAGTCAAAGTTATGGTTTTTCCAGTGGTCATGTATGGATGTGAGAGTTGGACTGTGAAGAAAACTGAGTGCCAAAGAATTGATGCCTTTGAACTGTGGTGTTGGAGAAGACTCCTGAGAGTCCCTTGGACTGCAAGGAGATCCAACCAGTCCATTCTAGAGGAGACCAGTCCTGGGTGTTCATTGGAAGGACTGATGCTAAAGCTGAAAGTCCAATACTTTGGCCACCTCATGAGAAGAGTTGACTCATTAGAAAAGACCCTGATGCTGGGAGGAATTGGGGGCAGGAGGAGAAGGGGACGACAGAGGATGAGATGGCTGGATGGCATCAGTGACTCGATGGACATGAGTTTGGGTGAACTCCAGGGGTTGGTGATGGACAAGGAGGCCTGGCATGCTGGGATTCATGGGGTCGCAGAGTCAGACAAGACTAAGCAACTGAACTGAACTGAACTGCTCCTTGGAAGGAAAGTTATGACCATCCTAGATAGCATATTCAAAAGCAGAGACATTACTTTGCCAAAAATGTCCATCTAGTCAAGACTATGGTTTTTCAAGTAGTCATGTATGGATGTGAGAGTTGGGTATAAAGAAAGCTGAGCACCGAAAAATTGATACTTTTGAACTGTGGTGTTGGAGAAGACTCTTGAGAATCCCTTGGACTCCAAGGAGATTCAACCAGTCCATCCTAAAGGAGATCAGTCCTGGGTGTTCTTTGGAAGGACTGATGTTGAAGCTGAAACTCCAATACTTTGGCCACCTGATGGGAAGAGTTGACTCATTGGAAAAGACCCTGATGCTGGGAAAGATTGAAGGTGGGAGGAGAAAGGGATGACAGAGGATGAGATGGTTGGATGGCGTCACCGACTCAATGGACATGAGTTGGAGTAAACTCTGGGAGTTGGTGATGTACAGGGAGGCCTGGCGTGCTGCAGTCCATGGGGTCACAAAGAGTTGGACACGACTGGGCAATTGAAGTGAACTGAACTCAGAAAGATGAGTTGTTTTGTTGTGCAATCATCAGCTCTGGACTTAAAGAAAAATGTCTGTCCTTTTCTCCTCCTTGAGAACTCCAGACTCCTACCTCCTTGAGAGCCCCAGAACCCTTTCTCCCCCTTGGGGACCCCGGACTTCTTACCAACCTAGCTAGGAATTCACTTTCTCACTTTCACCACCAGAAAACTTGCCTCCTACTTTCTCACCCAGGGCTGAGCCTCTTAGGGATTCTGTAGGTCAGGTTCAGTTTGGCTCACCCCTTACAGCATCCCATTCCAAGGCCCTTAGCTTATAACTGTCTTTAATGTGCTTTCAGGCCTCCCAATCCATGTCAGTATCACATAATGTCTTTGAACTCTTTTTCCACTCTCTGTGTCCTCAGGACAAGGTACATCTGTGAGCAATTCATTAGTTTTAACAGAAGTCCAGATTATTTTTAAGGCTATATTTGAAACTCTAATTGCCCTCTGGAACCTTGTTGTGGAAATTGTTGGAAATGTCTGCATTTCTTAGTAGAGGCTGTGTCCACAGTGTTCCTGAGTCTTTGTGGAATCAAAAACCACTACAAGCCTCAAGAATCCTGTACAGAAAAGTGGTCTCAGTAGAGAAGTAAAGAAAATGAGAAGCTTCTTTTGGAATGCAGACTGCCAATTGTTTGAGAAATCCAAAGTTTGAAAATCATCTTCAAGTGGTTTGTAAACCTCAAACTGGTAGAAAGGCCTCTCAAACTTCTCTCATCCAGGGAATTCTGTGTTGTTTTCCTTATTGTCTGGAGGAGTTGTAGGAGAGTTTTTCTGTTTTCTGGTTCCATCTTTTAAAGTCTAATTAGATTTGAAGTGTAGCCATCTGGCTCCTCCTCCAGGAGGTGCTGAAACAGCTCTGATGCTCAGAAGTCACGGCCAGAAAATCTTCCATGTGAATAAACACTCCCAAGCGCTCCTATGCACAGTTTTAATACTTTAAACTTTCAAAGGTTCAATTCAAACAAGCTCTTCAGGTAGAAAGCTGACTTTTTCCTCCTCTCCCCACCCCTCACCCCCCACCCTCCATTTCTGCGCAGAAATGTCAAGGACATTCCTGGGTTGACATCGAAAAGCTTCTCCATCGAACACTGACAGGAACCACTGATGCTAGGAAGCTTTTCTCCTGTGGGGTTGTGAATCTCTGCTTTTCTCTCATTAATCAAAGAATTTTACTTCCTTGGGCAAAATGGAGCACAGCTGTCAGTTTTCCAATGACAGAGAAATCATAATATTATTTTAGTTTATCTTCAGCACCCCTCCCACTCTTACTGAGTTATTTTGGGTGAAAACCAGGTTATTTTTGGCTCTGTATTGATCTTCATGAAGAAGAGACAGAATAGCAGAATACTGAGGATCTGTGTCAGCCACACTGGATTGAAACACAGGCTCCCTCATTATTAACTAGGTATGGCATATCAAGCATGTTACCTAGCCTATAATTACTATAAATATCTATGAAATACATAATTATACTATGCTTTCAATAGGACTCTGTGGAAGATTAAACCGAACAAAATGTACAGAAAGATTTGAACATATAGATTGACATACAGTAAATGCTCAATAAATTTAAATTATTATTGGTATTGAGAAGATGAAAATAGCGTGTGTGTGTGTGTGTGTGTGTGTGTGTGTGGCTCAGATAGTGTGTAAGGGAGCAGCCAAGATGGCTGAAGAGCGAGACCACCCCAATCCCACCTCATCTCCTCTTAAGAACACACCAAAACCACAACTATCTGCAGAACAACACTGGATGAAAAAGCCCAGAACCTACCAGGAAAGATCTTCTAAAGACATAGAGGCCCCAGAGCATTTGGTTTTGAAGGCCAGTGGGGCTTCGGGAGTCTCCACAGGACTCGGGGAAGTAGAGACTTTGGTCTTAAAGCACATTAAAACTACAAACACACACCAGCACACAGGGACACTTGGCAAAAGCAGTGACTTGATAGGAGTCTGGGCCAGACCTACTCGGTAGTCTAGAAGAATCTCCAAGGGTGAGCGGGTCCTCATCTTCGGGGCATGAAAGCTGGCAGCAGCCTTTTTGGGGAGCTCCTTCTACTATGTGAAGGCCACGTGGGACTTAGTTACCTCAAACACCTGGTGCTGTCCACCTGCCTGTGGACCTGCACTGAGGGTCTGTGGCCAAACAGCCAACTGTGGCAGAGACATGACCCCACCCATCAGCAGACATGTTGCCTGAAGACTAAAGACCCCACACTTCATGGCAAATAGAAAGCAAAATGTGGAAGCACTGACAGACTTTATTTTCTTGGGCTCCAAAATCACTGCAGACAGTGACTGCAGCCATGAAATTAAAAAACGCTTGCTCCTTGGAAGAAAAGCTATGACAAACCAAGACAGCATATTAAAAAGCAGAGACATTGCTTTGCCCACAAAGGTGCGTCTAGTCAAAGCTATGGTTTTTTCCAGGAATCATGTACAGATGTGAGAGTTGGACCATAAAGAAGCCTGGGCACCAAAGAACTGATGCTTTTAACTTGTGGTGCTGAAGAAGACTCTTGAGAGTCCACTGAACTGCAAGGAGGTCAAACCAGTCCATCCTAAAGGAAATCAACCCTGAATATTCATTGGAAGGACTGATGCTGAAGGTGAAGCTCCAATACTTTGGCTACCTGATGTGAAGAGATGACTCATTGGACAAGACTGATGGTGGGGAAGATTGAAGAAATGAGAAGAGGGCTACAGAGCATGAGATAGTTAGGGAGCATCACATACTCAATGGGCATGAATTTGAGCAAACTCCAGGAGATAATGGAGGACAGAGGAGCCTGGCGTGCTGCAGTCCCTGGGGTCACAAAGAGTCAGACACAACTTAGTGACTAAACAACAACAACTGCAGGCCAGAAAGGAGAGGCACATTAGTGTGTAACACTGCAGAGGTTTACAAGACCTACATCAAGGAATACTGCAACTCTGCTGGATTGATGTTTCTGATGGCTTCAGTTTCACACCTGTCAGAACTTCTCTATAATTCCTTAAGAGGGGAGATCACTCTATGTCCAAAGGTGGCCTGTATCATCTTCAGAAAGCTCAACTGTTAGTAAATTATTTGTATTGAAAGCAAAACTGACTCCCGATCATTTCTATATGTTGGTGGAGCAGCCCACTGAGGGCACATGCATGCTAAGCATGCTAAGTCGCTTCAGTCATGTCCAGAAGGACACGTGATACTAGTCTAATTTGATCTCCACTGGAGGAAACCACAGTTTCCTCAATACTCCAGATTGTTTCAAGTTTCTCAATACATGTTGTGATAAACAACGGTGCACAGGCAGCCACATTAAGAATAGTCAGTTGTTGGCACAGTTCAAAGGAGCTCTAGTGATCCCACATTTATTTTATAGTGGAGTTCAGGTTTGGACACAACCGTCAGGAACTTGGACACAGCTGTCAAGTACCACGTGAGTTTTTTCTTAGCTGAGGCCCTGAGCTGGACATGTTCATTTCCTCCCAGGGTTTCTGCATACCTTGGACCCAAGCCCCTCTCCATCGTAGAAAGTTTTCTCCATTACTATGACTGGTATCTCATCATGAGTGGTACCCAGGGCTGAAGGCACAATGGCAGAGACGCTCTCACCAAGGCAATCCATGCTTTTCTCAGTTTCTTGTAAATCTCCTGAGCTCCATGAATATTTCGAAAAGGCCATATGAAAGGGATCCATAAGCCAGACTGCAAAAAAAAAATAAACAACAACAACAACCTGAACTCCACCATAAAATAAATGTGGAATCACTAAAACTCCTTGGAATTGTGCTAACAACTGACTATTCTTAATGTGGCTGCCTGTGCACCTTTGTTTATCACAACATGTGTTGAGAAACTTGAAACAATCTGGAGTATTGAGAAAACTGGGGTTCCTAGAATCTCTTTTCAATTCACTTTGAGAACCAGTCCTGTGACTAAATTAGATTCAAGTTCAAATTCAGTCTCTGCCTTTTGTCAAAAGCAAATGTTATAAGTTGTGTAAACTTGTTTATGTTCCTGAATGTCGTTTCCTTAAATCTTCACAGTGAACCCAAAATCCCTACTTCCCATGACTACAGTGAGATGTTCCTGGATCAATGCTTGTGAACATGTTCCACACAGGATGTCATAGGAAATACTCAGAGGTACTGCCACCTACTGGTTTCCACTAAATACAGACTCAAGAGTATACATGTTGCAAGGACTCTCGGCTCTTTATTTCACAGCAATCTATTAAAAGTTTAAGACTGTTAAGAGACCTCTTTGAGTAAAATAACTATGGAATGGAGATAGGAGTCCTGGAATGTATTTCCCACCCAGCTCATGTGACATTGGGCAAGTTCCTGCCTTAGCGAGGGTCTCAGTTTCCTTATTTGTAGATGGGAATTCTAATTATGATGGGAAGATTCTTCTCAAATCTGATATTTTCAGATTATAATTTACTCTCTCCCCTTCCAGCCTACATCATTGTTTGATACGTTCTGGTAATATACTTCAGAAGCTAAATTTTGTTTTAACTCCAAAAATATGTTGAATAAGAAAGAAGAGAGTTCCCAGAAGCATTCAAGCTAATGTCCCAAACAGTAAATTAAATGATTTCCTGTTACTCTATTTATGAATCAAAGAACTTAGAAGCTACACAGTATGTTAGTATGTGTGCCATTTCTACTTTTCAGACAGTGAGGAGTTATACTAAGAAGGATAAATGAACAGGTCATGTATCACTCAGGCTCCCTGAGCATATCCAGTGCCTTCTTTAAGAGTTGCTGAGAAAGAGGGATGCCCTATAAAACTGTCTGGTAGGTATCAAGGACCAAGTCTCCTAACTAGCAAGCTTGCCTCACAAGGTTGCCTGAGTAATGACCCCATGGTAATATCTGCACCACCAGGCAAAGTGACATATGATAAAGCAAAAAATAAGAACCCAGTTTTTCTGTAGCATCATACTCTTTCTCCTGTCCATACCCATTGCAATAATATTGACACTAATATCCAATTTTACAATTTGCAAAACAGTTTTATTCCCAGTAGTTTACAACAACAATAATCCTGCAAGATAATGAAGCATGGCAGGAAAGAGCAGATCCGAGACTATTATCATTTTGCCTTGGAGAGCAAAATTGAGCCTAAGTGAAAATACAGAATTTCACACAGTTAAAGATGGAAAGAGTGGCAAATTTTAGAACTTTAATTCAAGTCATCTGACTCCAGATCTTTTATTCAGTCTAGTACATCATATGGAGAAGGCAATGGCACCCCACTCCAGTACTCTTGCCTGGAAAATCCCATGGATGGAGGAGCCTGGTGGGCTGCAGTCCATGGGGTTGCTAAGAGTCGGACACGACTGAAGTGACTTAGCAGCAGCAGTAGCAGCAGCAGCAGTACATCATATTGCTTCTCACTGTCATCAACTCGACTCCCACAGTGGTGCTAAATGCCAAGAAGGACTAGTGGAAAAGGACATCACCATGAAAAGGACATCATGTTGAAAGCTGGTCATTCTAATGACAAAGCGAAAATCTGGATGTCAGAACAATGAGGCAGTCACTTACTATCAGACTTCCTATCAACACTTCTCAGATGCTAGGAGACAATGAAAACTCTTCAAACTTCAGAGGGAAAAGAATTTCAACATAGAACTCTATCAGATCAGATCAGAGATCAGATCAGTCGCTCAGTCGTGTCCGACTCTTTGCGACCCCATGAACCGCAGCACGCCAGGCCTCCCTGTCCATCACCAGCTCCCGGAGGTCACTCAGACTCGCATCCATCTAGTCAGTGATGCCATCCAGCCATCTCATCCTCTGTCGTCCCCTTCTCCTCCTGCCCTCAATCCCTCCCAGCATCAGAGTCTTCTCCAATGAGTCAACTCTTCGCATGAGGTGGCCAAAATACTGGAGTTTCAGCTTTAGCATCATTCCTTCTAAAGAAATTCCAGGATTGATCTCCTTCAGAATGGACTGGTTGGATCTTCTTGCAGTCCAAGGGACTCTCAAGAGTCTTCTCCAACACCACAGTTCAAAAGCATCAATTCTTCGGCGTTCAGCCTTCCTCACAGTCCAGCTCTCACATCCATACATGACCACAGGAAAGACCATAGCCTTGACTAGGCGAACCTTTGTTGGTAAAGTAATGTCTCTGCTTTTGAATATGCTATCTAGGTTGGTCATAACTTTCCTTCCAAGGAGTAAGCGTCTTTTAATTTCATGACTGCAGTCACCATCTGCAGTGATTTTGGAGCCCAGAAAATAGAACTCTATACTCCCCCAAAAATCAATCAAATCTAAAAGTAAAGACATGTAAGACACTTTTGTATGCTCCTATACTCTGATTAAAAAATACTACTTGAAATGTGATTCTCCATCAAAATATAACAGAAATTTGACAAAGAGGATGAAATGGGACAGCAGAGAATAACTGAGAAGTAAGAGGGACTAGAAATCAAGTAAGATAGAATCTATTAGATGGGACATTTGGAAGATTCTCCTTTAACCTGAAATATGTAAATAGAATAGAATATTTCCTTTTATATGGCTTAATCCATACTTCCTGGTTCCATATATTTACATAGCAATAATACAGTAATTCTGGCCATTCATTTTCTTTTTATAATTCATCTGTTATATAATAAGATGTATGTACAATTATAGGAGAGAATGTAGATGTAAGAAATTTTATAAAATAATTACAGAGGAAATAGAAACTTGGAGATGGTTGAACTGTAGTGTCGGAGAAGACTCTTGAGAGTCCCTTGGACTGCAAGGAGACCCAACCAGTCCATCCTAAAGGAGTTCAGTCCTGAATATTCATTGGAAAGACTGGTGCTGCAGCTGAAACTCCAATACTTTAACCACCTGATGGGAAGAACTGACTCACTGGAAAAGACCCTTTGCTGGGAAAGATTGAAGGCAAGAGGAGAAGGGGATGACAGAGAATGAGATGGTTGGATGGCATCACCGACTCGATGGACATGAGTTTGAGTAAGCTCCAGGAGTTAGTGATGGACAGGGAGGCCTGGTGTGCTGCAGTCCATGGGGTTTTGAAGAGTCAGATATGACTGAGTAACTGAACTGAACCGGGTATATCATTGTCATTTTCTTTATAGTGGAGTTTTTAGCTGTCTAAAGTTCAATAAATCATGAAATAGAGTTTACTTGTATTACTTAAATTCGTGAAGATAACTAAGAGAATATCCAAAAATAATAATCAAGCTAACAACAATTAGGAAGTGGAAGAGGAAGTAAAAGTGGATGGTAATGTCAGTGAGTAAACTCCTTAGACCTTATATCTAGAACGTAATAGGTCTATCTAGAGTTAACACATCAAAAAGTAGGAATCTAAGTATGTTATATGAAGTTATAACAATAATTACTAGTAAAACTAAAAAGAGGAAATACTGAGAGTGTTTATCTCTGGGGAGAGGGTTGGTAATAAAATGAAGGGTAACTTTATGTTTTATTTTTGTTCTTCTGCACTTTTTGAATACTTTAAAATTCTATACGTGCATTAGTTCTATATTTAAACAAAAGAAAATTCAGTCTATTTGAATATCTTATAATATGTGGATGAAAACCACATCTGGATGATGGTTTGACATGATGCTGGCATATCAATCATTATAAAGAAAAGAAAGAGAGGACTGAAAAAATCAGTTTCATCTCTTTTATTTTAAATATGAAGTATCATGAACCAAGAGGAGGTGACTCTTTCAAAGAGACTTTACAGTGCTGACTGTAAAACTTAGATTCATATTCTAATCAAGAACTGACTTGAATTTTTTAAGTAACCAACATTGTCCCAATGTTGAAGCACAGTCATGGTCAAAATCTGGTAACTTCTGGCACAGTTAACTACCCTGTCAATCAACCTTTTCAAAATGAGACCTTTTATCTCTTATGGTTACTTAAGTATGCTGCTGCTGCTGCTGCTGCTGCTGAGTCACTTCAGTCGTGTCCGACTCCGCGTGACCCCATAGACGTCAGCCCACCAGGCTCTCCTGCCCCTGGGATTCTTCAGGCAAGAAAACTGGAGTGGGTTGCCATTTCCTTCTCCAATGCATGAAAGCGAAAAAGTGAAAGTGAAGTCGCTCAGTCGTGTCCGACTCTTAGCAACCCCATGGACTGCAGCCCACCAGGCTCCTCCATCCATGGGATTTTCCAGGCAAGAGTACTGGAGTGGGGTGCCATTGCCTTCTCCGTACTTAAGTATAAAACTGGATAATTTCAATGCCTACTTTACTAAGAAATGGATTTCCAAGAGTTGTAAATCACCAAATCCCAGATCAATGTTATTAATGCTATTTTTAGGCTTTCTCATTTGCCATAGTGTAAGGACAACCCTTCACAGACTTAGGATGGATTTACACACAAGCAAATATATTCTGTTTTCTCTCACAAAGCCTATCAAAGTGACTTGGGCAGAACTGTCAGGCCTCTATGACCCACTGGGTCTTTAATTCTGTGACAGGCCATGGACCACTGAAAGGGCATTTCCTCTTTGTTCACTGACCATGCAGAGGTGCTGAGTAGGGACATACGCATGCCCTAAACTAGCTTTTCTTCCTTTCTTTTCTTTCCTTCTTCCTTCCTTCCTCCTTTTCCTCCCCTTCCTCCTCCTCCAACTCCTGCTCCTTCTCTTCCTTCTTCTCCTTTTCCTTCTTAAAACTAATCTCAACAGAGACCTTAGCTTTTCAAACCCTTCTTTGTGCTCAGCTCAGTACCTCCGTAGCTCCAGCTTTCTCTACTCACTGCACTGCACCTACACCACTGCAGGTGCCAGGTGAACAGACCCTTTATCAGGCTTTACAGAACCTTGAGCTTTACCACATCCACGTATGGTTTCCTCCACCTATACCATCTTTCCCATCCATCACTCCCAAATCCTACCCTACATTTAAGTCTTAGCTCATGGATCAGTTTCCTTCATTAAACTTTCCTTTATCTGCTCCCTGAACTTAAGCAATTGTTCCACCCTCTGCTTGTTACATCTCTTTGTCTTGTCCTGTCTTTCAGCTCAAGTCTCCATGTACATCACACTGGAGTTGTTTATGCATGTGCTTCAACATCTGGCCATTCTTTCGCATCCATGCCCATTTCCTCTCTCTGCTCTCCTGTTCCATAAAGCCTGGCAAATTGTAGGTTCTCGACAAATACCTATTGAGTTCTATTGATTTGCCAAGTCTTACATAGATGGCAAATGTAAAGTTGAGACTAGAACCCAGGCTCTTTACGGTGGCTCAGGTTATTCTCCATCACACCCATGGCCTCACACATTACACCACACATTGAAGGAGCTGATCTGAGCATTTTGAACTATGACAGGGAGTCAAGCGAACATTTGTGACTTGTCCCAGACTGATAGCAATTCAAGCTGACAAGGTGAAGCATAAGGTATGAAAGTGTCCTTAGATAAAGCAAACGTTAGAATCTGCCATTTTGATATTTCATAGGTAGTGAAAACATGTCAGACTTCATTAGGCACATTCAACATCCCTTAAAGAAAGGACAGAAAATGTTTGGTCAAGTGTCACGGCTGCTACCTACTTTCTCACCTACTGTCCTCAGGTGAAGGAAACAAACTGTTTTCTAAAAGTGGTTTACAGTTTTAAAAAATCTTCAGAAAGCACTAGACTTGCCAGGTGTACTTTCTGATTTAAAAGGTGATTTAAGAAATTAAAAACTGAGAGGCTAACATTTAATAAGCATGTCTTCCTGGATAGATTAAATTTAAAAAAAAAAAAAAGCTCAGTTTTGATTTACTATAAATAATCAGTTTTTAACCAAGAAAAGTCTGCATCATTTAAAATATTGAAACTATAATCCCAATCTAAATTGTTGTTGTGTTTCATTTTCTATTTCATCCTGAAAAAGCAATAAATAACGATCCATAAACTAAAATGTAATGGGAACCAGTGAAGACAGTTTAGTTGAGTTTAATTTTTCTTTTTATATTCTGAGTCAAGGAAAACATCTATAGGAACTGTACTTTAACATGCTACCAATCAAAACTCGATTGTCTGAATCCCTACTCTTTCACAATGCCCAAACAAGCTCTTGTTCTAGTCACCTGTCTTCCTTATTATACACAACCCACTTACACGAGATCCTTATTGCCCAATATAATTCAAGTACCCCTAGTCTATTCAGAAAATTGAAACTTGAAGGAACACACTGTCTGCAATACCCATTGATTTGTACAGTGTAACAAAAGAAATTTATCTAAGACTTCTTAAGTAAAATAAGTCCAGATACTTGATATGAGAGTAATCTTGAGTCTCTCGGCATAATAGATAATACGTAGACACTTGTAATCACACCACTCTTCTAGGGGTTCAGAGTGCTTTATTGCTGCGGAATGAATCCACAAGAATATCCTTTCAACTGCTGCTGCACGTGTAGCACTTGTGGTGTATTTCTCATCTAACCTCCTTGTTCATACAACTAAGACATTTTCCCTTCATTTATACGGAATGTCAGCTTCTTTGAAATATATCACTGCTACAAGTGAGATAAATGTTCACTGGAAAGCATAAATCTTCTCAAAATAAAGATAAACAAAGTTCCATTTGGATATTATAATGGGCTGAATCATGTCATCGAGAAATATACCTGAATCCTAACCACTGTACCTGTGAATGTGACCTTATTTGGAAATAGGGTCTTTGTAAATAAAACTGAGTCGAGGATCTCAGGATGAGATCATCTTCAACTTAGAACGAACCATAAATCGAATGGTTAATGTCTTTATAAGAGAAAAGAGAGGAAGATTTGAGATATGCAGATGTAGGGGACGAGGCAATGTGAAGATGAATACAGAAACTGGAGTGATGCAGCTGCAAACCAGGGAATGTCAAGGACTGCCAGCAGCCACCGGAAGCCAGAAGAGAGTCAAGAAACTGCCTCCTCCTCAGGGCCTCCAGTAGGAACCAACTCTACCAATGTCTTGATTTCAGATATCTGGCTTCCAAAACTGTGAGGGAATAAGTCTGTGGTACTCTGTTATGGCAAGCTCAGGAGACTAATACAGACTCAGTTGTGTATAAAAACAGAAATTTTTGGCTCAGTGGGAAAAGGAAAGTATATATGTGTATACCACACATTATGTGTGTCTACATGTCTATATGAATCAATACTGTCAACATAAAACCTCCTATTCCATCATGAGAGTGACAGTTGAGAGGAGTGTTCAGTAAATACTTGTCCCAGGAATAATAAAGTATTTTATCAGAAAACTAGCAGTGTGCATGCTCTGTGGATATGGATCAGCTAAAATCTTCCCAAGATTGGGAGACTTAAAGAGATTGCTGAGTTTTTTTTTTTCCCCAGTCAGTCTGGGGAACATCAAGAAGAAAAAAAAACTAACAAGCTCCTCTCCCCAAATACTCCCTTACTCCCTTCCCTTGGCCAGTTGAAAGGGATTCCCTTTATCTCTGACTCCATGGTTTCCTTTTATTGCCTTGCATCACAGTCAGTATGTATATAACATATATATTATATATAAAATTATATATCCCAGATGGCTCAGCTGGTAAAGAATCCACCTGCTATGCAGGAGACACAGGAAATATGACTTCAACCCCTGGGTCGAGAAGATACCCTGAAGAAGGAAACGGCAACCCATTCCAGTATTCTTGCCTGGGAAATCCCATGGACTGAGGAGCCTGGCAGGCTACAGTCCACGGAGCTGCAAAAGACTCTGACGTGAAAGACTGGGTACATGGCAGTGCCCTTGTATGGTTTCTTTCATGTTAAAGCAAGCAAGTCACAGGCAGTCCTGCTCAGTGGAAAGTGGCTGAATCCAAATCAGAGGACAGAAGTTTTCTTCTCACTATGACCCAGAACAAGCTTCACCCTCTCTGTGTTCAGGCTCTTCTAAATAATAGGAACACAACTTCCTGTCAAACAGCTCTTACAGGCTCTCTGGAAGTTGCAAATAAAGTAGAGCGAAAGTATAGTCAGAAAGAACATGCCAGAAAATATAGCCAGGGAGAGTATATGCTAGGAAAATCTGTCCATATTAAAACAAAGAACTGTTTGCCTTTGCATCTCTGGTAGCACGGCTTACCCCAGAGCTCTGCACATAGAGGGTCTCAGGAAAGATCTGGGGAATGAACAAGGGGTGTCCAAGAGCATCATCCTCACTCAGACTGAAACCCCTGAAGTTTCAGGGCAGGGTTTACTAAAGGTCCTTGAAAATGAACAAACGAATGAACCAGATAACCGTACTCTCCCTGACTTCACAAAGGGCCTTGGGGATTAATAGGACCCAGTGCTTTATCGGCAAAGGGGTTCGAGCAGCTCCTGGTAGCCTTGCTGCTGCTGCTGCTAAGTCACTTCAGTCGTGTCCAACTCTGTGTGACCCCATAGACGGCAGCCCACCAGGCTCCCCTGTCCCTGGGATTCTTCAGGCAAGAACACTGGAGTGGATTGCCATTTCCTTCTCCAATGCATGAAAGTGAAAAGTGAAAGTGAAGTTACTCAGTCGTGTCCGACCCTCAGCGACCCCATGGACTGCAGCCCACCAGGCTCCTCCGTCTGTGGGATTTTCCAGGCAGAAGTACTGGAGTGGGGTGCCATTGCCTTCTCCGCCTGGTAGCCTTATCCCTGTGCAAATGGAGTCCCCATGATCATGGTCAGCCTGACCAAAAGACCAAGAGACACTCCTTCTCTGGGCTTCAGGCTTTAAAAACTGTGAGCATCTCACATTTGGCATTTTCTCATTTTGTAGAATTATAATGAGCATTTAATTCCTTTATTTCGAATAGCCACTAACTGGATTCTGAATTAATGTAAAATTTGAGACTTTTAATTTCTCCCATCAAATTTCCCCCATCAAATTTCCTACTCTTACTCTATTTCAGGCTCCTGCCAAAGAGTCTTTCTGTTGCAAAGTTTAATTCAGTTGGTTTACAGAACATCTAGATATGCTTCTCTAGTTGTTAGGGAAGCTTACAAAATTTTACTGAGTCACTGATCAAGCAGGAAGGAACCTGATAGAGAGATATTCTCTGGAGATTCCTAATTTAGAATCCACGGATCCCATAAGGCCCATGTATGGGTTTCAGGAATGCTAATAACCCTGCAAATTGTTTGCACATTCATATGCATGAGTGTGTATTTGTGATGGTGGTCATTTCCAGATCTAGAACAGGGTAAGAATCACCAATCCATTCCTACTGTTTCATTTAAAATATTTTTGCTAATGCGCTGCTACTATTACCACGATACTGAATACCTACCATGTATTCATTGAACAACCTTCCAATCTAGGTATTTTTATTATTAATATAGTGAAGCAATTTGGACTAAGTAAAATGGCACCCCACTCCAGCACTCTTGCCTGGAAAATCTCATGGATGGAGGAGCCTGGTGGGCTGCAGTCCATGGGGTCGCTAAGAGTCGGACACGACTGAGCAACTTCACTTTCACTTTTCACTTCAATGCATTGGAGAAGGAAATGGTGACCCACCCCAGTGTTCTTGCCTGGAGAATCCCAGGGACAGGGGAACCTGGTGGGCTGCCGTCTATGGGGTCATACAGAGTTGGACATGACTGAAGTGACTTAGCAGCAGCAGCAGCAGCAACTTGGCTCAAATTGACTGGGAAGTTCAGCTGGTAAGATAGAACAGGATTCCAATTTGTCACAGTCTAAAGAGTACACTTTCCTCCACACAATAACAAGCCTCAACATGTTGTGCCTCTAAACTTTGTATGTTGTTGCTCCTCACAGTGATCCCTCCCTAGGGTCACTGGAGCGCACATGGAGTTGAAGGTCACTGCTCAGTCTGTTTGCCACCACAAACTGGATCGGTATTTTGCCTCCTTGTCCTGCCTATGGCCATAGGTCTCAGACACTAGAATAATGGTCTGAAAAGGAGCAGAGGGAGCAGGAGCAAGCAGTCTGACTCTGGCTTTGTGAAGAAATGCCCAAACAGACTGCTGGCCCAGTCCGTCTCCTACTTTAGGATGAAACCCAAGGAAGTGGAAGTGACTTGCTTAAAACACTAATTAGACTGAAGCATAAGGGAAGAGAAGTTATAAAGACTAGGAGGTGGAATGCCCAGGTTCTAGTCTAAGTTCTACCATGTCAGGTAACTTCAGGAAATTCTCCCTGGTTCTCTTTTCCTCAGTTTCCTCATCTGAAAAACAAGATACTGAATCATACAATTTCAAATTCCCCTTCCACCTCACCACATCAAGAGTGACTAACTTGAGCTTCAGTTTTTAATGTTTTGAACATGTGTTGAAGAAGTGCAAAGTGTTAGAACAGCAAATTAGATTTCGCATAATTTTCAAGGTCACAAACAGAGTCTGGGAGAATATTTTTACTTATAAATCATCTCTTGCTTTAAAAGGCATATAGAAAGTTACTAGAAGTCATTATTGGTGAAATCATCAGGAAAAAGTAGCAGAGCATGCTCAAAGGGAGGCAATTTATGATGATGGATTATCTACTAGCTTGTCTCCTGTCAATTCAAAAAGCTTTCTGACTGCTTGCTTTCCATTTCCAAAGCTTCAAACTCAAATAGCTCTTTATAAAAATGATTGAGCCAGACAAATTAATATAACTGACGCACGAAGCCCACCACCATCCCCTTTCTGTCTTTTGACTTTATCTAACATTTCTATGCAGATGACACCACCCTTATGGCAGAAAGTGAAGAGAAACTAAAAGCCTCTTGATGAAAGTGAAAGTGGAGAGTGAAAAGGTTGGCTTAAAGCTCAGCATTCAGAAAACGAAGATCATGGCATCTGGTCCCATCACTTCATGGGAAATAGATGGAGAAACAGTGGAAACAGTGTCGGACTTTATTTTGGGGGCTCCAAAATCACTGCAGATGGTGACTTCAGCCATGAAATTAAAAGATGCTTACTCCTTGGAAGGAAAGTTATGACCAACCTAGATAGTATATTCAAAAGCAGAGACATTACTTTGCCAACAAAGGTTCGCCTAGTCAAGGCTATGGTCTTTCCTGTGGTCATGTATGGATGTGAGAGCTGGACTGTGAAGAAGGCTGAGCACCAAAGAATTGATGCTTTTGAATTGTGGTGTTGGAGAAGACTCTTGAGAGTCCCTTGGACTGCAAGGGGATCCAAGCAGTCCATTCTGAAGGAGATCAGCCCTGGGTGTTCATTGGAAGGAATGATGCTAAAGCTGAAACTCCAGTATTTTGGCCACCTCATGCGAAGAGTTGACTCAATGGAGAAGACTCTGATGCTGGGAGGGATTGGGGGCAGGAGGAGAAGGGGATGACAGAGGATGAGATGGCTGGATGGCATCACTGACTCGATGGATGTGAGTCTGAGTGACCTCCAGGAGTTGGTAATGGACAGGGAGGCCTGGCGTGCTGCGATTCATGGGGTCGCAAAGAGTCGGACACGACTGAGCGACTGATCTGATCTGATCTGAACATTTCTATGAAAAAAGAGAATTACCATTTATTGAGGTACTCATAATGTGTCAAGATCTATTTAAGGCACTTAACGTATATGATATCATTTAATACTCTCAACAACTAGATTGATTATGTGACATAGGGGCTTGGAGTGCATTGGTGGTTAATCCCCGTATGCATGGCACATGTCGCACCCCTTGCCCTTCTCCATGTCTCCTAATTGGAAGAAGATTGTGATAGCTGGTACTCTTGCAGCTATCTTGAGATCAAGAAAACACACACACACACACACACACACACACACACACACACACCAGGATTTCTGAGCAGGATAGGAGAACCTACAGTCATCACTTACATTTATGGGTGATAGGCCAGTGATGGACTGCCCACATCTGAATTTTTTAATGTTTGATAGAAAAATCAGATCAGATCAGATCAGTCGCTCAGTCGTGTCCGACTCTTTGCGACCCCATGAACCGCAGCACGCCAGGCCTCCCTGTCCATCACCAGCTCCCGGAGGTCACTCAGACTCGCATCCATTGAGTCAGTGATGCCATCCAGCCATCTCATCCTCTGTCGTCCCCTTCTCCTCCTGCCCTCAATCCCTCCCAGCATCAGAGTCTTCTCCAATGAGTCAACTCTTCGCATGAGGTGGCCAAAATACTGGAGTTTCAGCTTTAGCATCATTCCTTCTAAAGAAATTCCAGGATTGATCTCCTTCAAAATGGACTGGTTGGATCTTCTTGCAGTCCAAGGGACTCTCAAGAGTCTTCTCCAACACCACAGTTCAAAAGCATCAATTCTTCGGCGCTCAGCCTTCTTCACAGTCCAGCTCTCACATCCATACATGACCACAGGAAAGACTATAGCCTTGACTAGGCGAACCTTTGTTGGTAAAGTAATGTCTCTGCTTTTGAATATGCTATCTAGGTTAGTCATAACTTTCCTTCCAAGGAGCAAGCGTCTTTTAATTTCATGGCTGCAGTCACCATCTGCAGTGATTTTGGAGCCCAGAAAAACAAAGTCTGACACTGTTTCCACTGTTTCCCCATCTATTTCCCATGTAGTGATGGGACCAGATGCCATGATCTTCGTTTTCTGAATGTTGAGCTTTAAGCCAACCTTTTCACTCTCCACTTTCACTTTCATCAAGAGGCTTTTTAGCCCCTCTTCACTTTCTGCCATAAGAGTGGTGTCATCTGCATATCTGAGGTTATTGATATTTCTCCCAGCAATCTTGATTCCAACTTCTGTTTCTTCCAGTCCAGCATTTCTCATGATGTACTCTGCATATAAGTTAAATAAACATGGTGACAATATGCAGCCTTGACGTACTCCTTTTCCTATTTGGAACCAGTCTGTTGTTCCATGACCAGTTCTAATAGATCTCTGTATATTATTTAATGCCACTTTAATTTGTTTTTCTCTTGCTTGCAGTTGAACTCATTTCCTAACTGAAACACATGAAACAGCCCAGTAGAAAAATATTTCTTGAAGATGTCTTCAGTTCATTTCAGTTCAGTCGCTCAATCGTGTCCGACTCTTTGCGACCCCATGAATTGCAGCACGCTAGGCCTCCCTGTCCATCACCATCTCCCGGAGTTTACTCAGACTCACGTCCATTGAGTCGGTGATGCCATCCAGCCATCTCATCCTCTGTCGTCCCCTTCTCCTCCTGCCCTCAATCCCTCCCAGCATCAGAGTCTTCTCCAATGAGTCAACTCTTCGCATGAGGTGGCCAAAATACTGGAGTTTCAGCTTTAGCATCATTCCTTCTAAAGAAATTCCAGGATTGATCTCCTTCAAAATGGACTGGTTGGATCTTCTTGCAGTCCAAGGGACTCTCAAGAGTCTTCTCCAACACCACAGTTCAAAAGCATCAATTCTTCGGCGCTCAGCCTTCTTCACAGTCCAGCTCTCACATCCATACATGACCACAGGAAAGACTATAGCCTTGACTAGGCGAACCTTTGTTGGTAAAGTAATGTCTCTGCTTTTGAATATGCTATCTAGGTTAGTCATAACTTTCCTTCCAAGGAGCAAGCGTCTTTTAATTTCATGGCTGCAGTCACCATCTGCAGTGATTTTGGAGCCCAGAAAAACAAAGTCTGACACTGTTTCCACTGTTTCCCCATCTATTTCCCATGTAGTGATGGGACCAGATGCCATGATCTTCGTTTTCTGAATGTTGAGCTTTAAGCCAACCTTTTCACTCTCCACTTTCACTTTCATCAAGAGGCTTTTTAGCCCCTCTTCACTTTCTGCCATAAGAGTGGTGTCATCTGCATATCTGAGGTTATTGATATTTCTCCCAGCAATCTTGATTCCAACTTCTGTTTCTTCCAGTCCAGCATTTCTCATGATGTACTCTGCATATAAGTTAAATAAACATGGTGACAATATGCAGCCTTGACGTACTCCTTTTCCTATTTGGAACCAGTCTGTTGTTCCATGACCAGTTCTAATAGATCTCTGTATATTATTTAATGCCACTTTAATTTGTTTTTCTCTTGCTTGCAGTTGAACTCATTTCCTAACTGAAACACATGAAACAGCCCAGTAGAAAAATATTTCTTGAAGATGTCTTCAGTTCATTTCAGTTCAGTCGCTCAATCGTGTCCGACTCTTTGCGACCCCATGAATTGCAGCACGCTAGGCCTCCCTGTCCATCACCATCTCCCGGAGTTTACTCAGACTCACGTCCATTGAGTCGGTGATGCCATCCAGCCATCTCATCCTCTGTCGTCCCCTTCTCCTCCTGCCCCCAATCCCTCCCAGCATCAGAGTCTTTTCCAATGAGTCAACTCTTTGCATGAGGTGGCCAAAGTATTAGACTTTCAGCTTTAGCATCAGTCCTTCCAATGAACACCCAGGACTGATCTTCTTTAGAATGGACTGATTGGATCTCCTTGCAGTCCAAGGGACTCTCAAGAGTCTTCTCCAACACCACAGTTCAAAAGCATCAATTCTTCGGCGCTCAGCCTTCTTCACAGTCCAACTCTCACATCCATACATGACCACTGGAAAAACCATAGCCTTGACTAGATGGACCTTTGTTGGCAAAGTAATGTCTCTGCTTTTCAATATGCTATCTAGGTTGGTCATAACTTTCCTCCCAAGGAGTAAGCATCTTTTAATTTCATGGCTGAAGTCACCATCTGCAGTGATTTTGGAGCCCCCAAAAATAAAGTCCGACACTGTTTCCACTGTTTTCCCATCGTTTTCCCATGAAGTGATGGGACCAGATGCCATGATCTTCGTTTTCTGAATGTTGAGCTTTAAGCCAACTTTTCACTCTCTTCTTTCACTTTCATCAAGAGGCTTTTTAGTTCCTCTTCACTTTCTGCCATAAGAGTGTTGTCATCTGCATATCTCAGGTTGTTGATATTTCTTCTGGCAATCTTGATTCCAGCTTGTGCTTCTTCCAGTCCAGCGTTTCTCATGATGTACTCTGCATAGAAGTTAAATAAGCAGGGTGACAATATGCAACCTTGACGTACTCCTTTTCCTATTTGGAACCAGTCTGTTGTTCCATGTCCAGTTCTAACTGTTTACTGTCTCCAAAATTCATGACCATCAAGGTCTCTTCTTGAGGATGTGGTATTAAGGAGAGGAGAGGAGAGGAAAGAGATGTACTCACAATGCTGGGGTAAACAAGGAGTAGACTAGACCCAACTGAAAATGTCAGGTCTGGAGCCAAGGAAAAAGAGCTGTGCTGGGAAAAAAGCCATCAGGACTCTACCCTGAGTTGGCCACTAAATGAAGGTGATCTTTTTTAAAAAAATTATTTTATTGAAGTATGGTTGATTAACAATGTTGAGTTAATTTCTGCTATACATCAAAGTGATTCAGTTATATATATATAAATATATACTGTTTTCATATTCTTTTCTATTATGATTTATTACAAGATATTGAATATCGTTCCCTGCGCTATGCAGTAGGACCTTGTTGTTTATCCATTGTATGTATATCAATTTGCATCTGCTAATCCCAAACTATTAATTGATCCCTCCCCCCATCTCCTCCTGGGCAACCACAGTCTGTTCTGTGTGTCTGTGAGTCTGTTTCTATTTTGTGAATATCCACATACTTGATTATGAACTTCATAAATGCTAAGGCAAAAATTCAGTCAGTTTCAGAACCACTAACTTACTAAAAGTCACACAGCAAATTTGTAGCCAAGATAACCAGGAAATTTAGGGGCAGAACTGGGACCCTCGGACTCCTTTCCTGTGCTAAGTGACTCCTAATGAGCCCAGTGACAGCTCCTTATAGGGAGGGCAACCAGCTGAGGGACAAAACTCCCCTAAAGTCTGTAAACATTGAGTAGGTCAAGACACCAGAGATTGAGGTAGTTTTCAGAACTTGATGTCCAGCCAATGTGGACAACCACTGCAATAAGAAGGCTACCTTAGGAAGAGTACAGAGGGATGGTGAGTCAGAAATGTATCAGTGAAAAACATCACAGAAAGGAGAACTGTGGTGCCCATCCAGGCAATATGCTGGAGATGGAAAGTCATTAGAATCCAGACCTCAGATAGGCAGCCTGCCACTCTTACTAGCTGATGCATGCAATTCCTCTGATTTGACTCCATTCTGAACAAGCAAATTTTGAGTAAGGTTCAGCTTCCTAGGAAAGCATTTCTCTGGGACATGCCAGGTCTGCCACATGATTTATGAATTCTCGTCCTTGTGGCCATGGTCCTTCGTTAGGAATCTATAATTTTTTACATCAACCTTATGAGCTTGGTGGAGAAGGCAATGGCAACCCACTCCAGTACTCTTGCCTGGCAAATCCCATGGATGGAGGAGTCTGGTAGGCTGCAGTCCATGGGGTCGCTAGGAGTAGGACACGACTGAACGACTTCACTTTCATTTTTCACTTTTAGGCCTTGAAGAAGGAAATGGCAACCCACTCCAGTGTTCTTGCCTGGAGAATCCCAGGGACGAGGGAGCCTGGTGGGCTGCCATCTATGGGGTGACCCAGAGTCAGACACGACTGAAGCAGTTTAGCAGCAGCAGAAGCAACATGAGCTTGGTTGGGCTTCCCAGATGGCTCAGTGATAAAGAATCTGCCTGCCAATGCAGGAGTCACAGGAGATACAAGTTCAATCTCTGGGTCAGGAAGATCCCCTTGAGTAGGAAATGCCAACCCACTCCAGTATTCTTGCCTGGGAAATCCCAAGGACAGAAAGCCTGGCAGGCTACAGTCATGGGGTCATGAAGAGTTGGACATGACTGAGTGACTGAGCACGCACACATGTACTTGGCTAGTCTAGATCTTCCATGAGAGAAGAATGAACACTTTGGTGTTCATAAAATCAGGTGTGAGCCTGCCAGACTGAGGGCCAAAAGATGGGCAATTCCCTAAGAGAAGGAATATATCCTTTCAGAACTCTTGGGAAGTAAGGAGCCAGTGGTTCCCCTGGGGGTCCTTCTCCCCAGTCTTGTGTTAAAACTGACACAGGGTAAGCCCTGAGGAGACTTTGAGTTCCACATAAGAAAGCTCTTTATTGCTCACCTCTTCCTTTGCTTCTTTGGGAAACCTCTGTTCATAACCTTGGATTTAGTCACCAGTGACACTTATTATTCTTGGGAACTTATGCCTACCTCAGACCCTGCACATTGATGTAAAAATCATTACATCTTAAACAGCCAAATTGCTAGAACTTTACATTTATTAGACCCACTTCCCTATGGGAAAACTTGAAAATTATATCTCTTCTTGGGTGTTTTACAACTGATTTCAAATAGCCCAGCCCAGCATGAAACCACAGAGAACTGAAATGAGGATAGAGGCAGAAGGGGAAGAAGGATCAACTTTATCCTCTGATTAGCTGAGATGAAAAATAACTTGAGAGACACAAATGGAATGACAATAACCTGGTTCATGGGAGTGATGGCCTGTTATTCATAAACAGATAATGGAACCTCTGAAAGCTTGTGTAGCTTAAGTCTGTTTGTGATGACCAAACAGGACCAGCAGAATTGCTTCCATTTTGGATTTCAAACACATCCCTAGACTAATGTAAAATACAGAAAAAAACTTTTTTAATAATATGAAGAAGTCATAGTACATCCAATGGGAAATCAGAACTGAGGAGACAAAACAACTCAGAGTTACTGACTTTTTATAGTTCAGTTTTGAAACAATCTTTCCAAAGGGACTTTGGTGAAACCTCCTTCCCAGTTCACAATCGGGATGCAAGCTCTAAATTCCTATATTTAAAAAATTTTTTTTTTATTGAGCTATAACTAACATACAAAAGCCTGTACATATTTAATGCATACGACTTGATGAGCTTGGATAGGTATACACCCATGAAAACATCCTCATACTCTACGCCATAAACACATCCATCACCTCTAAAAGTTTCTTGTTACTCTATATATTTGTTTTATGTTTATTTTGCAATAAGAACACAAGATCTACAGTCTTAACAAAATTTTAAGTATACGTACAGTATTGTTAACTGCAGTTCTCTAGGACATACTCATCTGTATAACAGAAACTTTGTACCCTTTGGCTAATGCCTCCCTTTTCCCCAGTCCCCTAGACCCTACAAACTACCCTTTACTCTATGAGTTTGACAATTTTAGGTTCCTTATATAGGCTGTATTATGTAGTATTTGCTCTTCTGTATCTGGCTAATTTCACTTAGCATGATAACCTCTAGTTCATTCATGCTGTCACGAAGGCAAGATTTCCTTCTTTTTGAAGTTGAGTAATATTCCATTATATGTATATACTTCATTTGCTTTATCCATTCATTTATCAGTGGACATTTACATTGCTTCCCTGTCTTAGCTACTGTAAATAATGCTGCAATAAACATGAAAGTATGTCTTCAAGATTCTGATCTTAATTCCTTTGCATATATACCCAGAGGTAAAATTTGCTGGATCATGTGATTTTAATATTTTGAAAAACCTCTATACTGCTTTCCATGGGGGTTGGCTCAAGGAACTAGAAAGAGAGGAAAACACTAAGCCCAAAGTTGGCAGAAGAAAGGAAGTGATGTGAAGATTAAAGCAAAATAAATGAAATAAAAAATTTTAATCAATAAAACTTAGAGTTGGTTTTTTGAAAGAAATAACAAAACTGACAAATCTTAGCTAGACTAGAAAAAGAGAGAGAAGATTCAAGTAATTACAATCAGAAATGGAGTGGAATATTATAACCAGTGCCATAGAAATAAAATAAGGGACTATAATGAACAATTGCATATCAACAAACTGGATAACTTAGAAGAAATGGATAAATTCCTAGAAACACACCATGTACCAAGACTGAATCAAGAAGAAGTAGAAAGCCTGAGCATGTCAGTAACAAATAAGGAATCTGAATCAGTAGTTAAAATAGTCCCAAGAAGTGGAAACCCAGGGCCAGATTGCTCACAGGTAAATTCTACCAAACATTTAAAGATTTAATACAATCCTTCTTAAACTCTTCCAAAAACTAGAAGCACAGGGAACATTTCCAAACTTATTTTCTGAGGTCTGCATCAACCTGATAACAAAGCTAAACAAGATACCACAAGAGAAGAAAATCATGATCTCCATTGAAATTTTATGTAAAAATCCTCAATAAAATGCTAACAAACCAAGGTCAGTAGCATATTTCAAGTATCATGCACCATGACTAAGTGGGATTTATCCCTGGGATGCAAGGATAAACCACATTAATAGAATGAAGGAAAAAATGGCAAACTCTTCTCAATAGATGCAACAACAAAAAAAAGCATTTGACAAAACCCAACACTCTTTCATGATAAAATTTCTCAAAAGAATTATGAATAGAAAGAATTTATCACAGCACAATAAAGGCTATATATGAAAAACTCACAATCAATATTATATTCAATGGTAAAAAACTGAAAGCTTTTCCTCTAAGGTCTGGAACAAAGCAAGGATACCCACTTTTGTCAAATATTTAACATAATTCTGTAAGTTCTAGCTAGAGCAATTATGCAAGAAAAGACAATGCATCCAAATTTGAAAGAAGTAAATTAATTTCTGTTTGCAGATGACATGATTTTATGTATCTTATTTGATTCAGCACTCTGACAGTTACTCCATTTTCCTTACTTTGCAGTCCTTCACCTGAATGTCTTACCTCCCCTAATGGATGGTCAGTCTTTGAGGGAAGGGCTAGGTCTCTTCCATCTATTTTTCTTGCAGTGATGGCTTCATGCCACTCAACTTGTAGGTGCTCAGTACAGATGGAGGAGGAAAATGTGGGTAAACTGTAGTATAAAGGGAGTCACTCATGGGTGTACAGCTCTTAACAGTTTCCAAAATGGCTTCACTGATTTGATCTCATTGGAGCCTCCAAAAACTCCAGGGAGTTCACTGGGACTCTTATGTTCTTATTTAGATAAAAACGCTTTATCTTCTATAGGCATCATTTTCATGGATCAGCACTAAAACAGGGATTGTAATAGCCCCTATCTCATAAACCAGGTGCAGATACTAAAAGGAGTAAAAGAGCTAGTGTATGCAAAGGCACACGCAACGGAGCCTGGCACTTAGGAAATGCTATGCACATTGGCTGTTATTACTTTTTCTCATTAGTTTCTTATTTAATCTGGAATCAGAAGACTAGGACCTAGATTTTCCACTTCTGAATCCAGGATCCCCTTCAGCACCTCCAGGCCTCTGACACAGCACGAACCAGGTCTGTGCAAACCACTTCCTGCTGGGTCCTTCCGTGGCCTCATTTATGTCACAGGTATTTGAAGCAGACCTTCTCCAGGGACACTGCCTGCCATGGCCATCTATGGCTGCTTTCATGAAGATAAATATTCTTCCCTTCCTGAGAAGCTTCTCTTTTTCCTCCAGGGTTCATCTCTTCTTTTCCACAGAAAAGAGAAGGCCTTTGCCCCTTGGAACTTCAGCCCTCCTCAATTCTTCTAAATAGTCATCTGCCCTCCACCTGGATATGGGACAGGTAATGCCCCGAATGGGCAGAAATGCTACTGCAAGCCCTCAATCAGAGAGGTAGTTACACAAAGCGGTTGATGGGCAAATAAGTACACAGCAGTAGAGAGGAGACCCCGGCCACAGTCTTAATGCTGATGCCAGGACAGCTGGCCTCTTCCAGGAGGAAAAGAGCTTCGTTGAAGGAGGGTCAGCGTGGCTCACACGTTCTCAGCCCACCGCCACAACAGTCCAGTGTGCTGGCTGTGCTATAAATCCTTCCTCAGATTATTAGAAGGTCAAAAACAAACAAAAAGGTTAAGCTATTAAACAAAAAGCAGCCACCATGTTCTAGGGATTTGAACACAGACTCTAGTTGCTGGATTTATTCAAACACAATAAAACCTTTCTCCATTCTCATACTTACTGATCAAGGCAAGTCTGGATGTCCTTCAGAAGTCCTTTCTGACCACCTCCCAGAAAAAACACCTCTCTCTTCTGTATGAATGAACTCCCACGTTTTCTCTGTCCTGTTTTGAAACAGTTCTTCTGCCTTGTTAAAAGTTGTCAGTCTATTCCTGATCTCAAGCATCACTCCAGTGCAGAATTAACTTTGCTCTTACGGGTGCCAAGGCAACCCCTTCTACATGCCTCTTCTGTGCTCTTTACCTCATTTCCTCATGGTTATTTGCTTAGGTCCATCTCCCACACCCCCTGCCATCACAATTGCTGAGTTCCACTAGAACAGAGAAGGTGTTTTTTCTTGCTTGTAACCCCATTGCCTCATATGAAGTGAAGTGAAGTCGCTCAGTCGTGTCCAACTCTTTGCAACCCCATGGACTGTAGCCTACCAGGCTCGTCCCTCCATGGGATTCTCTAGGCAAGAGTACTGGAGTGGGTTGCCATTTCCTTCTCCAATTGCCTCATATAGTGTTATGAATTGTGAACTGAATTCAGTGAGGTCAGATTGAGATTTAGTCATCTCAAAATGTGCCCGGCACATAGGAACTTGCTTATTACTTGTTAATTGAATGGTTTGAATAATTGAATGCTTAATACTTGTTAAATGAATTAGTGGCTATTTCCAAGGAAATAAATCTCCACTGTTTTTCAAGTTTACATTATAAACTTAGATAGTAATGGGTATCGAGGAGTACAATGTATGAGTGGGAAGAATGGTTCAGGGAAAAGCTTTGATTCATGATAGTCATGTTTTATTAAAGTCCATTAGCTTTGCAAAAGACTAGTCTCTGAACTTCATAAGTCATAGGCTGGGAAGTGGTCTTAGAACAATGTGTCTAGTTCAACTCACATTTGATATTTGAACATCCAGCCTACCTCTGAGCACCTGTAAGGATAAGAGAACACTAGTCCTTTAAGCACAGATTCAACTTTTAGGCAGCTGTATTAAAATGCTCCTCCTATATTAATCAGTCATTATAAACAATGACCAGGAGTATTCTGTGGCCCAAAGGAACATGTTCTATAAGGACAAATAAAGAGGAAGCAAGGTACAAAAGCCAACACAGGCATCATGAACATACCCATGAAAAATATGTATGGCAGAGGAAAACATAGAAGAAAATACATAAAAATTATAATTCATTCACTTCTTTACCAGACAGTATTAAGGCTCTACTCTGCACTAGCACTGTTCTAAGTCCTATTAACAGTATATGAATAAGATAGATGAGCTTTCATAGCTCATGGTCATGGTGATTAAATTGGACTGAATTTTGTTTATTGTCTCTATATTCCACATTATCTGGACTAGTTTTATCTTAATCATTAAAATCCTATAAGGCTTAAGAAGTCTTTCCGTACACTGAAAACACACAAATCTTTTATTTCTAGAATCTTGGAGTTCTTAGAAAATATATCATGTTAATAGTTTCTCCTGAAGAAGATGTTGAGGGAGATATAATCAACTGTACCAAGGTGAGTGTGACATGTCTGCAAGGAACTCATCAGCTAAGCAATACTTTCCATGAATTTAAAAGAACAGAACAACTACATGAATCTCAAGTTGGAGAGGACCTTCTAATTTATTTATTCAGATTACCTCAGTTAAGAGCAGAGTCAGACCAAGAAATCACAGGACAACGTTATAATAATAAGACCTCAGTGGTGAAAGGACCCTTAGAGTTGGACCTGCAGCCAGTGTCCCTAGATGTCATTCAATGTCAGATTGAAGTCCTCCAAAAACAAACCATTTTAGATACTTGGTGAAATTTTTGCAAGAGGGGATTTCAGTTCATTAAAAACCGAATGAATAGCTCATGGAGGGGACTTGTACACCTCCAGTGGCTCTTCCTTCAGTGTTTGGTTGTCTTCTAAAGGAACTGGGCTGGAAGGTTCCTGAGCATCTGCTCCAATCAATTATGTCAAACAGTCTCCATGCATTACTACGTCCTCCTGGAAATATGGCTGTGAGTGATGAGCAGCATCTCCTTATGACTTCCTAGAAGACAAAATTGCCCATCAAACCAGGGTCACTCTACCTGGGATCACAGCACAGAGTTTGGGAAAGAAGTCTGATGATACGGACCAAAGCTGTCTCAGTTCTAACTCCTTGAAACTCAGTAAAAATATTACCCCAATTCTAGAATCACTAATAATGGAGTTCAACCAAATAGCCTTACTGACCCGTACCAAAAACTTTAGAATTGAATTCTTCTTGGGCTTGCTGGAGGGACTAACACCTCCCAAGGCAGCTAACTGCTTTAGTAAGCTTTGCAACCTGTGTTCTCACAGAAGTGAAGTGAAGTGAAGTTGCTTAGTCATGTCCAATTCTTTGCAAATGCATGGACTGTAGCCTACCACGCTCCTCTGTCCATAGGATTTTCCAGGCAAGAGTACTGGAGTGGGTTGCCATTTCCTTATCCAGAGGATCTTCCAAACCCAGGGATTGAACTTGGATCTCCTGCATTGTAGGCAGACGCTTTACCATCTGAGCCACCAGGGAAGTCCAAACTGGATGTAAAACCAGCGATGTTCTTCAGTAGAGAGAACTTTGCTAGAAGCAAAGTAAATCACCCAGGGAGAGGTATGTTTTGCCATGGTCTGATGAGGTTAGTAACATTATCTTCATTTCCACAGGCGGCCAAGAGGAGCAACCCCACATCCAAGGAGCGGCATGGCTGCACGGGCACAGAGGGCCAAGAGGAGCTACTCCACGTTCAAGGTCAGGAGGGGTGGCAGTGAGGAGATATCCCTCATCCAAGGTAAGAAGCACTGGCTGCACTTTGCTGGAGCAGCCGTGAAGAGATACCCCACATCCAAGGTAAGAGAAACCCAAGTAAGACAGTAGGTATTGCGAGAGGGTATCAGAGGGCAGACACACTGAAACCATAATCACAGAAAACTAGTCAATCTAATCACATGGACCACAGCCTTGTCTAACTCAATGAAACTAAGCCATGCCCGTGGGGCCACCCAAGATGGGTGGGTCATGGTGGAGAGGTCTGACAGAATGTGGTCCACTGGAGAAGGGAATGGCAAACCACTTCAGTATTCTTGCCTTGAGAACCCCATGAACAGTATGAAAAGGCAAAATGATAGGATACTGAAAGAGGAACTCCCCAGGTCAGTAGGTGCCCAATATGCTACTGGAGACCAGTGGAGAAATAACTCCAGAAAGAATGAAGGGATGGAGCCAAAGCAAAAACAGTACCCAGTTGTGGATGTGACTAGTGATAGAAGCAAGGTCTGATGCTATAAAGAGCAATATTGCATAGGAACCTGGAATCTGAGGTCCATGAATCAAGGCAAATTGGAAGTAGTCAAACAGGAGATGGCAAGAGTGAACGTCAACATTCTAGGCATCAGTGAACTAAAATGGACTGGAATGGGTGAATTTAACTCAGATGACCACTGTATCTACTACTGTAGGCAGGAATCCCTTAGAAGAAATGGAGTAGCCATCATGGTCAACAAAAGAGTCTGAAATGCAGTACTCGGATGCAATCTCAAAAACAACAGAATGATCTCTGTTCATTTCCAAGGCAAACCATTCAATACCACAGTAATCCAAGCCTATGCCCCAATCAGTAACATTGAAGAAGCTGAAGTTGAATGGTTCTATGAAGACCTACCGGGGAAGGCAATGGCACCCCACCCCAGTACTTTTGCCTGGAAAATCCCATGGATGGAGGAGCCTGGTAGGCTCCAGTCCATGAGGTCGCTAAGAGTCGGACATGACTGAGCGACTTCACTTTCACTTTTCACTTTCATGCATTGGAGAAGGCAATGGCAACCCACTCTAGTGTTCTTGCCTGGAGAATCCCAGGGACAGGGGAGCCCGGTGAGCTTCCGTCTATGGGGTCGCACAGAGTCGGACACGACTGAAGCGACTTAGCAGCAGCAGCAGCATGAAGACCTACAAGACCTTTTAGAACTAACACCCAAGAAAGATGTCCTTTTCATTATAGGGGACTGGAATGCAAAAGTAGGAATTCAAGAAACACCTGGAATAACAGGCAAATTTGGCCTTGGAATACGGAATGAAGCAGGACAAAGGCTAATAGACTTTTGCCAAGAGAACGCACTGGTCATAGCAAATACCCTCTGGCAACAACACAAGAGAAGACTCTACACATGGACATCACCAGATGGTCAACACCAAAATCAGATTGATTATATTCTTTGCACCCAAAGATGGAGAAGCTCTATACAGTCAGCAAAAACAAGACCAGGAGCTGACTGTGACTCAGATCATGAGCTACTTATTGCCAAATTCAGACTGAAATTGAAGAAAGTAGGGAAAACCACTAGACCATTCAGGTATGACCTAAATCAAATCCTTTATGATTATACAGTGGAAGTGAGAAATAGATTTAAGGGAGTAGATCTGATAGATAGAGTGCCTGATGAACTATGGACTGAGGTTTGTGACATTGTACAAGAGACAGGGATCAAGACAATCCTCATGGAAAAGAGATGCAAAAAAGCAAAATGGCTGTCTGGGGAGGCCTTACAAATAGCTGTGAAAAGAAGAGAAGTGAAAAGCAAAGGAGAAAAGGAAAGATATAAGCATCTGAATGCAGAGTTCCAAAGAATAGCAAGAGAGATAAGAAAGCCTTCCTCAGCCATCAATGCAAAGAAATAGAGGAAAACTACAGAATGGGAAAGACTAGAGATCTCTTCAAGAAAATTAGAGATACCAAGGGAACATTTCATGCAAAGATGGGCTCAATAAAGGACAGAAATAACAGAAGCAGAAGATATCAAGAAGAGGTGGCAAGAATACACAGAACTGTACAAAAAAGATCCTCACGACCAAGATAATCACGATGGTGTGATCACTCACCTAGAGCCAGACATCCTGGAATGTGAAGTCAAGTGAGCCTTAGAAAGCATCACTATGAACAAAGCTAGTAGAGGTGATGGAATTCCAGTTGAGGTATTTCAAATGCTGAAAGATGATACTGTGAAAGTGCTGCACTCAATATGCCAGCAAATTGGGATAACTCAGCAGTGGCCACAGGACTGGAAAAGGTCAGTTATCATTCCAATTCCAAAGAAAGGCAATTCCAAAGAATGCTCAAACTACCGCACAATTGCACTCATCTCACACGCTAGTAAAGTAATGCTCAAAATTCTCCAAGCCAGGCTTCGGCAATATGTGAACCATGAACTTCCAGATATTCGAGCTGATTTTAGAAAAGGCAGAGGAACCAGAGATCAAATTGCCAACATCCACTGGATCATGGAAAAAGCAAGAGAGTTCCAGAAAAACATCTATTTCTGCTTCATTGACTATGCCAAAGCCTTTGACTGTGTGGGTCACAATAAACTGTGGGAAATTCTGAAAGAGATGGGAATACCAGACCACCTAACCTGCCTCCTGAGAAACCTATATGCAGGTCAGGAAGCAACAGTTAGAACTGGACATGGAACAACAGACTGGTTCCAAATAGGAAAAGGAATACATCAAGGCTGTATATTGTCACCCTGCTTATTTAACTTATATGCAGAGTACATCATCAGAAACGCTGGGCTGGAAGAAGCACAAGCTGGAATCAAGATTGCCAGGAGGAATATCATTAACCTCAGATATGCAGATAACACCACCCTTATGGCAGAAAGTGAAGAGGAACTAAGAAGCTTCTTGATGAAAGTGAAAGAGGAGAGTGAAAAAGTTGGCTTAAAGCTCAACATTCAGAAAACAAAGATCATGGCATCTGGTCCCATCACTTCATGGGAAATAGATGGGGAAACAGTTTCAGACTTTATTTTTCTGGGCTCCAAAATCACTGCAGATGGTGACTGCAGCCACGAAATTAAAAGATGCTTACTCCTTGGAAGGAAACTATGACCAACCTAGATAGCATATTCAAAAGCAGAGACATTACTTTGCCAACAAATGTCCGTCTAGTCAAGGTATGATTTTTCCTGTGGTCATGTATGGATGTGAGAGTTGGACTGTGAAGAAAGTTGAGTGCCGAAGAATTGTTGCTTTTGAACTGTGGTGTTGGAGAAGACTCTTGAGAGTCCCTTGGATTGCAAGGAGATCCAACCCATCCATTCTAAAGGAGATCAACCCTGGGTATTCTTTGGAAGGAATGATGCTAAAGCTGAAACTCCAGTACTTTGGCCACCTCATGCAAAGAGTTGACTCATTGGAAAAGACTCTGATGCTGGGAGGGATTGGGGGCAGGAGGAGAAGGGGACAACAGAGAATGAGGATGAGATAGCTGGATGGCATTGCCGACTTGATGGACACGAGTTTGAGTGAATTCTGGGAGTTGGTGATGGACAAGGAGGCCTGGCATGCTGGGATCATGGGGTGGCAAAGAGTTGGACAGACTGAGCGACTGAACTGAACTGAACTAGAATCTGCCTCAGAATCCTGCTCTGAACGTCACAAAATTTCTGCCACTTCAGGTTCATGCCTCTTTTATTACAGGACTAGATAGGAGGATGGGTACATGAGGTCTCAAGGTTTCTTAGTAAATATCCTTGTCATACAGGGGGCTCCAAAACTACAAATGCTCATTTGTTAAGACCTGCTTGAAGTGTACTTTTTTTCAATAGGTAGTATTTGGGGTTTGGATTAAAAAAAATTTTTTTTATCCTTTCCTTTGGCAGTTCCCTACCTCAATTGCTTTATTAAGAAATGATCAATATAATAATTCACTCATACTTGCATAGGAAAGTTCTTGGCCTGCTTGGAAATTAAATAATTATTTTCTATTGATGGCATTTCCTTTGAAATCAAAGTTCCTGGAATGGAAGTTCCTGAGAGGGTTCTAACTCATAAAAGTTGAGGAGAGTATTAATTGCTCTTCTGCTATTTATAACAACAATGTCACTAAGACTGAACAAGTCATCTGTTAAAGTAATGAGGGACAGCCATAAGTGGTGCCCACTCTGTGAGAAAGGTCTGGAGAGAACCAAGTTGCAAAAGATCAAATCTATTTCGCAGAGATCAGGATGGATGGTCTTTTTGCTGAGATTCTCTTAGAAATTGATCTGCACTGTGAAAACAGTAGAACACCTGACACTTGAAATACATCTCTTATTAAGCCAAATTGCTTTGTTGGCTATTCTTGTAGCAAGTTTTTCACCTCTTGCTTGTTTTCCTACATTCAAAGGGAAAAGAATCTTTCTTCCAACCCAGGAACCAATGAACACTATGTTAGAGAGAAAAATATGCTGGTTCAATTCTCAGGCACGATGTAAGCTGGTTAGGACATGTAACCTAACCAGTTTCTGTGCCTCAATTTCCCCAGCTGTGAAATAGGATTCTTATTACCAGCATCCTCGCCTCACTGTGTTAATCTGAGGATCAAACAAAATAAAAAGGTAAGAAAAACTAAAATAGACTAGAAGTGCTCTGCTCCCTTGTCACTGAAATTGTTTTGATAGCATCTCTTGGTTTTGTGCTGCTGCTAAGTCACTTCAGTCATGTCCAACTCTGTGCGACCCCATAGACGGCAGCCCACCAGGCTCCCCCGTCCCTGGGATTCTACAGGCAAGAACACTGGAGTAGGGTGCCATTGGTACCCTCCTAGACTCTAAAGCTAGGGTTCTCGAATCAAACTGATAAATATTAGAAAGAAAAATAAAACAGTTTTGATTACATATGCACCAGATCTCTCTCTCTCTCTCTCTCTCACACACACACACACACACACACACACACACACACACAAATGTGACTCCAGGAGATGGCTGATGAGAAGATTGACACTTATGTGCCAGCTTAGTTTAAACAAAAGCAGAAGGAGTTGGGGACTTTTGAAGGGTGGGAACCTCTCTCCAAAAGTTACAGGAAGGTGAGGGGAGAAATGTGTGGTAAATAAAATTGCTACATATTATAAATTGATAAATTTATCAAAATATAATGCTAATACATTTTGAAGGGAATAGTGTCTTTTTTTTTTTAGTTAGCAAGAACAATATACTTTGTTGTATTTCTCTTTTTCCTGGGCACCAAGAAGTTCAAAAGCAAATGTATTGCTTATTTACAAGAATGTTCTCCAAACCTATAATCCTGGTAAAAATTCTTTCTTTAAAAAAAAAAAATTAAGGTTGTCTTGTTATACAGATAAGTCTCTCAGCTGATAAGAGTTGCCTCCCAATGTAACTAGGGAGACATCTTTACAAATGGAAATTTCCTTTATAAATGTAAATTTTATTTGCAAAGTGAGAAATGTATACTCTTACTTTTAGGCTATGGGGGGAGGGGGAGGGGAAGATTTTTTTCCTGCATCTGCTGGCTCTCAATTGCCTTCAGCTCAAAATAATTCATATATTAAAGAGGCATATTTTGAGGTGACATATTCTGCTACCCTTCAGGATCATAATTTATCTGTTACATGCTTGTCTTCCTAATGGACTGTGAGGCCAAGGCTTATCAGTCTCCACACCAAATTAACAGGGCGTTTCTGTTAGTCTCTTTAAAAGGCATAGGTCTTCATGGCACCGAATGATGTACAAAGAAAAAAATCAGTTACTCAGTTTCACATCATGGAGAACAAACCTACAAATATTTCATTGCGTTATTTCACTTTTTTGACAGTATACAAGTATTTGTCAGATAGACAAATAGTCACTAACTAACCTGAGAGGGATTTGTCAGCCTTTATCATGGATTTACCCGAAAGCAACAAGGAAACAGTGCACACACATGCACAGACACACAGCCAGCTGCAGGGTAGAATGTGAAAGAGCAGCTCAGAAAGAGGAGTGTGTGGGCACGTGTGTGTGTGTGCGCGCCCACTGAGGGTTAAACAAACCAAGGAGAAAATGAGGCAGAGAGATAGAAACAGTAAGAATCAGAAGAGGGCTTTTTGCTGTTGTTAGTGTTGTTGTAAAATTGATCAGGAAAGCAAATAGAAGGGAAAATGTTAGTACCACAAGAAGGAGAAATTCACAGTAGCATTAACCCAGAGAGCATTCCCTTGGGTGCTATGTAATCTGCAATGGGTACCAGGGTCCAGGGTTTAACAGGCTAAGTGCTTTCCTATGCTAGTATGGCGCGCTGCAGTCAGTCCACGGGGTCGCAAAGAGTCGGACATGACTGAACCACTGAACCGAAATGATGCTAGTATGAGATAGCTTTCTGATGTGCCAAAGGGCCAGGAAGAAAGCTGGAGGAACAGAAT